>SSNP01000132.1:604653-643075 GCA_006937955.1 Pachypanchax playfairii
GTAAAAGACAGTTGTAGTTATATGAACTAGCTCATATGTTGTGAATTGTGTTTTGTTGTAGTTATATTGGTTTGTATAGTGGGTAATTAAAGCTTCTTATTTTGTTTTTTGTTTTTTTCTGTTAAGTCCTCTGTCATCAAACTTATGCTTGACCTTATATGAATGGAACACCCCACCAACAAGCAGAGCATTCAGCATTCACAGCAATGTTCTACTTGTTATTTAAATTGTATTTTAATGCTATGTTAGTTTATTACAAATGTAATAATTCAGGGGTTAAAGAAAGAAAGAAAGAAAGAAAGAAAGAAAGAAAGAAAGAAAGAAAGAAAGAAAGAAAGAAAGAAAGAAAGAAAGAAAGAAAGAAAGAAAGAAAGAACGAAAGAAAGAAAGAAAGAAAGAACACAAGACAGAACATAGAAGGGAAGAAGGTGGGAGAGAGAACATTTAAGGAATCTGCTTCACCGCCATACTCTGCTTAACAAACAATATTTGTGGTGTCAGCTGGATCCCACATTAATGTGTGTCTGTAAATACAAGGATTTTCCATTAAATTATTTAACAATGAGTGCGAAAAGCCCTAGCCCCCCATACCCCCCCGCCCTGCTATGACTAGCAGAGAGTTTGGTGGGGGAGATTGAGCCCACTTAAAGAGTGTTCCGAGATGTCATAAGAAAAAGGGGGAGACCAAGACCCACCTTGACAGACAGACACAGACAAACAATCATACACATACACACACACATACACACACACTTTCATGCACACACACAGACTCTCACACACACCTGAACATAGACAGGAAAAGGAATATATGCCAGACACATACTCACTCATCATTCACACTCTATACTCCAAGGTCTATGTACTAGTACACCTAAAGTGGCAACCAGACCCAAGACAATTCATTCTGAGGTGGAGCCAAACCAACCACCCTGAACCCTGTAGTCACAAAGCAGCCTAACTGATGCAGAGCCCCGGTCTTTGGAATAACAGCGTTTAAAGAGTTACACAATGTGGTTGGATTTTCAGTATCGGAATAATCTAATTAATTACAATTTCCTATGTTACAATACTATTATCGTTAATGAACTTAAAATGCACTGGATTACTACAAATTGGTAAAATAAACTGCTTAATGTGAACGCACCATTGGCTACACACACACACATACAGTTGTATGGAGGCTCGGGCCTTATTTAATAGGCCAGTAGGAAAGGGAAAGAAAATGTTCATTGCCACTGTTCCTGTGGCGGGAGATCCTGGTCCTTATGGACAAAAGCTTCTTCCAGAAGGAAGTGTATGAAAAATGTTATATTTTGATATTTCTCCACACCACACTCCTGTTCAGATGTACTAATAACATGTGATGTTCTAAAGTGCATTTAAAACAGGGGGTGGGGTATTAGCCCACCCCAAGAGCTCAACATGCATGTGTAATGAGAATGTAAAAAGTGAATGTGTCTATTCTGTGGAAAAAAAATTGGGACACAGGCAGCCTCAAGGAAAGGGAGAAGGAGGACCCTCCCTTCACTCCTACAGCACACTTGTATCCTAAGGCCCTGCATTTGTGGGGAGCAATCGTGAAATGGAGGGGAAGGAGGGAAGCATGTGGGGATGGGGAGGAATGAGGGGGAATTTTCCCCTGGAAGCCTCCCAGGGAGCCTCTATTGAAACCTGTAGGCAACTCCATTCCCCACGGTCCACCAAGGGCAGGGCAGCAACAGCTAAACTGAGACTAATGGAGCCTGAGGCCCGCCCAGCCCTAAGGTATTTTACTTTCTTAAAATGTCTTATCAAAAATGTGCATTTGGCTGTGAGAGTTACAGGAATTTATTCACCATTTTATTCAGGCAGCTCAAGGGCACTCACGGGGTGGGGGGTGGGGTGGGGGGGCTTATATTTTAAGTTATATTTTATTATTCTAGATTAAGCAATACCTGACAAACAATCCACAGTTTGTGAGACTGAAGAGTTGTATGTCTGACCAGGTGATCAGCAGCACAGGAGCACCACAGGGGACTGTACTCTCACCATTCCTTTTCACTCTGTACACCTCAGACTTTCAGTACAGGTCAGAGTCCTGCCATCTGCAGAAATACTCTGATGACTCTGCAGTTGTCAGAGATGGACAAGAGACTGAGTACAGAGAACTGGTGGACCACTTTGTGTCCTGGTGTGGGAACAATCATCTCATCTTAAATATGAACAAGACTAAGCAACCTGCCAAAACTAATTTCCATCATGGGAGAAGAAGCGGATGTGGTGTTTTCTTTTGTGTCTGTATCTGCTCTCCAGGCAAACCCACAGCCTGGAGTTCCCACATTTCAGCCACCTGGTCAATAATCATCACATATTCCTGGGGCTTTCTGCTGCTCAAGCTGCAGACTCCACAGTACCAGCCTCACTGTGCCGGACTACTCACCATATTAGACAACCCAAACCAGTCAATTGCTGGCACGGCAACTGGCTGGTAGGTGTAAAGCAGGGGTGTCAAACTCCAGGCCTTGAGGGCAGCACCGTCGTATAGGGGTGAAAGGTGGGAACGATTCTAAGGGCCCACAGCCCATTAGGGCCCACACCCACCCCAGTAGGCTCTATGAATAAATAATTTTGCATAGATAAAAAAATATATAAAAAATATTACTAATCAGTCATATAAGCTCAAACAAAGCCACAAAGTCACGTAATGTTTTATTTTAAATAATGTCAATACCCCCCTGGTCCGGTCTCCTTCATGGGAATATGTGAGCGCGAGCGCAAGCACATTCCCACCGTTAAGGAGGGGCAAGATGCCTCTCAGAAAACACAAATCTGGACACCAGAAACGCATCGAAAGCGAAGCTAAGAGTAGGAGAAGCAGTGCAGGGGCCCAGAATATTTTACACTTCTTCTGTAAGAATGGTGAGAGCTAAACTGTAGAGGGCTGAAACGTTTTCTTGTTCATTCGTTGTTTGTAACCGGCCGCTAATCTTGGAATCCGTCGTAGACGTTAGCTAGTACGTTTCACACACACAGCGCAACTGGAAGAAGATCGATGATTTTTAATTGCGCAGGTTTGCCTGATGAGGACTACAAAATGGAAGAAGTGATAAAATTACATGTCACAACAACAGCAGAAAGTCAGCGCATGAGCATTCACTCAGTTACGAGACCAACAAGTTATGTGTAGTATCAGGAGGGGAGGTGGCTGCATTGAATTGTATTATGATACGTTCAAGTTCTGCTCAGTAATTACCAGCATTAGGCGAAGGTCAGCTTACTATTATCAAATGTAGTTTTGTAAAACTTAGTTGTCGGTGGGATATTTGAATAGCCTAAAAATTAGGGCTGGGACTCGATTAAAAATTTTAATCTAATTAATTAGAGGCTTTGTAATTAATTAATCAAAATTAATCGCATTTTAATCGCATATAAATATTTGACCAGAGAACAGTGAGAATTTTTTACAAACGGATTTTTAGTATACCATTGAATCATGACTGAATACACATAAGCTTAAGCAACAAAATATTGTTTATTTTTGTTCAACCAAGTCCAACAGACCAGTGCATTAAGTGTCTACACTTGTACTCGTAGTCGGGCTAACGTCCACGCTAGCTGCTATATGTTTAACATTGAGGTGATACTTCAGGCCCGATGTGCTGCGGTGATGTGCAAATTCCTTGCTGCATAGCTTGCACACATGCTCTTATCCACGCTTCCATCCAGTCATTTTTTATAACAAAACTTCCCATCCAAGGGGCCAATCAAAGCGGTCGCTTCTTCATTCATGTTCACTGTGGTTTGTTGTTGTCATAAATAATGAACGCTGGTAGGTGCTCCAGTATAATCGGTCCGCTGAAACTCATGAGAGATGTCCTGCGGTGCTTAAATAAGTGCGATTAAAATGCGTTAAAAAAAATTAACGCGTTATTTTTGTGTAATTAATTAATCTTAATTAACGCGTTAAAGTCCCGGCCCTACTAAAAATACAAAAATCAGTGAATATTTTTGTTGTTAAGCATTATAGAATAAAAAGCTAATATTTATTCCCTACAGGTGTGACATCATTCAATTATTGTTCTTCTTCTACATAAGTGGTTACCATTTAGATTTTGTTTTTCATCAGTGATTTTAGTTCATCAGTTTTCTATGAAAAATTGAATATTTACTAAAGCAATATTTGGATAACAAACATTTATACTCTGCTGCTCCAGAATCAGCAGTGGCTTCATCTGAGTTTGAGCCAGATGCAGCAACAGACCCTCACCCCCAGCAGTCCAATGATGCCAATTACAGTAAAAACCATAATATACAAAACAGGAGAAAAGTCCAAGAAAGTGGCAACAGTTGTGAGTGAAAAGGGCCCATGACGATATTCATTCCAGGGGCCCAGAATTCCAAGCAACTGCCCTGCTTGAAGGCCACTATCCTGCATGTTTTAGATGTTTCCCTGATTCAAATCCTCTGCATTTCAGCAAATCCTGCAGAAGCCTGTTAATGATCCATTCATCTTTATCAGGTGTGTAGAAGCAGGGAAACATTAGAAACATGTAGGATGGTGGCCCCCGAGGCCTGGAGTTTGACACCTGTGGTATAAGGAAAATGCCAACATTGTGCCCATCAGAATAGACAGATATTTTAATATATTTAACTTCAAATAAAATTTCTAAAGAAAATAGTGTATTTTTTTTCTACAACCCTCTAAACAACCCGTGGAGGCATTATTTTGTTAAAAATATTGCTTTTTTAAAAATATTCCATATTGCACCTTTAACATGTGGTGCATTGGTGATTTTAGAGACAACCAGAAATTGAATCATCTGCTTTCCGTGCATAAATAGTTCAAAAAGCATTAAATCATCAATATTTAACAAAATCTATTTTAATGTGATAATTTTAGCTAAGTTAAACTGTGTAAACAGTAACTGATTGGGGAAAGCTTAGTAAACTTGTTTCATCACACTTTGTTTATTAGTCCTAGTGCTTTTCATTTGTACTCAAGTTTTACATATTTGAAAGATTATCTTGATTTTTTTCTCATTACAGAACAGAAATCCAACAGTCCTGTGGTAAAATAACTAAATGCATTTGAAATCAAAGTCTTTTAGTTTCAGATTCAAACACTCATTAAATGTTTCAAAAAGTAGCTACGTTTACATGGGCACATTTAATCGGAATAAATGCCCAATCGGATAAAAAAGACGTCATGTAAACATGTCAATCAGAATGTTTTGATCCGATGCAGCCTGATCCGAAAGAAATTTACTTCCGATCGAGAGGGGTGGTTTTGTCCGATCTTCATTCGGATAGATGTGCATGTATACACCCATTCGGAAAGAAAGGGCGAAAAGAGCCCTTTGCGCATGCGTACAACTTCAGCGTGACGTCTTTCTGCTTTCGCAGACTCAAGTAGAAAACATAGCGGGAGGTAAACAGAAGTGGTCTGCTGGTGCAGTCATCCTGTCATCCTGCTCTCCTCTCCTGTGGCGGAGGAGCAGTAGCAATATGTATTCAGCCTCTAGCTTGGTTAATGCGACCAGTAAAAACCCAAACATAAAGGTAATCACCCGCAGAGGGTCCATATTGGGGATAACGTGAGTCAGCTCGAGCACACGATGGGGCGGGAAAGACGTGCAGAAAGGACGGAGTTTGTTTACTTTTTTTTCTTCCCCCGGAAAGACAACTCGCTGTGCGCATGCTCAACTCATTTAACCTGATTGAGTGCTTGGTGCATGTGTACTCATGGCATGATCAGATCATTTCAGTTAGTGTCCATGTAAACAGGGATTTGGGAATTCCGATCGACCAAAATTTTAATCAGTTTGGGGAAATTTGGCGCATGTAAACGTAGCTACTGTTGCAGAACAAAATCCCCCGTAACCACGTTTTTCTGTCAGTTGTTGTGAGTCAGTACACAATGAATCATGTCTACAGTATCTGTGAACTTCTGTGTAATCCATTTCTTTTACTGCATGGTGAAAGTCAGCATTATCACGGTGACCAGTAGAGCTAAGGACAAGAAAACAATAACAGAAAAATACTTATTATAGTTTCTGTTTTATTTGTCTCTTTAACTCAGTCATGCAGATACAAACAAACTACTGTGTTTCTTTTGCTTACCTGGCATTGTTGATGTCTGCTGGTGTGTGACTGGATAAGCAGCGTTCGTATCAATCAAATTGGTTACACTGACATTTGGATTTGCCAGGTTTATCACATCGCTCTTTAGCACAAAAGTGGGGTTTCCCAAATCCCCTGATGCTGAGGGGAAAAGAAAATATTTTACAATATAAAATAAAGTAGCACAGAATCAGCCTTACTTCAGGCTTTTAATGATATTCTTTTAGCCACTGATTCTGGGGACTTTGTAATCCTAGTTTTTCTGGATCTATATGCTGCATTTGACACTGTGGATCATATTCATATGAGTTTTGTTTTATTTTCTGTGTTTATAAATTTTTCTAGTGTCACTCATTTAAATAGGAATCTTTTAATATCTTGTATGTCATACGTCCTGTCATTGTATTCATCATTTTATTGTTAACAAACAAACTACATCCATCCCCCAACTTTTGAAAAGCTTGCTATGCCATTGCTTTTGAACATTTAATTTATCAAACAGCTTCGTTTGTGAGTGAGAAACTGAGAAGATCCATGATTGGCCAGTCGATGTCACGTGATCGCACATGCACAAATCATTCCCTTTTTGAACATCTGGGAGGAAGTAGGTCTGAGCAGCTCTAATCTACCAGAAATATGAGAGGCACCCAGCTGTGGCCGCAGGCAGCGGCCATACCTTAACTCAATAGTCACGTGACTTCCATAGAGGAAGTTGTTTTCTTTGCCTGAAAAAATAAAAGATGTTCTACGTGTACATGATATTGAGCTGGTAAGGAGATCAAGGGAGATAAGAGAAAGCCTATTTTCCTTATTCTTCATAAAACAAGCAGTATCTTACCAAAAATGCATTCTATAAAGGCACTAGACGTTTCTAATGAAACACAAGTTGTTGTTTATCATTTGTCTGCTGAATTACTCTGAATGATGCTGAAGTCCGTGATAACGTTAGCTTAGAAAGTGTAATTTTGGAAAAGGTGTTTTACCTTTGTTTAATACTTTATGCAGTACATAGGTCAGTAGGGAAATTCATCTTCAACAGCAGCAAAGTCACATGTAATTGAAGTGTTTAGATCCGCACAAGTAAAAAACTGAGACACTCTTGTACATATTAAAATATACATGTACAGAAAGGATAAAATTACAAAATTGTAGCACTGTACAGTTATTTTAAAAAAAATGTATACTCAGATTTTTTAAAATGTGTAACTGATTAGGATATTTTTGATTTACATCAATTTCAACGGATCTTTGACCTACTGAGGGCAATAGAGGAAGCCACTGAAGTCTAAGCAAAAATACAGACGGGGGAGATAAAGCTGTTGGACTTAATGTTTGATGTTATGCTCCCAAAAGATTGATCTGATTTGTGAAATGGGAGTAATTAACTTGGTGATTGTGATCAATATTACATGACTTTGGAGTGTAGAAAAGTGACCAACTCCAGGCCTTGAGAGACACTATCCTGCAAGTTTTAGATGTTTGCTGACTTGCTGAGATTTTGTAGATTTGAATTAGGTGTGTTGAAAAATGGTAAAAATGGTGTGCATTTGTATAGCGCTTTAATTAGACCTACGACCCCCAAAGCACTTCACACTACAGTTTTTTTTGTCATTCACCCATTCACACGGGAGATACACGATACGCAGATCGGGGGGCAACATGGGGTTCAGTGTCTTGCCCAAGGACACTTCGACATGTGGCGGTGGAAGCCAGAATCGATCCACCAACAAGAAGGGTGCAAATTCTTGTCGCTGGGGGTATACCCTGTAGTCCAGGTCCATTTTTGTACCTTATGAAGTTGTTCCACTAAAACAGTAAAATTATGCCACATTTTGAAGTCTAAAACCAACATTCTGAAACATAATATTGAAAATGATGGATGAAACTTAATAAAATGGAGATTAACCAGCCTTGACCAGGGTTGCAGGTGCAGTTGAAATGGTACAAATTTGTACTTTATATCAATTGGAACACTCTGAGGGGCATTTCTGGCCTTTTAAAGACCAATATTGTACTTTTAAGGGAACATTTTAAAACAATTTACCTATAGGTACAAAAATGTCCTTGTCTCGTACCTCTATTTCTGAGAGTGTACACAACTTCTTGTATAGAGGTCACGTGACTTACGGTACGGAGGTTGCGGCGGAATGGCAGCTGGCGGACAAATATCACACTTACATTAATGTAATGTTAATTTCTTTAAACTGTCATCATTTAAAACAGAACAATAAAAGATTTTATTCAGAACCGGGGTATTAAACATGAACAAGTTCTGCTATGGAGGTCACGTGACATCCGGTATGGAGTTGAGGTATGGCCACTCACGGTGGCCGCAGCTGGGTACTCTCGAGGAATCTCAACAAAGCTCTACAAAGTAACTAAGGCAGGTTAGAAATGTCGCTAGATTTGTCACTAGATAGGAACATTGATAAATCATGCCTAATATGTTTAGTCTTAGTAATCGTGGTGCGTCCTGTCTAGAGGATGTTGGTCTACCAACTTCACACCTGAAATCAACAGTGACAAATCTTGGAGTAATAATAATAATTATTATTTGTTCACTGTATTGTAAAAGCACTTTGGGCATGTCTTGCTCAAATTTCACAGTGATGTTTAGATATAAACTTACTTGCATTAAACTCTCCAGTGGAGATAGAGACAGACAGCTGGACATCTGCTGCTCTTTGTGATGAAGATGGTACAGTAGCAGAGAACGTACACTGGATCTTTGTTCCGTTGATCTTGCCCTTCACTGAGTTTGCACTGACCTGCAGAGTGTAGACAGTTTATTAAAGCTTTCAGAAAGCAAAGTGACAAATTACTGTTGAAGTTACAGATGAGTGAAGGTCCACATTAAAGAACAATAAACAAAAATTTAAAACAGGTCAGAATAACTCACATTAGTCTTTCTCAGCTTGTTTTTGTCAAGAAGAGCCCCAAAGAATAAAACTGTACCATTATTGTTTGCACAGACATAAGTGGTATCGTTGTCTCCCTGTGAAAAAAAAATGGATATATAAAATAATTTTAGTTCACACAGATAACATTAGAAGAAGCAGCTGTATTATTGATTCATTTCTCCTAGTTTTTTGATCTCTAGATAAATGAATAAACAAACATACCGGTGTGACATCTGGTGACAGAGTTGCTGCAATGTAACCATTTGACTCTCCTGAGAGCCCAAACTTAAAGTTTTGACCGCTCTGCTGCTTGGCAGCAAGAAAGTAGCATGATGATCCTGATGATGAGGGGTCACAATCAGCTGGCTGAGCTGCACACAGCTGTTGGGATCCACATCCAGTCCTATTAATAGGTGTCTGCAAACGAGACGAGACGTTACAGGAGAGAATATGTTACACTTTGAGCATCAATAAAAGCAACTTTTGTACATTGTTTCAGTGTTTTTAATTTTTTTATCGAGTTTTTTTGTTTAACTGATGTTACTTACATCAAGATCGACTACAGTGGAGTTTGACACCAGTGGTGGAGCAGTTGTCGTGTTGGTTCCTTCAGGTGTTGTTGTCATGTTGTTAGAATTTGTTGCATTGACTCCTCCAGGTGTTGTGTTCATGTTGGTTACACTGACATTTGGATTTGCCAGGTTTATCACATCGCTCTTTAACACAAAAGTGGGGTTTCCCAAATCCCCTGATGCTGAGGGGAAAAGAAAATATCTTACAATATAAAACAAAGTAGCACAGAATCAGCCTTACTTCAGGCTTTTAATGATATTCTTTTAGCCACTGATTCTGGGGACTTTATAATCCTAGTTTTTCTGGATCTATATGCTGCATTTGACACTGTGGATCATATTCATATGAGTTTTGTTTTATTTTCTGTGTTTATAAATTTTTCTAGCATCACTCATTTAAATAGGAATCTTTTAATATCTTGTATGTCATACGTCCTGTATTCATCATTTTATTGTTAACAAACAAACTACATCCATCCCCCAACCTTTGAAAAGCTTGCTATGCCATTGCTTTTGAACATTTAATTTATCAAACAGCTTTGTTTGTGAGTGAGAAACTGAGAAGATCCATGATTGGCCAGTCGATGTCACGTGATCGCACATGCACAAATCATTCCCTTTTTGAACATCTGGGAGGAAGTAGGTCTGAGCAGCTCTAATCTACCAGAAATATCGACAAAGCTCTACAAAGTAACTACGGCAGGTTAGAAATGTCTCCAGATGCTTTTTGGAAAAAAAGTTCTTAAAAGTTGTTAGAAATAGCATCAAAGTTGCTAAGTTGGCGACATTGTTCCTCTTGTATTTTCTGTATATTTGCTTCCACCTGGTTTGATCTTTAAGAAATGTGGGTGTTTCCATTTTTATGCTGATGACACACAGGTTTATATTCCCTATAAGTGTGGTCAATCCTGTCCCTTGAGTCGTCTCCGGGAATGTCTACACGAGGTTAGAGCTTGGATGTCACCTCACTTCCTTCTTTTTAACAATGAAAAAACAGAAGTCATGGGGCCTGATTTATCAGAGGTTTGTGGATGGTAAAACAGAAGCAAACCTCTCAGCGGCTGCAAAAACAAGCAGCAGGTGATTTAATAATGATGCATAGGTAAAACTTTGGCTGTTAAGCCTGTAGAAAGATGCGTACAATATTTTGAGCACATTTGCCCTTGATGAATAATATGCAATGAGAGCATTTCTGTCAGAAGCAGCAAAATATTGTGAGGAGAACGTGTAAATAAGTGGGTGTTCCAGGCTCAGTGTGATTTATCAAACCTGAAACTTTGGTTTCTGATTTTGCACCTAAATTTATCACATTTGAAAAGCATGTTTTAAGTTTGCACAGAAATGGCTGCAGACATTGTTGCGTAGAAGAGGTGGAGAAGAAGAAGAAGGGAATCCAAACCAGGCACTCCACGGGGGAGATAGTGGATACTCAGGGCTCTCATTCAGAATTACTTCTCCTGAGCAGTCGGGTCAACATATTTGTCATCTTTAATTAAGATGTATTTAAAAAATATGAAACGAAAAAGACTTGACACATCATTTCAGTTTATTTGAATTAAAGCTGACTAATTTATTTCTTCCCCTTTTTGACAGGCTACATTCTTTACCAAAACTGTCCTTCTGCATAGGTGACACATCATCTCTCCCAGCTGGTGTCCCATCTGTGCCCCCCCTACACACCTTTCTGGAACTGGTTGCTTTCATTTGCACCTTTCTTGCTTTCCCTCCATGGTGAGGGAATAGCGCCGTCAAACTCCTCATTTAAATATTTCTGCGGTTATCAATTGCACAAACAATCTTAGTAGATCACCCGCAAATCAGGAACACACCCTTGGCACAAAAATTTTGCCATGCACGCAATTTTGTTTTCTTTACTTGGAATATTGATAAATCCTGCCCAATATGTTTGGTCCTAGTAATCGTGGTGCGTCCTGTCTAGAGGATCTTGGTCTACCAGCTTCACACCTGAAATCAACAGTGACAAATCTTGGAGTAATAATAATAATTATTATTTGTTGACCGTATTGTAAAAGCACTTTGGGCATGTCTTGCTCAAATTTCACAGTGATGTTTAGATATAAACTTACTTGCATTAAACTCTCCAGTGGAGATAGAGACAGACAGCTGGACATCTGCTGCTCTTTGTGATGAAGATGGTACAGTAGCAGAGAATGTACACTGGATCTTTGTTCCATTGATCTTGCCCTTCACTGAGTTTGCACTGACCTGCAGAGTGTAGACAGTTTATTAAAGCTTTCAGAAAGCAAAGCGACAAATTACTGTTGAAGTTACAGATGAGTGAAGGTCCACATTAAAGAACAATAAACAAAAATTTAAAACAGGTCAGAATAACTCACATTAGTCTTTCTCAGCTTTTTATTGTCAAGAAGAGCCCCAAAGAATAAAACTGTACCATTATTGTTTGCACAGACATAAGTGGTATCGTTGTCTCCCTGTGAAAGAAAATGGATATATAAAATAATTTTAGTTCACACAAATAACATTAAAAGAAGCAGCTGTATTATTGATTCATTTCTCCTAGTTTTTTGATCTCTAGATAAATGAATAAACAAACATACCGGTGTGACATCTGGTGACAGAGTTGCTGCAATGTAACCATTTGACTCTCCTGAGAGCCCAAACTTAAAGTTTAGACCGCTCTGCTGCTTGTTAGCAAGAAAGTAGCATGATGATCCTGATGATGAGGGGTCACAATCAGCTGGCTGAGCTGCACACAGCTGTTGGGATCCACATCCAGTCCTATTAATAGGTGTCTGCAAACGAGACGAGACGTTACAGGAGAGAATATGTTACACTTTGAGCATCAATAAAAGCAACTTTAGTACATTGTTTCAGTACTTTTAGTTTTTTTTATTGAATTTTTTAATTAACTGATGTTACTTACATCAAGAGCGACTACAGTGGAGTTTGACACCAGTGGTGGAGCAGTTGTCATGTTGGTAATACTTGTTGTGCCGATTCTTTCAGGTGTTGTTGTCAGGTTGGGAGGATTTGTTGCATTGGCTATTCCTGCTGGTGCTGTTTCAGGTGCTGGAGCCATTGTTGTCATGTTGTCAGGATTTGTTGCACTGACTCTGGGTGTTGTTGAACTGTTTTTCAGGTCAGCAAAGGTGCCCATAAATCCACAGCACAGTGTCACAAACAGGATACTGAGAAACAGCCTGTTGTCCATGTCTGCAGGTGAGGAAAATATGATTTTAACAATTCTAAACTTTTTTAATAATCCTAAAATGTATATGAAAAGGGAAGACTTGGAACTAGATATGAACTAGGAAGGTTTGATGCTTGACAAAAATACAATTGTGACTCTTCCCTTTTGCAGTCCCCTAATTACTAAGAAATTACCCTGTACATATATAAAAAATCTTGGTGTGTAATGGTAATTACCATGTGTATTGAGTAGGTAAATACAGAGAAAGTACAGCAGAACTTACTCAGCATTCTACCTGATACATAAATGGAAAATTATAACATTTATGGGGTATTTACCACAAGTAATAAGGTAAATACAGAGGAAGCACTGCTGGATTTACTTAGAAAACCCTCCTCTATTGCCCATCAACTCAATCAGGAACCATTTTGTAGAAATACCTCATTTATTTCTCATCAGTTGAAGTTATCCAAGGTTTATGGTGGTAACAGCCCAAGTTTAATGAAGTGCTATCTAAAATTAATATAATACCTTCCAATAAATTACATTTTCTTACATGTCCTTCAGAGGTTTTTTAAGCATCTACCTTGTACCTACCTGTAACAACCTGGAATCCTGGTAGATCTTAAAGCAACTGCAAAGGAGTTTGAAATTTTTGGGTACATGACTGCCTCGTAAGGCCAAATGCGTAACAGCAGCTTTAACTTCGTGCATGAGGCCCGCGTGCAAGCTTTACGTGCAGGGGCAGCTGAATCAGTCCTGTATTCAACAATTTACAGATTGAAATGAGTGTGCTGACTAGAGAAAAATAAACCGAGAGCTTGGATGACCACGTTACCGAAGTGAACACAGATGACGGTTCCAATGCCGGAGAGATTTTTGAAAGGAAAGGCCAGAGAAGTTCCGTAGTGTGGCGGTATTTCGGCTATTTGAAGTCTGACAAAAAACAGAGTAGTGCGCACTGTAAATTGTGACAAAAGCATGTTCCAACAAAGTCTGGAAATACAACAAACCTTTTTAGCAGTGCCACTAGAGCATGCTCAATCTTTGACTGAAAGCACTAATTCGTCATCGAAAACAACCAGGGGAATCCTGCGAAGAAGCAACAGTCAACTGAGTTGGCTTTCTCCAGCGGCTTACCATATGACAAAAAAGCTAAGAGACATAGCGGCTACCTTTTGTGTAGTTTGCAATAGTTGCCTTTATTTATGTGAAACTGAAGTCTTATGTTCCTTAAGTACATCTGCCCTGTTGAACTTATTATGGGAAAAAATGTCTAAATCAAAACAAGCTGCTGATTATTTCACATCTTACTTGTGAGCAACGGCACATTTAAATCTTACAAATATAGTTATTTGGCTTACAGTGGGGCAAAAAAGTATTTAGTCAGCCACCAATTGTGTAAGTTCTCCCACTTAAAAAGATCAGAGAGGCCTGTAATTTTCATCATAGGTATACCTCAACTATGAGAGACAAAATGAGGAAAATAAATCCAGAAAATCACATTGTCTGATTTTTAAAGAATTTATTTGCAAATTATGGTGGAAAATAAGTATTTGGTCACCTACAAACAAGTAAGATTTCTGGCTTTCACAGACCTGTAACTTCTTTAAGAGGCTCCTCGGTCCTCCACTCGTTACCTGTATTAATGGCACCTGTGTGAACTCGTTATCAGTATAAAAGACACCTGTCCACAACCTCAAACAGTCACGCTCCAAACTCCACTATGGCCAAGACCAAAGAGCTGTCAAAGGACACCAGAAACAAAATTGTAGACCTTCACCAGGCTGGGAAGACTGAATCTGCAATAGGTAAGCAGCTTGGTGTGAAGAAATCAACTGTGGGAGCAATTATTAGAAAATGGAAGACATACAAGACCACTGATAATCTCCCTCGATCTGGGGCTCCACGCAAGATCTCACCCCGTGGGGTCAAAATGATCACAAGAAGGGTGAGCAAAAATCCCAGAACCACACGGAGGGACCTAGTGAATGACCTGCAGAGAGCTGGGACCAAAGTAACAAAGGCTACCATCAGTAACACACGCCGCCAGGGACTCAAATCCTGCAGTGCCAGACGTGTCCCCCTGCTGAAGCCAGGACACGTCCAGGCCTGTCTGCGGTTTGCTACAGAGCATTTGGATGATCCAGAAGAGGATTGGGAGAACATCATATGGTCAGATGAAACCAAAATAGAACTTTTTGGTAGAAACTCAACTTGTCGTGTTTGGAGGGGAAAGAATGCTGAGTTGGATCCAAAGAACACCATACCTACTGTAAAGCATGGGGGTGGAAACATCATGCTTTGGGGCTGTTTTTCTGCAAGGGGACCAGGACGACTGATCCGTGTAAAGGAAAGAATGAATGGGGCCATGTATCGTAAGATTTTGAGTGAAAACCTCCTTCCATCAGCAAGGGCATTGAAAATGAGACGTGGCTGGGTCTTTCAGCATGACAATGATCCCAAACACACCGCCCGGGCAACGAAGGAGTGGCTTCGTAAGAAGCATTTCAAGGTCCTGGAGTGGCCTAGCCAGTCTCCAGATCTCAACCCCATAGAAAATCTCTGGAGGGAGTTGAAAGTCCGTGTTGCCCAGCGTCAGCCCCAAAACATCACTGCTCTAGAGGAGATCTGCATGGAGGAATGGGCCAAAATACCAGCAACAGTGTGTGAAAACCTTGTGAAGACTTACAGAAAACGTTTGACCTCTGTCATTGCCAACAAAGGCTATATAACAAAGTATTGAGATTAACTTTTGTTATTGACCAAATACTTATTTTCCACCATAATTTGCAAATAAATTCTTTAAAAATCAGACAATGTGATTTTCTGGATTTATTTTCCTCATTTTGTCTCTCATAGTTGAGGTATACCTATGATGAAAATTACAGGCCTCTCTGATCTTTTTAAGTGGGAGAACTTACACAATTGGTGGCTGACTAAATACTTTTTTGCCCCACTGTATATCGTTATCATCTGAAATGGTAAATGTCCTGTATTTGTATAGTGCTTTTCTAGTCATTCAGACCATTCAAAGTGCTTTCACACTACAAGTTGTACATTTACCCATTCACACAACGTGATATGTAAACCAGGGGTAGAGGGTAGAGGCTAACACTCACACAACCCGATATGCAGATCGAGGGGCAACATGGGGTTCAATGTCTTGCCCAAGGACACTTCAATATGTGGTGGTGGAAGCGGGGATCAATCCACCAACCTTCCGATTGGGAGACGACCGCTCTACCCACCGAGCCACAGCCGTCCCTGAAAAAAACATATCGTGATATGAAAAATCTAATATCACCCAGCTCTACTT
Source organism: Pachypanchax playfairii (assembly GCA_006937955.1). Lineage (NCBI taxonomy): Eukaryota > Metazoa > Chordata > Actinopteri > Cyprinodontiformes > Aplocheilidae > Pachypanchax > Pachypanchax playfairii. The sequence goes on from SSNP01000132.1 coordinate 620,719, forward strand.
TCAAGCAAATACGACACAGACTGCAGGTCTTTTCTCATACCGAGATTCTCTCAGCATTTTCCACTTCTCAAATGCCGAACCGATCTTTACCTCCATCGATCCGACTCAAGTTTCTCCCTTTTTGTCATGCTGGAAAAAACTCTTGGTTTGGGTATGGGCTGGAGTGCGCTCTCTTGTTCTTGATAGAATCCATGCTTCAAATGCTTCTCTCTGCAGCTTTTAGCTAGCGATAGTAAACGCTAAGCCTAAGCGTGACACATGACTCCATGATGCATTCGAGTGCCTCTGGAAAGTACGTTGTGTATTTGACCCGAACGAGCTCTATAGAGCTCTGGGAGCTGACGTCACGCACCTACTGGGCGCCATCACGGCAGTAAACAACCTGTCAGACTAGCCTACTGCCAATAGCTTCATGCCTACTGCATGCAAGTTTTGCAACGATGGTAGACTCGTTTTGTGCACCAGGATCCACAAACCAACGAGGGAAGGTTAAAGGCAAATCCTTTTATCATATTCCTAAAGATCCAGCTCGGAGAGAAAAGTGGATTTCTGCCATTAAACAGGCTCGAAGTGTGCTGAAGAAAACCGAGCGTTGAAATCCATCACTCAATGGATTCCGCTTGTGCAGTGATCATTTCATATCAGGTAACTTCATGCAGTGATATAATTATTTAAACATTATGTTTTCATAACAGTTTTGCTGGCAATTGCAAGTTCTGTGTCTAGATTTATGCCAGTTAAACGGCATGCCAACTGTGCAGCACAATAGCTGACTGAGTCCATTTGTATGCCTCCAGGCTTTTGTAGGCGTTCAGCGAGTCTCCGGTGTAGTAAGAGGGAAAATTGATAAGGTTGTTGTAGATGTCCGGATATTGTAGATTAGGGAGGCCAATGCCGCCTGCTACCTGATCGATGGTTTTAAATAGGACACCAGGGGCTACATATGGATCACTAATTTGTAATCTATTAAGCTTTGTAATGTATCAACGTGTATCTCCTTCAGAAAGTTGATTGTAATTGTCCATATTTCTCATTGATATTTCTGCATCCTGCTCGGTGTTGCCAACATGGCGCCGTCTACTAATTTAGCCACGTGACGTCCGGAGCTCTATAAATAACTAATAAAATGATTTTACATGCATATAGAGACAACTACGGTGAAAATGCCTGGGCTTTTTCTAGTGACCAGGACATTGTTGGAGCATGTATGAGGAAGAAATTGTACAGTTTTATACATTTATTTGTGGTTAAACTTGCTTAGAGTCTCTGGATGTGCTCTTACAATTTACTCAGTAAGTAAACTGAAACTGGACTGTAAAAAGTAAATGGCGTGTGCTTTTCTTAAGTCAGGTGACTCCCAAATTGCTTTACACTACAGTTTGTCTTTCACATTCAAACACATACTCACGCATTTGGTGATGATAAACTACACACATATTGTATCCACAGCTGTCCTGGGACACACTGAAAAAGTCGAGGCTGCCAGACACAGGCGCAATCGGACCCTCTGACCACCACCAAACAGGCAACGATCAAGGACACAATGGCCAGGCGATCTTTTCAAGGCGGAATGGGGATTAAAACTAGTAACCCTCCGGTTACCGGACAACCGCTTTACCACCTGAGCCACGGCTGCAAGGAAGTCTTGTTTGTTTCCATGGCTTTATCAGGTTCTTACCATGTAAATCCTATTACATCATTCCCTTTTCCATGCAATCAATGGATACTTTTACCTATAAACGCTGAAGAACATGCAAGAAAACATTAAGTTATTGGAAGGTAATATCTTAATTTTAGATAGCACTTCATTAAACTTGGGCTGTTACAAGCATAAACCTTGGAAAATTTTAACTGATGAAAAATAGAGGTGTTTCTAAAAAAATGGTTGCCTACTTTCCTATGGAGGAAGAAAAATGATATCCAAGGTATCACCAATCTAAACTGTTCACAACTTAAGAGTCATAAACTGAAAATTTCACTTTTCCACATGAAAACATTTATATTATGGTTTCCTAATAATTTTACACTGGCTGGAAAGATGATTTTTAAAAGTGGAGTGTTTGTTCACCTCTGGCTTCTTCAACCAACCCATGTGTACTCCACATGCACACCCACTCAAAAACAAAATCTTAATTTCTCCCCCATCTTGACGTCAAACCGGCAGGATATACCATATATGGACACTGCAGACCATTCCTTATTGGGAGCTGTGTTTTTTTTTTCTCCCTTTCTCTCACCCTCTCATTTTCCCTTTTCTCTCTTTAAACACCATTGTTGCTGATATTTATTGCAAATTGAACATCCAAGCTGCTCAGACCAGCTTCTCAGATCTCCTCTCCTGTAACAGGAGTCAGAAGCTGAGCTGTGCGCGTGTGCATCGTTAGTCACACACACCTGTGATGCATTCAAGGAACATTTGAAATTCAGTAAAGTAAAGTTCAATAAAGTAGGATATAAAACTTATTACTAAAACACAGACAACAATAGTAAAAGCCATAAACCCATATGTTGACAACTGGCAACATTCGCTGCATAGCTACTAAATACTAAATATGGCAAATTTATTTTAACACAAAATTACTAAAAATAAACTCTAAAAACTATATTCTCTAATATTTTGTCCTCTTAAAATATCTGAGCAAAAATATTTTTTCAGAACTAATTTTGTTTAAAAGGTCTTGGATGTCCAGTTGCAATTTGCCATCTTTTACATTTTGTACCAGTTTCCCTCTCATCAGTAAACCTAAGGCCAAATATTTTTTTTTTCTTTTCTTTCCATTGTTTCTGTTACCTTCCCTTGATCTGTTGAGGCTGCTCTTTTCTGTGTTTTTAGTTTTTATTTGGACATATCTGAGCACACTGGTTTTATTGCACACAGTTTTTACAACCAAGTGATCAATGACATCATCACGCTGACTTCACCCATCAGTGCAAAGGGAAGATAGTCAGTTGCATATGAAGGTGTCAGTCTGTCTACTGCAACTGTTGCTGCAGTATCTACAGCATCATCCAGTATATCACTGCAGCCAGCTAAACCAACAACCCAGACCTCCAAGAGGCAGTATTAGCCAAAGTCTGTTTAAATATAAATAGGTAAAAGTTGAAATGTAAAAAAGTTTGTTTTTGTATTTTATAATTCATTTTTTAATATTTCATGTGGAGTGAACAAATAAAAGCATATTTTTGTAATAAGCATATGTAACACATTTAAATCAGTAATTCATGTTGTGCATAATTTTATATTGTTGTTGCTAATAAATTAAATAAAAAATAAAAAAAAACAACCTAAAGACCCAGTTCCCTGAAAAGAGCCAGACTTCCCATCACCATTACTTACATGAATTGGCATAAACAGCTAAAACATCTCACTGGTGATCCTTGCACAAAAGTGAAAGTGACATGTTCCATGGACCCCAAAGGTAAGCGAACGGTTAACAAACTATTGCTTCACATTTAACAAAGTTTTATTGATCACACAAAAATTAAATTGTCAGAAATACAGAGTTTCATAAAATATTTAAAAAACAAATCCTATTTATGTAAAATTGGAAAACATACTCACACACATGTGAGTATTTCAACATACATACATACATATAAGAGAACTGCACTGTCAATAAATTTTGACCAATATACTCAGTGTGCAAAACAAAATGACATATATTGGACTTACAAACACAAAACATAAGAATATACAATTTGTAGGTTCAAAACTCCAAATAACCAGTAAGGCTATTTTAACTTAATTATTAATTGCCTTTCTTATTCATCTTGATTCATCTAGTCATCATCCTAATCGTGATTACAACTTCTAATATTATATAGTTTAATATTGTGAAAAAACTTGTTTTTACCTCGCTGTTGTTGTTCTTGTCTTTAGCACAAATGATGAGTGAAATGACTTCAAAAGAAAAAGGAAAATCCTGAGATGAAAGATCTGGTGTAGATTTTAATCTCAAGAACGAGTCCTTAGTTCTCTGTTTCTTGATGTATTCAGTAGGCTCCCAGGTGAAGATCTGACACCTGTTCAGTCCCTGTCAATATTTAAATCAGATGAAGGGGAACAGACAGGAAATCCTGCGATATCCTTATTTTTTTGTTTTCCTACCATGTTTTCAATGGGTGTGGTGAGGACTAGATGTAACGGGTGTGGTGATCTAGAAACCACATGACACATTAGAGCACACACTCTCTTTGAAAGATTTTTGTTTCAAAATGCATTATGTCCTTTAAATACTACAATGCCTGTAACCTGTATAGAAAAAAGGAACGAAACCGAGACATTTGTGCCATGCACAGTACTCTGATCTAACTCATCAGTCATGCAATAGACACATGCTCTTCTGATAACTGTAAACACTTTTTAAACAGCTTCACGTAAAAACTTTGAAAAAAATTGAACTCATTCTATTAATAATATCTATTTTTGTCACATTGTTTGGGATATGCAGAGGAGGAGCCAGAAGTTTTATACATCAGGGTACATTTTATACATCAGCCCTAAAGGGTAGTTATGCATGGGGGGTCAAAATTACTGGAAAATGAGATATTCATTGTGCTGTGTTTTAAAGGTGGAATATTGGAACACGTACACCACAGCGACATCCAGCGCTATGATGCAGCGAAAATTCCTCACCCAAACCCACTCTGTCCCCTGATCCTATTTTTGAGATGTTAAAACTTTTTTGAATCACCAGACACAGCTTGAAAGGAAATGAGGGGAAAAACAGATAGAAATGGGTAGAGGGAAAGAAGGTGGGTGAGAGAGATCTGCTGCTTTGACCAACATTTGCATTTAAACACTAATAATGTCACTGTAGATACAAACAAATATTGACACACTGCTTAACACACAACATCCCCAGTGGCAGCTGCAGCCCAAGTTAGTGAGTGTCATTCTCGTTGAATGAGAAGGTGTGTCCAAACCTTTGGTGTGTATATATATATATATATATATATATATATATACAGTGGGGCAAAAAAGTATTTAGTCAGCCACCAATTGTGTAAGTTCTCCCACTTAAAAAGATCAGAGAGGCCTGTAATTTTCATCATAGGTATACCTCAACTATGAGAGACAAAATGAGGAAAAAAAATCCAGAAAATCACATTGTCTGATTTTTAAAGAATTTATTTGCAAATTATGGTGGAAAATAAGTATTTGGTCACCTACAAACAAGTAAGATTTCTGGCTTTCACAGACCTGTAACTTCTTTAAGAGGCTCCTCGGTCCTCCACTCGTTACCTGTATTAATGGCACCTGTGTGAACTCGTTATCAGTATAAAAGACACCTGTCCACAACCTCGAACAGTCACGCTCCAAACTCCACTATGGCCAAGACCAAAGAGCTGTCAAAGGACACCAGAAACAAAATTGTAGACCTTCACCAGGCTGGGAAGACTGAATCTGCAATAGGTAAGCAGCTTGGTGTGAAGAAATCAACTGTGGGAGCAATTGTTAGAAAATGGAAGACATACAAGACCACTGATAATCTCCCTCGATCTGGGGCTCCAAGCAAGCTCTCACCCCGTGGGGTCAAAATGATCACAAGAACGGTGAGCAAAAATCCCAGAACCACACGGAGGGACCTAGTGAATGACCTGCAGAGAGCTGGGACCAAAGTAACAAAGACTACCATCAGTAACACACTACGCCGCCAGGGACTCAAATCCTGCAGTGCCAGACGTGTCCCCCTGCTGAAGCCAGGACACGTCCAGGCCCGTCTGCGGTTTGCTAGAGAGCATTTGGATGATCCAGAAGAGGATTGGGAGAACATCATATGGTCAGATGAAACCAAAATAGAACTTTTTGGTAGAAACTCAACTTGTCGTGTTTGGAGGGGAAAGAATGCTGAGTTGGATCCAAAGAACACCATACCTACTGTAAAGCATGGGGGTGGAAACATCATGCTTTGGGGCTGTTTTTCAGCAAGGGGACCAGGACGACTGATCCGTGTAAAGGAAAGAATGAATGGGGCCATGTATCGTAAGATTTTGAGTAAAAACCTCCTTCCATCAGCAAGGGCATTGAAAATGAGACGTGGCTGGGTCTTTCAGCATGACAATGATCCCAAACACACCGCCCGGGCAACGAAGGAGTGGCTTCGTAAGAAGCATTTCAAGGTCCTGGAGTGGCCTAGCCAGTCTCCAGATCTCAACCCCATAGAAAATCTCTGGAGGGAGTTGAAAGTCCGTGTTGCCCAGCGTCAGCCCCAAAACATCACTGCTCTAGAGGAGATCTGCATGGAGGAATGGGCCAAAATACCAGCAACAGTGTGTGAAAACCTTGTGAAGACTTACAGAAAACGTTTGACCTCTGTCATTGCCAACAAAGGCTATATAACAAAGTATTGAGATTAACTTTTGTTATTGACCAAATACTTATTTTCCACCATAATTTGCAAATAAATTCTTTAAAAATCAGACAATGTGATTTTCTGGATTTTTTTTCCTCATTTTGTCTCTCATAGTTGAGGTATACCTATGATGAAAATTACAGGCCTCTCTGATCTTTTTAAGTGGGAGAACTTACACAATTGGTGGCTGACTAAATACTTTTTTGCCCCACTGTATATATATATATATATATATNTTTTCAATGGGTGTGGTGAGGACTAGATGTAACGGGTGTGGTGATCTAGAAACCACATGACACATTAGAGCACACACTCTCTTTGAAAGATTTTTGTTTCAAAATGCATTATGTCCTTTAAATACTACAATGCCTGTAACCTGTATAGAAAAAAGGAACGAAACCGAGACATTTGTGCCATGCACAGTACTCTGATCTAACTCATCAGTCATGCAATAGACACATGCTCTTCTGATAACTGTAAACACTTTTTAAACAGCTTCACGTAAAAACTTTGAAAAAAATTGAACTCATTCTATTAATAATATCTATTTTTGTCACATTGTTTGGGATATGCAGAGGAGGAGCCAGAAGTTTTATACATCAGGGTACATTTTATACATCAGCCCTAAAGGGTAGTTATGCATGGGGGGTCAAAATTACTGGAAAATGAGATATTCATTGTGCTGTGCCAGCGCTATGATGCAGCGAAAATTCCTCACCCAAACCCACTCTGGCCCCTGATCCTATTTTTGAGATGTTAAAACTTTTTTGAATCACCAGACACAGCTTGAAAGGAAATGAGGGGAAAAACAGATAGAAATGGGTAGAGGGAAAGAAGGTGGGTGAGAGAGATCTGCTGCTTTGACCAACATTTGCATTTAAACACTAATAATGTCACTGTAGATACAAACAAATATTGACACACTGCTTAACACACAACATCCCCAGTGGCAGCTGCAGCCCAAGTTAGTGAGTGTCATTCTCGTTGAATGAGAAGGTGTGTCCAAACCTTTGGTGTGTGTGTGTATANCTTTTATACTGATAACGAGTTCACACAGGTGCCATTAATACAGGTAACGAGTGGAGGACCGAGGAGCCTCTTAAAGAAGTTACAGGTCTGTGAAAGCCAGAAATCTTACTTGTTTGTAGGTGACCAAATACTTATTTTCCACCATAATTTGCAAATAAATTCTTTAAAAATCAGACAATGTGATTTTCTGGATTTTTTTTCCTCATTTTGTCTCTCATAGTTGAGGTATACCTATGATGAAAATTACAGGCCTCTCTGATCTTTTTAAGTGGGAGAACTTACACAATTGGTGGCTGACTAAATACTTTTTTGCCCCACTGTATATATATATATATATATATACACTCACCGGCCACTTTATTAGGTACACCATGCTAGTAACTGGTTGGACCCCCTTTTGCCTTCAGAACTGCCTCAGTTCTTCGTGGAATAGATTCAACAAGGTGCTGGAAGCATTCCTCAGAGGGTTTGGTCCATATTGACATGATAGCATCACACAGTTGGCGCAGATTGGTCGGCTGCACATCCATGATGCGAATCTCCCGTTCCACCACATCCCAAAGATGCTCTATTGGATTGAGATCTGGTGACTGTGGAGGCCATTTGAGTACAGTGAACTCATTGTCATGTTCAAGAAACCAGTCCGAGATGATTCCAGCTTTATGACAGGGCGCATTATCCTGCTGAAAGTAGCCATCAGAAGTTGGGTACATTGTGGTCATAAAGGGATGGACATGGTCAGCAGCAATACTCAGGTAGGCTGTGGCGTTGTAACGATGCTCAATTGGTACCAAGGGGCCCAAAGAGTGCCAAGAAAATATTCCCCACACCATTACACCACCACCACCAGCCTGAACCGTTGATACAAAGCAGGATGGATCCATGCTTTCATGTTGTTGACGCCAAATTCTGACCCTACCATCCGAATGTCGCAGCAGAAATCGAGACTCATCAGACCAGGCAACGTTTGTTGCTGCAATGTAGTCCACACTGAAGGGGTCTCACTCCCAGAGGGAACAATAGCAGACATTGAGGACAGTTACAAGTACCTGGGAATACCACAGGCAAATTGCAACCTCGAGCAGGCAAAAAGGGAAGCAGCAACAGCCAAATACCTACAACGAGTGAGGCAAGTCCTAAGAAGCCAGCTCAATGGAATGAACAAGTCCAAGGTAATAAACAGTTACGCCCTGCCAGTGATCAGATACCCTGCGGGAATAATAAGATGGCCAAAGGATGAGATACAAACCACAAATGTTAAGACACGAAAGCTCCTCACCATGCATGGCGGGTTCCATCCCAAATCCAGAGCACCCTGAGACTAATGAGCGTGAGAGCCACCATCCAGAATGAAACATTGAAGATCCATAAATACATCCAGGACAAGGCCTCAACGGATGACGTACTCAGTGAATGCCTGAGACAATGGCAAGATGAGGAGATGCTGGAGGAGGAACCATCATGGGAGGACAAGCCCCTACATGGGATGTACCACCAGAACATAACTTAAGTGGCTGACCTCAAGAAATTCTACCAATAGCTGGAGAGGGCCGGCCAACAGGACACCACAGAGGCACTCATCCTGGCAGCACAGGAGCAGGCTCTAAGCACCAGAGCGATAGAGGCCCAGATCTACTACACCAGAAAAGACCCAAGGTGTAGGCTGTGCAAAGAGTCATCTGAGACAATCCAGCACATAACAGCAGGGTGTAAAATGCTGGCAGGGAAAGCATACATGACACGTCATAACCAAGTGGCTGGCATAGTATATAAAAACTGTGCGGAGTACAGGCTAGAAACCCCAAGGTCAAAGTGGGAAACATCTCCAAAGGTGGTGGAGAACGACCAAGCAAAGATCCTGTGGGACTTCCAGATTCATACAGACAGGATAGTAATGGCTAACCAACCGGACATTGTAGTGATTGATAAAGAGCAGAGGAAAGCAGTTTTGGTGGATGTGGCAATACAAAGTGATGCAACATCAGGAAGAAGGAACATGAGAAACTTGAGAAATACCAAGGGCTCAGAGAGGAGCTAGAGAATGCTTGGAAGATGAAGGTGACAATAGTACTCGTGGTAATCGGAGCACTTGGGGCAGTAACCCCCAAACTGGAGGAATGGCTCCAGCAGATCCCTGGAAGAACCTCAGACATCTCAGTCTAGAAAAGTGCAGTATTTGGAACAGCTAAAAAACTGTGCAGGACCCTAAAGCTCCCAGGCATATGGAAGGAAAAAACACCGCCCAGTGGCGAGAGGGGAATTATAAATATACTCTCGCCTAAAGGATTATTAGGAACATCTGTTCAATTTCTCCTTAATGCAATTATCTCATCAACTAATCACATCGCAGTTGCTTGAATGCATTTAGGGGTCAAGACAATCCCCTGAACTCCAAACTGAATGTCAGAATGGGAAAGAAAGGGGATTTTGAGTGTGGTTGGTGCCAGACAGGCTAGTCTGAGTATTTCACAATGTGCTCAGTTACTGGGATTTTCACGCACAACCATTTCTAGGGTTACATACATCCAGTATATGGCAGTCCTATGGGCGAAAATGCCTTGTTGATGCTAGAGGTCAAAGGAGAATGGGCCAACTGATTCAAGCTGATAGAAGAGCAACTTTGACTGAAATAACCACTCATTACAACTGAGAAATGCAGCAAAGCATTTGTGAAGCCACAACACGCACAACCTTGAGGCGGATGGGCTACAACAGCAGAAGACCCCATCGGGTCAAATAGTACAAATAATACAAATGGGAAAAAGAGGCTACAATTTGCACGAGCTCACCAAAATTGGACAGTTAAACACTGGAAAAATGTTGCCTGGTCTGATGAGTCTCGATTTCTGTTGAGACTCAAATGGTCGAGTCAGTATTTGGCTTCATGCCCTGGATGTGCATCCCACTGTCACGGTTCTGGGGTTTGGGGTTTCCTTTCAGATCTGTGGGGTTTGTTCTGTAGTGTTTCACTGGTGGGATCGCTGCAGCTGCTGTGTGGTGTGTGCTGTCTCCACTAATCATCTCTGCAGGGTGTGACAGCTCTCATCAGTGGCTGCAGGTGTGGATCATTACCCAGCTCAGGAGAGCTGGGTATTTAAGCAGAGGAGCAAGAAGAGACAGACGCCAGTTCGTTCCACTCATACTGTGGTACAGATCGGCCAGAGACATTTGAATGACAGTTTCATGTTAGTTTCTACTAACCTGCCTTCTCTCCCGCTTCTCTCAGTTTCCCCTCAGGAGCTTCATCCGGATCCGACGCCTTTCCGAGGATCCGTACCTCCTGTCCTGGAGAGCAGCCGCTTCCACAGGCTCTCACGCTGGTTTGGTTTTCCCCGGACCTGCTCTCCGCCCGTCTCTTCCTCACCGGGGCTTTCTAACGTCGCGCGCTTTGCGGCGTTCTCTCTCCCCGGTGCGCTGTCTGTCTCTGGTCTCCTCCGGATCCACACCTCCCCGGTCAGCACGCGGCTGTCACCCCTGCCACAGTCTCATCTGTGGAGACAGCACCACGTCCCGGGCTTCCTCGTCACCTTCCCTCGACTCCTGGGGCTCCACCCCCGCTGCAGTGTCTTCGGATCCCACCTTCCGCAACTACAGCTCACCTCACAGTAAGTGTAGTTGCACTTTTCCCGCGCACTGCAGCGGGCTGTGTTGCTTGTTTTATAACGAGTCTCTTCCCCCAGGATCGAGTCTCCTCCCTGCCTCAGTTCCAGTCCTGTTTTTCGTCGAGCACATTACACTGTTTTGTTCTGTTGTCTCGTGCACTTTTTATAATAAATTCACTTCCCCTGATTTACGTTTCCCTGTATGTGTTTGGAGTTGGGTCGCTCTTGGGGTTCGAACTAACACCCCCTGGTGGGAATCATGACACCCACAAATCTCCATCAACTGCAAGATGCTATCCTATTAATATGGGCCAACATTTCTAAAGAGTGCTTTCAGCACCTTGTTGAATCAATGCCATGTAGAATTAAGGCAGTTCTGAAGGCAAAAGGGGATCAAACACCGTATTAGTATGGTGTTGCTAATATTTCCTTTAGATAAATGCATGTGCACTTGTTCACTACGCACTTCAAACCCTTTATGTGCAGTTAACTTTAAGAGCACTTAGTGGAAGACCATAGGGTGCAGTGTGGGACAGGGCCAATATAATTGGGTTGACCAGGAGAAGTCAAACATCATGGAAACGGACTTCATTAAAAACCATACCCCTTTTGTAACCCTATCGAATAACCTCTGAAATCATTGCGTTTCGCCAATACATCCCCATATTGAGTTGAGTTCTTTGGCTGTTTCATAACTTTTGCAGCACCTGTTGGCTGTCACACACACTCAGTGTCAGAAATTGCAGCTTTCTGATTGCCTGTGGGTTTCTGAGTCCCGCACACAGTGGCAGTCAAAGATTCTTCAGGAACTTTTCTAGTTGTTATTGCCATTAACTGTTTCTCTGTTTGTCCATCCATAGACATAACAACTGGCCCTAATCCATCAGTGTTTGTTTGTGTCACTTTCCTGCCAGCTACATGGGCTGAGGAAGAAAGCAGCTCATCCTGAGCCAGGTTCTGCCTTTTAAACAGGAGTTGTACCTTTACACTTTCACCAATCATGCTGGTCAGTGAAGTGTTTTGTTTATATTCAATGAAGAGGCTCGGAGATAAGTTGCCATTACTTTTACTGAGTGGAACTCTCTGGCATATAACACAGATACAGGGATCGCTCCGCTGGTCATATAGTGCACTCTGTATAACTCCGCTTAACAACATACAGTAGTTCCTATTTTATATATCACAACAGTATGGAATTGTGTTGAATTGATGATGAATCAGAAGTTGATGAATCAGCTGATTCCTTAGATAGAAAATGTTTTATTTTTTTTACAAACTGACTTAATATTTCTGTAAAGTGCTTTGAAATTACTTTATGAACTATTGCTTTATAAATTAAAATTAATTGAAATGAACTGAATCATTTCTGAAACAACTTCAGATTCTAAAATAATTTCTTTACCCATATTATGTCAAATGTGTCATATCTGATTTGCCTTTTTTTTACAAGTTTCTAAAAGCTTTACATCTTTAACAGAACTAGTACTTTATCTAAAAACCTGCTGTATGGAATCCTATAGCTACATATACAACTGCCTACATTGACAAACCTTTGATCTTCGTGGAGAAAAGATTTATGAACAGACGAGAGAAAGATTTTACTATTTGGCAACAATTACAACCTTTCAAAAACTAAGCACCCATAGTGGTAACATCAAGCTGTAGTGCTTGTACATTGCACAAAGAGGATGGAAAAACAAAGGAGGAGGAGTAACTCTAAATCCTTCAGATTTCCCTGTAATTATAGGCCAGATGACTGAAACCTGAACTCAGTTGGGTTTTTCACCTTCACTGTTCTGACACAGGAGGTCATGCTCACAGCAATGCTAAACATTCAATGACATCATTGTGAAATTGCAAGTATTTGTATATTTATCTTGTTTCTCATCAGCAAGGGACTGCCTTTACCTAATCAACCAGGCCCTCACATCTTTGACAGAATACTTTACAAAGACGTGAGCTGAACCGCTGTCTCTCAATTTCGAAGGCGGTCTTAGCCAGTTGAGAGAGAACCAATCACAGAAACCTGGAAGTGACGCTAAAGCGGATACACACAAGGCGGAACGAAAACAAGAGGTTTAGCAAGCGGAGCCGTAAAGACCTTCAGTGCTGTTACTTGCTCTGGTTTTAGAGAATCTATACTTTCCTGTTTTTGCAAAACCAAAGAAAGCGCAGAAGTAAACACTTCCTCCACAGCCGAGTCTGCCATGTGCTCTGGATGGAAAACGCTAGTTCTGTGTTTTCAGGATGACATACAACAAAGGTGATATGTAATTGGTCCATCCTAAAATTTTCATGTGGAAATGATTGGGTGTGGCGCAGGTGTCAGACCCTTATGCATTTGAACATAATGCAGAAGGATCTGATTGGTCAGCCTCTCTGAAAAGCCTGTAAAACAGTCTGGTTCACTTGTTCATTCAGTTCTTTGTTCAATGTTTGAACCCGTGTTAACATACTGTAGGAATGAATTAGTCATCAGACTCCTGTTTTCTTTGTATTACCACAGAATATACAGCATGAAATATATTTAAATAGCAATTTCCAAAACACATTCATGTTCTAAAAGGGAGAGTTTCTGATAAATAAACAACATCTGCACAGATCTTTTGGGGGTGAGTTGGCATAACAGTGTGCACATGAGGAAGGTACCAGGTTCCAGAATAAAATATTAAGAATAACTGACATAACAGGTGTATTTCTTATTTATCAAGAAAAATTTTGAGTGATTCAAAATCTGGTGACTAAAATATATGTTAACTGCAGCTCAAGTGTAGGTACAGGTGTGCACAGGGCCAATCAGTCAATCATTTTTTGTAACGGCTTATTCTTGTTCAGGGTCGCAGGGAGCTGTCATTGGGTAAGAGGCGGAGTTACACCTGGACAGGTCGTCATTCCTTCACAGGGCCACATACAGTATAATATTGACCTTTTATAGGAGAGAAAGGCCCACAAATTTCAAACTTGTGAATACAATTCCAGTTTTTAAATTTTTAGTTTTTTGACTGTAAAAAGGACCGTTTTTATAATTCACTAAAAACCTTACACTGAAGTATTTGGTACTTCTGGTATTTTCACATTTGAAAAATACTTTCCAAATGTGTCCAAAGCCTGACACAGATCTAACTACATTCTTTTAGCTTCATCACAAACATGAAACATGAGCATCCAGACAAGAAAGATCAGCTGAGAAGTCAGAGCTAGCTTGTTTGCTAAAGGCTGGTCGCTATAATCTCATATGATCTCAAAACTTTAGATTGTTGTTTCACTTTGACAGTCTTAAGCTGGTCACTATTGTAACATTCTTGAAAAGCTACCATACATCTTCCTTTATGACGGTGCATCACACTTTAAGCAAAACTGCTGCAAAACAAAAGATGCTATGTGTTCAGACTCACTTACATATTTCTGCATCTGTTCACGGTCCTTAAATAGCAGGCAAATAATCAAACTGTACAGAAATTGTACTTCTAAACACCCTTGTCACACAACACTTATTGACTTAGATAAAAGGTAAATAGCTCGTCACCTGACTCGTGTTTAGTTTTGGTTGGCAGCTGCTGGAAAACCTGCTTTTGTCTCTACATTTAAGTAACTACAGATCAAGTCAAATGTGGATCATGTGTTTGAGATATAGTTAGATGGATGTGTCGTTAAACATTTGGCAGGTCTCATACAGTATGCAGCACTGCTGGTCTGGTGGTTAGCATGATTACCTCACAGCTACAAGGTTTGAGTCTCTGCTGGAGTCTCGAGTTCCATAATAAACTCAGAAACTTTAGAAAGCAGTGTAATTCACCCTGCAGCATTTTATTAGGACATAAAATAATCAATAACAAATTTCGTACAAAATTTAGTGTGTGAATTATAACCAGTACGTTCCACTTCCATCTCATGTATTATAAGGACATGGTTCTAAGAGTCTGGTGGTTTAATCTGACCCAAATCTCAACCTTTTTTTTTTTGTTTTTTACAACAATAAAAAGATTTTTAAGTGTTACTTTAAAATACTCATTGTTGTGTGAATTTGAACGTTATTTTTTAAGTCTGAACAGGAACAGACAGGTTTAGGAAATTACTGACTGGTTTGAATTAAACATTTTTTCTTCTTCTGTTGATCAAGAACTTTTGCCAGTAAATCAACAACAAATAAATTTATAAAGAACTTTTTTAATGTATTTTTTTAAGTATATTTCATCAGATCTAATTGGTCTCAGTTCTTGTAGAACACAATTCATGGTGTTTGATGCTTTGCTGAATTTCTTCCAATATTTTATTTACCTGAAACTTTTGACTGATGAAGACTTTTATTATGTAGTTTTATTTAAGAAGTTCTGATTCAATCTTTGGAACTAAAGAGGTTCAGTTGTACTAAAATACAGCTTATTTTAGCACTGTTAATGATAGCAAGTTTCAAGTTTATTTATTTAAAAAGCGCCAGTTCATGACAAAGTCATTTCAAGGCACTTCACACAAAAATCAACTAATCAATAATAAAACATTTTCTATCTAAGGAAACAGCCAATTGGGTTGAATTGTTAGTTCAGCACAATCCCCCATCCTGAGCAGCACGATTGGCGACAGTGGAAAGGAACGACTCCCTTTTAACAGGAAGAAACCTCTAGCAGAACCCGGCTCAGGATGGGCGGCCTTCTGCCTTAGCCGACTGGGGTCTGAGCTGACAGGAAAGAGACACAGACAAACACTGATGGATTTGGGCCAGTCGTCATGTCTATAGAAAGATAAACAGAGAAACAGTTAATGGCAGCAGTAACAATCAAAAGCAATAACAATTTGATGGTTCTAGTGGGAATATTTCATTGTTTGTTTATGTGAGATACACCCTCCTCAGAGGCAGTCAGAGTAAAGAAAGACAGCAGAGTGAAGAAATGTGGTCAGTATGTCCTCTGACAGTCTAAACCTATAGCAGCATAACTAAAGGGAAAGCTCAGGAGAACCCAAGCTAACCCTGACTATAGGATTGTGTAAAAAGGAAAGTTTTAAGTCTATTCTTAAAACTACACAAGGTGTCTGCCTCACGGATAAAAAGTGGAAGCTGGTTCCACAGGAGAGGAGCCTGATAACTAAAAGCTCTTCCTCCCATTCTACTTTTAGAAACTCTAGGAACTAAAAGCAGACCTGCAGTCTGAGAGCGAAGTGCTCTGTTAGGAACATATGGAACAATAAGATCTTTAATATAAGCTGGAGCTTGGTCGTTCAAGGCCTTATACGTCAAAAGTAAAACCTTAAACTTTATTCTAGACCTTACAGGGAGCCAATGAAGTGATGCTAAAACAGGAGAAATATGGTCTCTCCTTCTAACTCTCATCAGAACTCTGGCAGCAGTATTTTGAATCAGCTGGAGGCCTTTAACAGAACTATTAGAACACCCTGATAATAATGAATTACAATAATCAAGTCTAGAAGTAATAAATGCGTGAACTAGTGTTTGTAGCAATGTAGCAATGCATTTACTAAAAATAAACTACAGTAAATTAATATTAGAAGGATTTTTTTAAACTACTTGCTACAAAATAGTCCTGTAAAACACAACGTAACAGTCAAACTGCTTTTTTTCTTTATTTTTACCCTGAAACTAACAAACATTTTTAAAAGGTCATTGAAATAAAATAATTGAATTAGAATAAACATGTAAAGTGAGTCTGTTAGATTTGTCTTTGGTTGGGAAAACAACATCTAGTGGCGAGAAGCATCACGTGTTTCTCCAGAATCATAAACCAGTTGAACAGATTATTTTTACAGTAACAGTAAACATCAGTAAAACATTTACCAGCAGGAAACATCTGGATGATGCCTTCACTGTTCCGTCAAGAAGCTCTGATTCATGGAAGGTTTGAGTCCTCCAGGTGAAGAACATGAAGAAAGGATTAGATAAGAGGGTTATCAGATTATTTGGCTCTGATTTTAGCTGTTTTCCATTAAGGAATGTAGAAACTTCTGAGAGACCGTTTCCTCAGGAACTAGCATGAATCGCTACACTGCTCACGCTACACAAACATACTGCATGACTGCAGTTATGGTGCGTTCACACCGCCCTGCGCATCCAGGCAGCAGGGCAGCTAGATTACATGTAAAGTCTATGTTACTAAGCAGCAGCGTCAAGCAGTGTGTGTCAAGCTGCGCTGAGCTGCCACGTAGTTCGACGCGCGCTGTCTGCACGTCCACGCAGTTGCTGCTCAAACGGTCCAATAAGGCGTCGAGGCAGCTGCTGCTGGAAGTTGGGAAAATTGAACTTTGGGGCAGCAGACGCGGGGCAGCAACCAATCTGCGACTCTTTTCACTGATCACATCATCAACAGCCAGATCTGCCAGTCATTCCAATTCATTTCAAAATGGAGGAGAAACTGATTATCGCTGTAACCACCGTGAACTGTATGACCCGTCTTCGTATTTTAATAAAGACAGGAAGAGATCGGACCTTATCTAGAGGAAGATATCGGAGGATATTGGAGTTCCAGGTAAACAGTTTCATATTTAATGAAACTCACTGTGCAAGCAGCTGTGTTTTTATTTAAGCAGCAACTTTCGTCCGTTTGAGGGTTTTGCTGCCTGGACGCGCTGGGCGGCGTGAACGCACCATAAAACTGAGTGATCTGAGCTGAATTCTCACAATGTCCCAACTATCATGATTATCATGAGCAAAGAATGAAAATGAGTAGCTATGTGTAGCTATGTGCCGGGGCTGGGGCTTTTCATACCCACATTCAAACAATTTTATGGAGAAACCTGATGATCACAGGCGACAGGCGCATCCACAGACACTCACTGACTCTCTGCCACTGCAGGTGCAGGTGTTGTGTGTTAAGCAGTATCATTACTCGTTTGTGGCCACAATGACATTATCAGTGTTTAAATATACGTAGATGTTGGTAGATGCTGTGGTGTCTCTGCTCTTGTTTTTGTCTCTCAGCAGGTGTTGAAGCAGATTTCTCTCTCTCCCACCTTCTCTCCTACCTATTTCTATCTTTCTTTTTCCTTTTAAGCCATGTCCACTGAGTCAAAAAAGTTGTAATAAAAAAAAATCTAAATAAAATCACAATAAATAAAAGTAAGAAGCAGAACATTGTGGTGATTGCTGCATGCTCAGCTTGTAAGAATAAATGTGTCAGGCATTTCTATGCATCTGGACATCAATGTTGACTACTTTATTGACATTTATGGAGAAAAAAAAGATAAAAGGAGTTGTAATTGTAATCTGTTGCACAGTTGTTGCTCAGTGGTTAGGGCAGATGTCTTCCAATTTGAAGGTTGGTGAATCAATCCCGACTCCCACCACCACATGCCAAAGCGTCCCTGGGCAAAACACTGAACTCCCTGTAGCTAGCCAATTTGCATATCAGGGCTTTATGAGTGTTAGCCCTCCATTCTCCCTCCAATTTACATATCAAGATGGGTGAATGTAAAACTTGTAGTGTAAAAGTGCTTTGAGTGGTTTGAATGACTAGAAAACTACTATATAAATACAGTACATTTATTTCATCTAGAGAAATAAAACTGTATTTTGTATTAATAACTTTATCTTGGTGTGTTTTTTTATTTTATTTTAGACTATTATTATATTTGGGGCGGCCGTGGCTCAGGCGGGAGAGCAGGTCGTCTGGTAACTGGAAGGTCGCTGGTTCGATTCCCTGCTCTGCCCAGAGATTGCCTGGCCGTTGTGTCCTTGGGCAAGACACTTAACCCACCTTGCCCGTTTGGTGGTGGCCGGAGGGTCCGGCGGCGCCAGTGTCTGGCAGCCTCGCCTCTGTCAGTGTGTGTCCCAGGACAGCTGTGGCTACAAACATGTGTGTAGTTCATCATCACCAAACGTGAGTGTGTGTGTGTGGATGGGTGAATGACATACCGTAGTGTGAAGCACTTTGGGGGTCGTAGGACCTGAATAAAGCGCTATACAAGTACACGCCATATTAGAAAATACCAGTTAAGTTTCCGAACATTTCATCCCTCCAGTGAAAATGTGAATTATGGTTGGAAATGACTCTGCTGTATCTTCAGCATGATGCTTACACTTGACAACAGTAACCCTGCAGCTGCAGTAAGATCTGACAGGTTTTTCTGGAAGTGATAAATCAGAGCTGTAAAGTGTGAGGAAGGATGTCAGGTCAATGCACTCAGGTAAAACTGTTTCACCTCAGCTGCATTCTTCAGATGTTTGCTGTCAATGCGTCACAAAAAAACCCCGTGCATGCCGGAGCTGACAACGCAAATGGAAATATTTTGCTCTCGGGTTTATTGTTTTTCTTGAAGTATTTTTCCAAAGTTGTTGATAAATTTGAATGCTTTTTATAAAGAGATGGTTGGTATCAGCAGCTGTTTGGAAGCAGGACGACTCAAACACAACTTATCTTTCTTTCACCTCCCAGCTCTCTATTCTTGTTTTTTTAGACATCAAGAGCATTAGATCTTTTTTTTTTAACCAGAAACAAAATAATCATGTAAGACTCGTCCTGTAAGAACGTTTGACAACATTTAAGTCTGTCTAGAATCGATCTTATAAGTTTTGTACAGCTGTCTGTTAACGATTCGACTTGTTGGCTGAAATGTTCCCGTCACACTAGATGTGCAGATACTCTGCTGGTTGTGTGCCAGAGTTCATTTCTTGACTGGCTGGTTTATTTCGTTGCTCAACAACCACTCTGCATTTTTTTGATCATTTATTGTTTATTTGTTGAAATATGAATATTCCTTTCAGGTAAAAATCCTGAGAACGCTAATAAAAACTGCAGTTACTCCAAGTTTATTTATTCTGCATTGAACCATCTCTGTCTCCTGACTTGTCTCTGTGAGGTCCTGTGATGGACCTGTCCTGGTGTATTTCCGCCTCTCAGCAACTTGAACCGTACGGATGTTTTCTAACTGGTTTTAAAGCACACGGTACAAGTCTAGGAAATGTCACGAGGCAATTCAATATTTTTCTAAATGAAATCCGATGATTTTGATACTAATCCTTTGAAAATCTTTAAGATATTGCTTCAGTAAAATCTTTACAGTGAAACCAGTATTCACTCACACACTCATTGGAGACTCAGCTGCCATTAAATAATTTGATTTTACACCGCTGGCCCCTTTGACCACCACCAACATTAATACACAAGACTAGGACTTTCTGCACAATCCTTTAGTTAGTGTTAGTTTAGTCTTCTTGATCCATCCCTTTAGTTATGCTACTATAGGCTTAGGCTGCTAGAGGACAAAATGACCAAATTTCCCCCCATCCCACACCCTGACAAATGATGTCTTGATCTAAATTTAAAACCTAATAAATAAACAACTGGCTTGAAAACACTGTGAGGAAACTATATGTATTTAGGGGGTCCAACCACAACCAGGAGTCGGTCCACCCAGAACCACAACTGGTAAAACCACAGGAGCCAGGTCAGAGCCGGCCGGGGCCCAAAGCACAGCCACAGTGCTGCATAGAGGGAACCCGGCCCCCCCATCGCTGACTTTCCTGCAGAGGCAACCGTGCAACATGTAAACATGTAAAATACAGTGATTCATGAAACTAATTTATATTGATAACACCAAATAGATCATTAAGAGAAAGATTAAAATACATAAATATAAAAAAATTAAACAAGTAGAATAAGATTGAACATAAATAATTAAAATAAATAAGATGAATAAATCACTAAAACGCCAAGTTAAAAAGGTATGTATTGATCCTATTTTTAAAAACATGAACAGTCTCTGCAGCCCTGAGATTCTACGAGGACCATAATACTGAAACGAGGCCTCGCCGTAGGTTTTAGTTTTGACTCCAGGAAAAGGCCGGTACCAGAGGACCTGAGTTTAAAAAAAACAAGAAGACCCAAGACCATATTACTGCCATTAACTCTCTTTCTCTTTCCATAGATTTGACAAGTGAATTTAATAAAAGATGAGGCTTCCTCTCTCTGGAGTCCAAACTCCCCCATTCCTTAGCCTGATCCCAGAACACCCCCAAAAAATCAGTTCAGACCTTTTACCACATTTACTAATCATGGAAAACTTCTCTTTAAAAATAATGACTATGTTCTGTAAAAACTGAAACTCTGGATGTTTAATGAGTTTAATAAGGTGTTAACATTGATTCAGACATCTAACAAAGAACTTTAAGAATGAACAAGTGATGCCATGATCCAAATGTTTCATGCTTTTAAAGAGGGGCCGTCCCTCTGATAAGGAACAAGATGCTTGGAATTACACCATGATGTCAGGGAAAGTCACGGCTGTGAACATGAACTCTAATCTCAGTACAATGAAACGCAGTTTTAAACTGTGACCGAATGTCTCATTTACGTGTCGTTCAGGGGACACATGCCTGAATGTTGGTGCCTAACTGCTCCAGGATCTGATTGATACAGGTGATAAAGTCTCTGACAGGTAAATACTAGCTGATTGAGAGGATCAGTAGGAGCCTGATCCTGGTACAGCTTGTGCCTTTTGTTCAGGTTTTTATGGACAGATTTCTTTGACACTGAATCAGTTACAGTACAAGGGAAAATATTCTGACTGTTATAAAGGAAACACACAAGTCCAACAACTCCTAATTCATGTGATAAGAATGTGTAAACGTCAATAAAACAGGACCTAACTTCAGTACAGAAACACTTGTTTGTACTGAGATTATTCACTTCACTAAATAGAAACGTTGGTAAAACTTCATCTTTTACTAAATCTGTGTTAAAGGAAGCTTTTGAAAAATTATTTTCATAAAGTGATAAAGTTCTGACAATGGTCGGCCTGAATGAGAGAGTATACCAAGCACACCATTGTTTTTCTTGTGAAATTACCAATAAGTTTGATGTGTCACATGGCCAACTTCAAAATGGTCACCACCCATCTTGAAAAGTTTGGCACAAACAGGACGTTAATCTCACTAACGCTACCCATTTTATGAAGGTGTATCCATATAAATGACCCACCCTGTACTTAGACACACACACTCACACCTAGGGACAATTTAGAGTTGACAGATAACCTTAAGCATATTTTTGGACTGTGGGAGGAAGTCAGAGTCTCTGGAGGAAACCCATGCATTCATGTGGAGAACCAACTGCACCACCGTGCAGCCATGTTTAAATAAAGTATTTGATGTAATTTTTTGGTATAGAGGATTATTAGTAACGGAGCAACTCAATGAATCATGTGTGAATATTGTGAAGTTCAACAGAGAGCTGTGCCTTCCTAATCAAGATCACGTCTTCTCTCAGCTGTGAAATCAGGATACAGCAGGGTGGGGTGCCTCCTGCACACACACACACACACACACACACACACACACACACACACACACACACACACACACACACACACACACACACACACACCCCCACACACACACACACACACACACACACACACACACAC
>SSNP01000132.1:643085-718060 GCA_006937955.1 Pachypanchax playfairii
CACACACACACACACACACACACACACACACACACACGCACACAAAATCCTGTTAAGTGACTTTCTTGTTTACCCAACATTCATGTTTTCTGACCTGTGGAAGACCTTAAGAAAATTCACACGCTGGTAACTTTAGGTGTTCTTTCTGTGCGCGAATCCTAAACCAAATGCCGACATTAACCTCGACTCCACTGCAGACTTCACTGGGAATTAAGAATTTCTCACGATGTTTTTGTTGAACATTTGCAATCGAGTTTTTATTAGTGGAAATGTAACTGACTGAAGTGAAAAATGTGAGAAAAGGAGTTGGAAACTTTCCATAAATATTTCCAAGAGTCCGATCTGCTTCGTCAGTCTGCTGTAAAACCCCTGGAATCAGATCTGTTTCCATCTTTAACCTTCAGCACAAGTATTTTTCCATTATTTCACAACAGGCCTTTTAAAGAGGCCATTTCAAACAAATTTCAGGACTTTGTGGTTATTTCTTAAGTATTAACCAGTAATATGAAACATTTTATATCTAAAAAAAGTTAGGAAACACTGATTAACAGACCTTTCAATCTGTCTGCTTCAAAATTCGAGTGGCTCCGGCTCCTTCCGTCAGGCTGCTTCGTCAGCAGCTCATTCATATTCACTATTCGAATTTGCTGGACACAGATTGGTTAACAAACTAGCCTATGACAGAAAGTTATACTGTTTCCTGCCCCGCTGCTCATGGTAACGTCAGACGTCGTGTCTTCCTGTTTGCTACGTTATGCTACAGCTTTTAGCCAGCAGCATGCTAGGCGTGGTTTCAACTGCGGGAGCTGATGAATACTAACAAGCAAAGGAGTTGTGACGAAACAGATACAGGCCGTTCGGACTCGGAAGAACTCGGGTGTTATCACCACCTGCGTAGTTTGAGAGATAAAAACTGAAAGAGAAGTTGTTGACCAGTTTTCACATCCACTATGAAGTTAAGAACACCTGTAGAGCTAAAATATTCAACATAAACCTCAGAAAAAACATTTTTAATGGAATAGCCTCTTTAAAGAATACATTTAATCCCAACCAATTAATGTCCTGCTCTTGTATTTTATCTGTTGTGAGACATTTAATGTTGAACTGACTTTCTACTGGATACGTTGTTCATTTAGAACAGCAGGTGTTTATTATTAACCTTTTGTTCAGAAAATATGTGAAATGTCTCTAATCCTTCGTGTAATTTACAAAACAAGCTGACAACATCTCAGAAGGGAAATTCCCGAGATTTCTATTCTGGAATTTTGAATCTTGTTTTCTTTAAGGTAAGCGAAGCAGCCAGTCCACATTTTTCTGGCTTCACACCAGCGTCACTGTGTGAGCACACCGTGATCACACGCCATCCACTTACTGACTCCACCCTCTCCACCCCACCTGGAGATGATCGCTCCCTCCCTCTACTGGACCAACTTTAAACCTGATACTGACTGAACAAATAGCTGTGCAGGTAAACAAGTTTATTGCAGAAAACTAATAAAATACAGCAGCTTTTTATGATTAAAATATTTTACTACAAAATGTTTATAGTTTATTCTGTCCAGTAACATCTGTAACATCAAAACTTCCAAGTAATAAAACTACGGTGCAACTTTCTCATCGGTTGTCTAAAATTTCTTCACTCTTCGAGCTCAATAAGTTTCTTCAAATCAGCCTTCAGCTGCTCTTCTTCTTCCTCCTCCTCTTCCTCCACCTCCACTTCTATCCCATCCATAGTCTTTTGCAGCTCTTCTTTGATTTTGTTCAGCTCCAGCAGTCCGTCCTGTAGGTCCTTACAGACCTCGCGGATTTTTGCGGCAAAATCCGTCTTGGCTCCCTTCTTCAGCTCCATGGAATCTTTTGCCAGGAAAAAGACGTCGAGAGCGAGGAAGAGGCCCGACATGACCCCGGTGGTGACGCTCATCACCTGCGCGGCTTTAGCAGCGCCGCCGGCGACACCGAGGACCTGCACAGTGCTGATCAGACTCTCTGTGTTGATGGCCAAGGCTTTGCCGGCTCGGCCTCCCTCCTTCATGACGTGTTTGACGTTTTGGTTCAGGTGCTTCTTCGAGATGCTCTCGGCGTATTTCTCAAAGTTCCACTCCTCGAGTGTCTCCATCCCCCCCTGAAGAGCAAAGATTCACAATGATTTAACTCATTTAACTTTGAAGTTTTAGCATGTCAGTTTTCGGCACTCCAGTTGAACGAGCGGAGTCTGTATCTGAATCCTGGTTTATGTTATTTTAAGTGTTTAGAGGATGTTTAACTTTTACTTTCGTTAGAATAAAGATGAAATGAGTTCATAAGATTTTGAAATTTCTTTTTCAACTCAGAACAAAATGATTAAATCAACAAAAGAAGAAACTTTGCCATCAACTTTACTAGTTGTAACATTTTTCTTGCTTCAGTTCCCTACCAGAACAAAATATCTAGAACAGAAAATAACATTGCATTGACTTTAATAGTGGCTTTCAGTCGTGTGTTACGCGTCACTAAGGTTATGCGTCTGATGTGCGTCGGGTGGAAAGGAAAAATCAACCAGTTGTCTTCACCTGTAAAAACTCCAGACACTCCTTGATGTCATTGATCTCCTCCTGGTAATCCTGGATCATCTTCTCCACCTTCTTTCGATCCGTCTTTGAATGAACGGTGTCAGTGATGTTAGCGGAAGCCGACGTCACTCCACCCGCCGTAGCGATGCCGATGCCCACCGCTGTGACGATGAGCGACGTCCCCGCCGTGAAGGGGGCCAGGATGAGGCCGGTGATGGTGGTAACGGACCCCGCGACGCTCGCCACCCCTCCTCCCACGCTGGCCGTGACCGTTTTCTTGTGGAAGTTGTCTGCAGAGTCGGCCAAGGCGAGGAGCTCCAGGATGCGCTGCTGGAGAGAGGCGCCCCGCTGGTTGAAAAAGCGAACGAACAGACGAGCTGCCATGAAGACTCGATCCGCAGCCTCAGCAACCACACTGAGAAGAAACACATCAAACACATGTAACAACGAAGCTTCAGATCTGAAAGAGAAAATCTACACGTACTCTTCAGCTTCATCATCTTTGTTGGCCTCGTTCCACTCGTCCCATCCTGAAACACACAAAACAAACTATTACTAACGGATCAGCAGCAGAAAAAAAAAAATAAAATTGATACACTTGATGTATCAGCGTCGGAATTAAACTGGACTCCAAACATTCCGCCTCCTTATATTGTTTCCTTCTCTTTGATTTCTTGCTTGTATGTTCTCTCAATGTAAGTCGCTTTGGATAAAAGCATCTGCTAAAAGACAGTAGTAGTAGTAGTAGTAGTAGTAGTAGTAGTAGTAGCAGCAGAAAACTTTACTCAGGTCTCTGACAAACCTTCCACGGTTTTCCACCAAGCCAGAAGTCCCTCTTCATCCTGGAAACAAAAACAAGTGGTTTTATTGTTGTTCAGAAACCAGACGTGTTATCAATGACCCATGAAGAGAGAAACATACTTCCAGAGGGTCCAGTTGTGTCTCTTCACCGGGTGTTGGTACTTCAGCCAGCTGGAGTGTCTGAACTTTGACTTCCTCCTGCTCAGAAACCAATTTATGGAATTAAATTTCAGTCAAAAAGCCTAAGCGTGATTTTCTGCAGCGCGCACGCGTA
This sequence comes from Pachypanchax playfairii, assembly GCA_006937955.1. Classification (NCBI taxonomy): domain Eukaryota; kingdom Metazoa; phylum Chordata; class Actinopteri; order Cyprinodontiformes; family Aplocheilidae; genus Pachypanchax; species Pachypanchax playfairii. The sequence goes on from SSNP01000132.1 coordinate 646,710, forward strand.
TTTAACCGTGCGCGCGCATCTCCGCACGTGTGCGCGGGCGTGCAATCCACAGCACGCGCGTGAATTCACCCCACACGCCCGCGTATGATTCATTACACGAGTATTCATGAACCGTGCGTGTGGATCTCCAAACAGGCGCCTGTACATGAAGCTCTCATACGAGCGTGAAGGCAAACCAGGAGAGGCTGCGCGCGCGAAAGGAAAGTAATTATGACTGTTTGGAGGAGGAGACTAAGGCCCAGTGTGATCCTCATGTGATTGGTCATTTTATATCAGTCACTGCCCACCGAAAGAACCAGCAGCAGCTTCCTGCTAGTGGTGGAAGAAGAACCAGACATAGAACCAGCTGCAGCTGCACATCTTTTTTAATCGAAATTTCTGTACAATACAAAGCAACAACAAAACATTATTACAAAATCTGGAGCTCAAGCTCCCGTTGCAACTGTTGAGAGGAGAGGGAGAACCGTCACTCCAGGGTGGATGACAGGACCCTGTGCACGTCCCTCTCCCCAGCCAGAGTGCCTCCAAACAGGCTAAAACCACTCTAAAATGAACGGGTCTGCTCTGGAGCTCCAGGGACCGCCCTGGCGGGATTTTTACCCCATTTGGGCTGCTATCTCCTGGGCCTGGAGGCTGGATGTTCTCCCCTCCTGCTCTGGAGCTCAAGGGACCCATGAAAGCCGGTTACACAGCCCCAAAGCTAACCCTAAGCCCGAATATTGTTTTCAAAATCCCCGCCAGGGCGGTCCCTGGAGATCCATAGCAGGAGGGGAGAACATCCAGCCTCCATACCCAGGAAAGCAGCTCAAACAGGCAGAAAATCCCCGCCAGGGCGGTCCCTGGAGTTCCAGAGCAGACCCGTTCATTTTAGAGCGGTTTTAGCCTGTTTGGAGGCACTCTGGCTGGGGAGAGGGACGTGCACAGGGTCCTGTCATCCACCCTGGAGTGAAGGTTCTCCCTCTTCTCACAACAGTTGCAACGGGAGCTTGAGCTCCAGATTTTATAATAATGTTTTGTTGTTGCTTTGTATTGTACAGAAATTTTGATTTAAAAAAATGACGACAGCAGCTGGTTCTATGTCTGGTTCTTCTTCCACCACTAGCAGGAAGCTGCTGCTGGTTCTTTCGGTGGGCAGTGACTGATATAAAATGACCAATCACATGAGGATCACACCGGGCCTTAGTCTCCTCCTCCAAACAGTCATAATTACTTTCCTTTCGTGCGCGCAGCCTCTCCTGGTTTGCCTTCACGCTCGTATGAGAGCTTCATGTACAGGCGCCTGTTTGGAGATCCACACGCGCGGTTCATGAATACTCGTGTAATGAATCATACGCGGGCGTGTGGGGTGAATTCACGCGCGTGCTGTGGATTGCACGCCCGCGCACACGTGTGGAGACGCGCGCGCACGGTTAAATACGCGTGCGCGCTGCAGAAAATCACGCTTAACCTTTTTGACTGAAATTTAATTCCATACCAATTACACTTCAATAATCACAACACGCACACGCTCAACCCAAAACCTAAAGACAGAACATGTGTTTAATGAATATCAGCCATGTTGCTGTAACGTGTTCAGATGGACTGCAGCTACTGGGTGTGTGTTTAATCTAGAGGTAAAAATGAAACAAACGCCTGAAGCAATCACAGGTGTTTAAAGGTAATCGAGCATTAATGAGAAAGTAACGTTCCCTTCAGTTCACAGGTCATTTCACTACAGCAGGATTTAACCTGCAACTTTAAAATTCACACTTGGTGAAATAATCAAAAACACCCAATTGTCAGTAACATGTTTTCATACACATGTAACAGGTTTCTGCATAACGTCTCCCTCAACCACACGATTTCAGTCGTGTTGTTTTTAGACGTGTCATTCGGGTCATGTCAGATAAAATCAGCTGCGGTGAATCCAGTGTGATTCAGATCTCAGGTTTTTCAGTTATACAGACTGGATTTAATTGACGTGATAAAAAAAAAAAAAAACATGTTTTATTTTTAACTGCTAACTTAAAACAAGTTACGTGTACTTTAGTCTGCTTTAGGAGCCTCTGACATCCCGCAGGCTCTCAGTGCTCCAGTAAGAAGTGCTACTGGAACTAAAAACCAAATCCTGTTCCTGTTCTTTCTCTCTAACGCTGGATCTTCTTATTGCATTTAAATGCCTTTAACACATCACTGATTGATCACTGAACTCTATTAACAATGTTTTGCTGACTTTATCCCAGTTTGTGATAAAGTGATTTGGGATTTTACCGTATGTTGCCAACAGAAACTGAGTCTGGAGTTACGGAGATTTGTACAAACTACTTACGGTTAAAAGCTATAAATAACTTAGTCTTATCATCGACTCAGACGATCAGATTAAATATAGACTGTCAATAGATGTAATTAAATGCCAACAGGAAATGAAAAGGTGAATGATGGGAATATTTGGGGTTAATTTAGGTCAAAGAGTTTTGAGATCTAAACACCAAACATTAAACAACAGAATAAAGCTTAAATATGTTGGAAATTATATGAATAAATGAAGGTTAATACATAAATCCACATTATATAGACAATAAGTTCAGTTTAAAACAGGATGCTTGTTTTTCCTCCCATGAACAAACAGCAGAGTGGAGTTACATAATTACTGCAAACAGTCAATAAATTACTCGGAGAATGGATCATTAAAGTCCAGAGAAATACACAGGAAGTTTAAAAAGAAAACATTTTACTACAGATCCCACCTGGAGGTCTTGTTTTAACCCTCTGAAGGCAGATTAGCAACAGTTACTAACTCTTAATTTGATCCTAAACGGGTTAAATTTTTTTAATCTAATTTTGGGCAGGGGTGTGTCTAGAAAATGTTTGTTTGGGGGGGGGGTCAGATGGGGGCACAGGTTTCTAAAAGGGTGGGACATGTAAATGGGCTCATAACCGTTAAAGAAAAGAAAAAAAAAAACATTTTTGCAAAGTTTTAGACCGTTTATTATAATTTAAGTGAAACCATAAACTCAAATGAAATAAAAATCATTCAAAGCACAATGTCAATGGTTCGTTTTCATTAATCATTATTTTTGATTAATGTAAAAGTATTGATTAAATTTGATTGTCTCAGCTTGGGGGTGCTCAGTCTAACTGAAAGGGTGGGCCGTGCGCCCCTGGGCCCCCCATTTGGACACACCCCTGATTTTGAGACAAACTGCTGCTGGTGTTTGAGAACATGAACACAGGTGTGTTTAACAAGAACCAAATTCACTTTGTTCACATTATTTACCGTGACGCAGGCTGTTTTCTTTGTTGTAATTTTTAGAAAGGATGAAGTATTTTTTGTTCAGCAGCTGAAATGTGTTGGTGTTATGAAGCTGCTCCACCTCACACAGACTACCAACCTGCGGACGGGTTTCAGACGACGTTACAGCAGAATCCTGCAGATTGAGAAACAAACAGTGTTTTTCAAACAGACGACGTCACCCAGCAGAGCAAAACAGCAAATACAATAAAGAGATTGAGTCTGAAGTAGAAAAACCGGTTCTGCTTTACCTTCGGTCCTGACCTGAAAAAAGCTCCGGGAAGAATCTTCTTTAAAACCAGAGTCTGAAAACAAAAGACACATTCACACGTCACACTCACAGCTTATCAAACATTTGGGTGACACAATGGTATGAGTGCAGAATCATATTGAGCTGATTCAAACTGAAACAAACATTGACCTTCGTTCTTCTCCTCGGAGCCTCCGTCACCTGGCTCGTCACGTCACTGCTGGCATCAGCGTACCAGATAGTCTGGAAAACAAGAAGAATGTTTTATTTAAACAGTTTCTTAATCAGTGTTTCTTTATTTTACAAACAAATCTAACATCATGGACAAAATTGTTGGAACTCTTCAGTTACCAAAAACAAAAACCAGAGAGTCACTGAAATTACTTGAAACTGATAAAAGTGTTAATAATTTTAGGTGTACAAAAAAATTGGCTAAAATTAGTTCTGAATTTGAGTTTAACAAAATACTACAAAAAACTAACTGATGAAAGCGGCTGACTCTTCACCTAGAAACGATGGAACTAATTTAACATGTTAAACTGATCTCAGGTGTGTTGGAGACCGTCAAGCAGCTCCATGTTCATGAGACTGTAGTTGACCTCCAGCACGAGGACAGGGTGATCAGACGGTGGAGAGGAGGGTAAAACAAAACACTGGACTGTTCTGATCTGGCCTATGAGCTCTGATCTAAATCCTGTTAAACATCTGTGGAAGAAGCTCAAACATCTGGAGAAGGAACCCTTTAAGAAATCTCATGATTTCACTGGTCAGCGTAACAAAATGTAAAGTTCATGGTCCAACATGTCAGCCAGGACAGTTTCATCAGCTTGTTGTTTAAAAAGATTCTGCTAATTCCAAAACAATATCAGATTTTTATCTGATGATGTCCATCCATTTTCTGAACTTGCTTCTTCCTGTTCAAGGTTGCAGGGAGCTGGTGTCTATCTCCAGCGGTCACGGGGGAGAGAGGCGGGGGACACCCTGGACAGGTCGCCAGTCCATAACAGGGCCACACACAGATCAACAACCCCTCACACCTAGGGATAATTTTGAGTTGCCAATTAACCTCTTGCATGTTTTTGGACTGTGGGAGGAAATCGGAGTCCCCAGAGAAAACCCACATGCACGGGGAGAACATGCAAACTCCATGCAGAAAGGCCCCATCCGGGATTCCAAACCAGGGCCTTCTTGCTGCAATGCATCAGCTCTACTAACTGTACCACCGTGCTTTTCAGTAAATTTAAAACTTTTTAAAATGATTCCATTCATCAGTTTCAGGTTCTCTCAGTGACCACTGTGGCTCTTTGTGCTTGTAATGGAAGGGTTCCAACTATTTTATCCACATCAGTTTATTTAAAGTTTCGTGTTCCAGGAAATACATTGTTGCATTTCTTCCTTCACTAGAACTGTTGGAGTGTTGATGGTAAATAACGTCAAAGCAACTGGACAACAATAGAATCCAGGAAGTGCAACTCGTTATTCACAAAGGTTACATTCTGTCTATTCCTCAGATCACGTCTGTATTTAAATCTGATGAGTCATTATCCAGTTACACCACAGTGAAATCAAGCAAACAGAAACATTCAGACTATGCTGCTGATAAACTTATGTAACTGCAGTATCTTCAACTTCAAAGAAAATCTATATTTTAGAAGAGATACCATCCATCATGCCTCCTCATGGTGTGCACTTGTATAGCGCTTTAATTAGGTCCTACGACCCCAAAGCGCTTCACACTACAGTTTTTTTTTTTTGTCATTCACCCATTCACACGGGAGAGAGTAGGGGCTAACACTCACACAACCTGATACGCAGATCGGGGGGCAACATGGGGTTCAGTGTCTTGCCCAAGGACACTTTGACACGTGGCGGTGGAAGCCGGGATCGATCAANGAAGACTGAATCTGCAATAGGTAAGCAGCTTGGTGTGAAGAAATCAACTGTGGGAGCAATTATTAGAAAATGGAAGACATACAAGACCACTGATAATCTCCCTCGATCTGGGGCTCCACGCAAGATCTCACCCCGTGGGGTCAAAATGATCACAAGAACGGTGAGCAAAAATCCCAGAACCACACGGAGGGACCTAGTGAATGACCTGCAGAGAGCTGGGACCAAAGTAACAAAGGCTACCATCAGTAACACACTACGCCGCCAGGGACTCAAATCCTGCAGTGCCAGACGTGTCCCCCTGCTGAAGCCAGGACACGTCCAGGCCCGTCTGCGGTTTGCTAGAGAGCATTTGGATGATCCAGAAGAGGATTGGGAGAACATCATATGGTCAGATGAAACCAAAATAGAACTTTTTGGTAGAAACTCAACTTGTCGTGTTTGGAGGGGAAAGAATGCTGAGTTGGATCCAAAGAACACCATACCTACTGTAAAGCATGGGGGTGGAAACATCATGCTTTGGGGCTGTTTTTCTGCAAGGGGACCAGGACGACTGATCCGTGTAAAGGAAAGAATGAATGGGGCCATGTATCGTAAGATTTTGAGTGAAAACCTCCTTCCATCAGCAAGGGCATTGAAAATGAGACGTGGCTGGGTCTTTCAGCATGACAATGATCCCAAACACACCGCCCGGGCAACGAAGGAGTGGCTTCGTAAGAAGCATTTCAAGGTCCTGGAGTGGCCTAGCCAGTCTCCAGATCTCAACCCCATAGAAAATCTCTGGAGGGAGTTGAAAGTCCGTGTTGCCCAGCGTCAGCCCCAAAACATCACTGCTCTAGAGGAGATCTGCATGGAGGAATGGGCCAAAATACCAGCAACAGTGTGTGAAAACCTTGTGAAGACTTACAGAAAACGTTTGACCTCTGTCATTGCCAACAAAGGCTATATAACAAAGTATTGAGATTAACTTTTGTTATTGACCAAATACTTATTTTCCACCATAATTTGCAAATAAATTCTTTAAAAATCAGACAATGTGATTTTCTGGATTTTTTTTCCTCATTTTGTCTCTCATAGTTGAGGTATACCTATGATGAAAATTACAGGCCTCTCTGATCTTTTTAAGTGGGAGAACTTACACAATTGGTGGCTGACTAAATACTTTTTTGCCCCACTGTATGTAACTGCAGTATCTTCAACTTCAAAGAAAATCTATATTTTAGAAGAGATACCATCCATCATGCCTCCTCATGGTGTGCACTTGTATAGCGCTTTAATTAGGTCCTACGACCCCCAAAGCGCTTCACACTACAGTTTTTTTTTTGTCATTCACCCATTCACACGGGAGAGAGTAGGGGCTAACACTCACACAACCTGATACGCAGATCGGGGGGCAACATGGGGTTCAGTGTCTTGCCCAAGGACACTTTGACACGTGGCGGTGGAAGCCGGGATCGATCAACCAACCACTGAGCCACAGTCGCCCCTCATGTTTATACGCAGTACAGATTAAAAACAAGTTTTATTTTCTTTCAACAATAAGTTTTTGATGTCTTACATGTCTCTCTATCTCGCTGTCGTCCAAGCTCTCAGAGCTGCTGGACTGGTCGCTGTGAAAAGCCCGACTGTCCTGATGGGTCAGACAAGGTGAGACACTTAACAGCAGGTGGATTTCGGACAGAAACACAGACATCGCATGTCTCAGTCAACTGTTACAGATTGCATCGTCATTATAAACAGCCAGCATGTTGAGTTAAACTTATGGACTGCAGCTCCCCCTTGTGGTGGGATGAGGATATCACAGTGACACAAAGAATGTGATTTTCTGATAACAGAAATGCAAACAGGAACATTGTGAAGTATCATCACTTATCCTGGTAAATGATAAACGTTAGCGGTGTGTGATTTCCCGCCGGTGTCTGATAACATCTGTTCAAAAGATCAAAACAAAAACATCACAAGAATGTTTTATTTTTGTTTTATCTGGCTCATGTTACCTCCGTGTGTTGGTGTCATCAGTTTTTTACCTGCAGGTGCCAAATAGTTTCCTAATCAACAAAATATTTTTCACAGTAAAAACAATCAAAACATGAACCTGCATGCCTGATGTGGAAACGACAGTCACGAGTGAGTAACAGTTATTGTTAGAACACATGTGCTTCTTCTACAATGATACACCAGACAGGTGAATGTAGAGGAGCAGGAATGTCCCTGAACAGCAGAACCAAAAGTTTGCGTCCCACAACCTCCATCCCATCTATAGCTGCTTTCAGCAGCAACACACAGTGAATGATATTTATATATTTAAATAAAATCATGAAACAGGTCCCAAATCTTACTTAAATTAGGAGTAACTTTAAAGGTTGAATATGAAACAATTTCATAAAAAGCTGTATTTTTTAATAACATAATACCTCCACTGGGGTGCAAAATGAAAATACAGTAAATTAAATTATATTAAATGTATTTTGACAGGCACAATGTATGCATTATGTTTACATCTACCAGCCAATAGCGACACCATTGCAGGTTGCCTAATATGGTAAATAGTCCGAGGCTGGTACTGTGGAAAATCAGTCAAATCAATAAGAAACACATTATTAATCCTCAAAGGGAAATTAAGTAAATGGCTGAGATTTCATTATCCTTCTAAGAAGAGGAGCGACCAGAGAAGATCAAAAACCAGAGTGAGTTTAGGTGAAGCTACAATAGATGGACTCAAATAAAACATTTTCACGACATCAAAACACACGTGGAAATGTTGAACCTGCATCCCAACAGCTGGAAACCTTGTTCTGTTGTTGCAACTACAACATCAACACACTAGATGTCGCTGTGGTGTTCATGTTCCATATTCAACCTTTAATACATTAATGATAAATTGGATATTTATGGAATAAATTAATACTGATCAATAATCCAAACAGAATCAATGCATCAAATCCAATAGACCATTATTGCTTAATTATAGAATAGTTTCATCAACATGTTGGAAATATCTGCCTGAATCAAATTCATTCAGTTTTCATTGTTGTCATTACCTCGATCCTGTTGGAGGGAGCAGTAGAGTCGGTCTCACAAGCACCAGCTGCCACCTGAAGCACACAATCCCGTGTTTTACAGGTTTCTCACTGGTCCTTAAATCTGACTTTAAACACAGTTAGTCTGATACCTGTGTGTTGGATTTGAAGGGGTTTACTTTCTGCATCATCCCTTTGAACACTCCAGGGTTCTACAACAAATTAAACAAGAACAAACAGAAAAACATGAACTTTGCTGCCATCTGGTGGTAAAATTAAGAAATGGTCACTTTATAAACTATTTAACCAGGAGAAGAAACTGATTGATGGATGTTTCCTCAGTCAAAAATGTGATCTCACATCCAGAGATCTTCAGGAAAAGTTATTATTCACTTCAGCCAGTGTTGATATTTTAAATTCAACATTCTTGTTCACACACCTGTTTCTCTGGCACGTTGTTGTTGTCCACCAAGCTTCCACTGCTGGAGGAGAGGCTATCATGTGGAGGCGGAGTCTCCTGAGACACGAAACGAAGGCCAGAAATTAAGCAAAGTGAGTCAGGAAGGGACAGAAACTCATTTGATTTTTAAATATTCTCCGAAACATCCCTTCAATCATGATAAGGAGAGAGAACTGCACCTTTGGCTGGGAGGATTTGAAAGGGTTTACTTTCTGAATCATGCCCGTCATCATCCCTGGTTTCTAAACAAACATCAAACAAGCTGAACTATAGCAGAATAAACAAGCTGCAGGTTTGTGTGTGTGTGTGACAGGACGAGGGGCTTCACACCTGTTTGTCCTCGAGTTCGTTATCGGTCTCTTGTGGATTTACAGAATCATCTTGATGATCATCTTCAGGATTCTTTGGCAACTTAAACACAAAAGACCAAATGAATGTCAGTTTCTGATAATATCTGACAGATTGTTTTCTTATAGAGACAACGTGTAAACTCTGAACATCTTACTTAAAAAAGAAAAGATGTATGAAAGGGTGTACGAGTCAGTACCTGTGTTGAAGACTTGAAAGGGTTCACTTTCTGCATGAGTCCTTTAAACACCCCGGGGTTCTGAAACAACAACAGCTCCTTCAGAAAAGACACGCTGATGCACAAACATCTGACACGATTTTGACAAAATATCTGATATCATATGTAAAACAAATATTTTATACTTTAGGAATCTTTAAAGAGGCCATTTCATGCACATTTCAGGACTTTGTGGTTATTTCATAAGTATTAACCAGTAATATGAAATATTTTATATCTAAAAAACATTAGGAAACACTGATTAACAGACCTTTCAATCTGTCTGCATTAAAATTCAAGTGGTTCCGGCTCCTTCCGTCAGGCTTCGTCAGCAGCTCGTTCATATTCATTGTTTGAATTTGCTGGACTCTGATTGCTCTCATAGGCTAGTTTGTTAGCCAAAGAATACTGTTTCCTGCCCCGCTGTGCATGGCAACGTCAGACGTCGTGTCTTTCTGTTCACTAAGTCTTAAGCTAACAGCTTTTAGCCAGCAGCATGCTAGGCGTGGCTTCAACTGCGGGAGCTGCCGAATACTAACAAACAAAGGAGGTGTGACGAAACAGATACAGGCCGTTCAGACTCAGGAGAAATCGGGTTTTATCGCCACCTGCGTAGTTTGAGAGATTAAAACTGAAAGAGAAGTTACTGACCTGTTTTCACACCCACTATGAAGGTAAGAACACCTGTGGAGCTAAAATATTCAACAGAATCCTCAGAAAAACCATTTTTAATGCAAGGGCCTCTTCAAATCATATTTCAACAGAATTGTGACAATTAAGCAAGTTTTAAATTTTGCGCCCCCTAGCTGAAGGTATCATAATTTTTACCTAAACAATGTGTGATGTCATCAGATGAATCACACATTTGTGCATTTTGAAGACGGGGCTTCCTCCACTGTGAAGCACAGGAGACACGTGACCAGACGTACAAGGACTACAGAGAAAGTTCGAGGAGAGGCATTTTTATCACAATTGTACTGGAACCATGATGAGACGCCACCATCAGCCAACTACCGCCGCACACAGACTAAGAACACGGAGCAGAACCAACAGCAAGAGATTTAACCAAGAAGGACGGTGTGTTAACTCCATTCAGAGAGAACGATTAGACTTTTTAATAAAAGTCTTCTTCATAAACTGATTAAGTCTGTAAAATGTCTCACAGGATCATCCAGTCTAAACACTAAATGAGCCAGAATTTAAGCAAATATTAAACCAGCAAACTCAAATGTTGAAACAAACTAATTTTCTTTCATTTTATCTGAAATATAATTTAATTCTTCAATGTAATCTCTGTCTCAGTCACTCTCCATGTTTTTTTACATACACACCAACACTGAACACGCCAAGATGCTTTCAACTGATGACATCACAACATGGCCAACAGTTTGTCCTCTTACCTTTTCAACTTGAGTAGTTTCATGATACGTAAAAAAGTCTGTATTAATATTACATGAATAAAAAAGATTATATCAAATTAAAAACTTTATCTAGTTTTATTCTTTAATTTTTGTGACAGTTTTAAGGAATAAACAGTTTTATTTTGGTTTCTTGTGGAAAGATATGATGTTTTTTGTATTTTTTTAATTTAATTTTAAAATGTAAATTATATCGAAACCCTGTTATTAACTAAAATGAGTTCCAATATTAACACAATTGAAACTATCTAAGGCCACATGGGCTTGAATGAAGGAACAATCCTTACTCAGCTGTTGATGATGAGGTCTGTTACAGCTCAGCTGTTCATTATTACCAACATCGATCTCGAGTTTTAAATTACTTTCTGAAAATGTGACCAGCTTTACATTTCCCATTTTCTCCCGCAGAAATCAGGAAATGTAGATTTTCTATTTGTCACTGAAAAAAGGCCACAGAACTGAACCTCAGTAGAAAAGTCAGACCTGTGAGCATCAGTGAAACATTGACTGTAGTTTGATCTGTACACGTGTGAACTCAGAGGGGCGCCATGAAATTCTGTCATATAGAATCAGTCTGTATATGATGATTTAACTGTACTTCTCAGAATAAATTCATATGAGCTGGGTTGTCTTTTATTTCTGGCTGGTCTTGAACGCAGCATCGTCCTGTCTGTGAATGAGTTGGACTGGTTTGTCAGAGTCTAAGGCTCACGTGATCAGGTGAGACGTTCAGGATCGGAGCCAATCAAGGGAGTATGTAATTGGTGAGTCGGTACGAAACAGCTTGTTGTATCTCAGTTAAACACAATCTGAGCTGCTGCAGCGTTGTGGACACAAGCTTCATGTCTCTTGCTTTCAAACTGAGTCTCCTGAAAACTTCCAGTGATAACAAGGTATCTGCTAACAATGTTTCTTCAGTAGTTAATGGGAGATAAAAACCAAACAGTGACCATACATGTCTGTTTTGTCATTTTTACCTTGTTTGACTTATTAGTAATGTTGGTTTTGAAGTCTGAACTCTCTGCTACTGTTTTATTAACTGGTTTAGACAAAGTATTATTTGATTTAAATATTTGATCTATTTATAAGCTGAAGAGTTTTGAACAGCAGCTTTGGGTACAATGAAATCTGCCAGTCTGGAGTCAGATGGATGTAAAAAGATTCCCTAAAATTAAAACATACACTCACCGGCCACTTTATTAGGTACACCTGTCCAACTGCTCGTTAACACTTAATTTCTAATCAGCCAATCACATGGCGGCAACTCAGTGCATTTAGGCATGTACACATGGTCAAGACAATCTCCTGCAGTTCAAACCGAGCATCAGTATGGGGAAGAAAGGTGATTTGAGTGACTTTGAACGTGGCATGGTTGTTGGCGCCTGAATGACTGGTCTGAGTATTTCAGAAACTGCTGATCTACTGGGATTTTCACGCACAACCATCTCTAGGGTTTACAGAGAATGGTCCGAAAAAGAAAAAATATCCAGTGAGCGGCAGTTCTGTGGGCAGAAATGCCTTGTTGATGCCAGAGGTCAGAGGAGAATGGCCAGACTGGTTCGAGCTGATAGAAAGGCAACAGTGACTCAAATAACCACTCGTTACAACCAAGGTGGGGAGAAGAGCATCTCTGAATGCACAGTACGTCCAACTTTGAGGCAGATGGGCTACAGCAGCAGAAGACCACGCCGGGTGCCACTCCTTTCAGCTAAGAACAGGAAACTGAGGCTACAATTTGCACAAGCTCATCGAAATTGGACAATAGAAGATTGGAAAAACGTTGCCTGGTCTGATGAGTCTTGATTTCTGCTGCGACATTCGGATGGTAGGGTCAGAATTTGGCTTCAACAACATGAAAGCATGGATCCATCCTGCCTTGTATCAATGGTTCAGGCTGGTGGTGGTGGTGTAATGGTGTGGGGAATATTTTCTTGGCACTCTTTGGGCCCCTTGGTACCAATTGAGCATCGTTACAACGCCACAGCCTACCTGAGTATTGCTGCTGACCATGTCCAACCCTTTATGACCACAATGTACCCAACTTCTGATGGCTACTTTCAACAGGATAATGCGCCATGTCATAAAGCTGGAATCATCTCGGACTGGTTTCTTGAACATGACAATGAGTTCACTGTACTCAAATGGCCTCCACAGTCACCAGATCTCAATCCAATAGAGCATCTTTGTGTCATCATGTCAATATGGAACAAACTCTCTGAGGAATGCTTCCAGCACCTTGTTGAATCTATGCCACGAAGAATTGAAGCAGTTCTGAAGGCAAAAGGGGGTCCAACCCGTTACTAGCATGGTGTGCCTAATAAAGTGGCCGGTGAGTGTATATTTATCTATCATCTCTACTGTTCATTTTAGTATAAATAAATATTTTTTGCAATTTTATCTGAAACCTGCAGGAGGACTCGGGTTCGACACCTAACAGAGATAAAAAAGGACTCAATTAATGAAAGCTGGGAGATTTATTTTGTACAATCATGAAGAAGTTTTACATGTTTTGCTTTTGTTATTACATCACTTCAAATATTATTTAGAAATTGGAATATTTACTTGTGATCTTGATTCATTAGCGGTTCGTCATTTGAAATGTGTTGGAGGCAGAACCACAGCTCTGATTTGTTCTTCAATGTTTCCCCGTAACATATCACATACCAAAATGTTTGAATAGCTGCAGACTGTCTACCTTGCAGAGCGAGGTGTAAAACAGATCCTCAAACTGAATACTATAAACAAGAGTTGTAGTACAGTCCCTCTGCCAAACTTTGACCCAAGCATATATGTGTTTAGAAGAATATAATTTTCAAAAACAAGCTGTGTACCTGCTTGTTGTGAGTCACATGTTTTTATAAATCTGACTCGAGTGTTTGACCTGCATGAAACAGTTTGAGTCTTTTCTTACCTGAGTTGAATCTGGAACCTTGACTTGTTCCAGGGAATCTGATGATGGAGCGTTAGACATCTGTAGGAGGAAACAAGCTGAGTGGACAGAACTCAGTCAGACTCAGATGATCAGTGGAACAGTTACCTGTGATGAAGACTTGAACGGGTTTACTTTCTGTATGACCCCTTTTAGCCTCCCGGAGTTCTGAAATACACATTTTAAATCCATAATGTCATATCTTACATAGTTATAGCTATTTAATTCATTAAAGTTATCAGAAAAATAAAGCTAAATGACAAAAACGTTTTACTTAAGCTTTTATTTAAATGAATCATAAGTGTGTTAAACCAGATTTTAACACAAAAAGGAACAATTTAGTAATGATAATTTCAATAAATAAACCCTCAAAATATCTTATTCTAATGTAAAACCCAGAAGCTACAGGCCCGTAGCGCTGACGTCACATTTGATGAAGACCGTCGAGAAGCTGGTCTTAAACCATCTCCACCCCCAGTGAGGTCTTCACTGGATCTGCTGCAGTTTGCCTACCAACCTGGCATCAGGTTGGAGGACGCCATCATCTACCTGCTACACCGAACTCTGACTCACTTGGAGAAGCCGGGAAGCATTGGGAGGATCATGTTCTTTGATTTCTTCAGTGCTTTTAACCATCTAACCACACCTTCTTAGTGCAGACCAAAGGATGTGTCTCTGATACGCTAGTCTGCAGTACGCGGGCCTCACAGGGAACTGTGCTGACATTGTTCCTCTTCACCCTCTATACTTCTCCATCAACTCCCAACGCTGCCACCTCCAGAAGTTCTCTCATGATTCTGCCATAGTCAGCCTCATGTACAGGTGAGGAGTACAAACAGTGCACTCAGGACTTTGTGAACTGGTACCAACAGAACCATCTGCTGATCAACAAAGGGGAAAACTAAGAAGTTGGTGGTGGACTTTCGGAGACGCAGACCCTCCACACTGATAGCAGTGAACATCCAGGGAGTGAACATTGAGATAGTGGACTCCTATAGGTACCTGGGTGTCCACCTTAACAATAAACTAGACTGGAGGCACAACACTGATGCTCTGTACAGGAAGGGTCAGAGCAGACTGTACCTGCTGAGGAGGCTTCAGTCATTTTTTACAGTGTGGTATGTTTGGGCAGTAGTTTATCAACAGCTGACAGGAATAGGCTGGATAAACTGATCACGAAGGCCAGTAACAATAACATATCTGATGGACAGAGTCTCCCACCCCATGCATGCAAATGTTGCTGAACTGCAGAGCTACTTCAGTGACTGCTGCATCCTAGATGCATGAGGGAGCGTTTCCGCAGGTCCTTCCTTCCTGTAAGACTGTACAATCAGAACTGCTCCCAATAGAGATGAATGTTTACATACATAAAGGTTTAAATCAGACCTAACCCATCACCAATACTGCTGTAACTTGCACATTTATTTACAACAGACTGTACATAATAACATAACTTATTGTAAGCTTCATGTTTACTTTTTTCATGCACAGTTCAATGCAAAATCTGTAATTTTTCAATTTTATCCATATCCTAACTACTTTAAGAATTGCACAATATTGTTTTAGCATTTTTTATAACAGTTTTATAACTATGGTAACATGTTGTAGATACTCTCTTATTTTTTCTGTAAACATTGTGTGTGCTCCGGTATGTTATGTCCTGTGTTCGGTTTGTATACCAGTTTGTTTGTTAATATCTGATGCTGCTGTTACAAAGAGCCAAACCATGAGGACATGAGACATGTCCAGGTCCTCTTCCAAAGTTAAATGTCAAGCCATAATATCCAGTTTGTCATATTGTAGTTTTGGGACCATGAGGAGGCGACCAGGATGAATCCTAACCAGATACTTGAACCACCTGAGCTGAATCCTTTCAATGAGGAGCAGCAGCTCATTTTCAAGCTCCCTCCAAATGATGAAGCTCCTCACCTGATCTATAAGGCAGAGCTTAGCCATGATTCAGAGGTAGAATGTATGCAATGTAGGCATGCCAATAAATCAAGAGCTTTATCTTTTGGTTCAGCTCCTTCACATCAGACTGAGGCCCATCAGTCCATCTCCAGCTCCGTCACTTACTTTGGATGCTAATAACTCAACTCCAAGACTAGAAGGTGCTGGTGCTTTGAAATCCTCCTGCTTGGTACCAGGAACCAAGAAAAACACCTGATCTGGCCCCTGTGACTGCAGATCAGTTGCCCTGATGACACATAAGATCTTGAAAAAACTGGTTCTGGCCCACCTTGGACCTCAGGTACAGAACTACACCCTTTACAATCTGCCTGTCAGCTTCATGTAAAGTTAGATGATGTCATCAAGCTGCTACAATGTCACCTGGATGATGATGCAGATCTATTTTAAAACCATGTTTGGTTATTTTCCCACCCAGATGACAAGCTGCTGGGGACGAGTGTCAACATGTCTCCTGGTGAACCTCGGCATGTACAGCTGTCTAATGTGGTGATCAGTAAGACAGTAACACGACTCTGGACTGAAATGTCTCCATTTCTGTACAAGAAATGTAAAATCAGGACAAACAGCATCCCTGATCAGACCCATCAATGACCTGGAGAAAGCTGCAGACAGCTACACGAGAGCAACACAGACTGATGGACCAGCTAGAAATCCACTGAAACTGGTTTCTCATCAGCAGACAAAATGCTGATCCATAGAAGGCCAACAGAGAATTCTGATTCCTGTTTTGTTCAATATGGTACTTTAAGTTATAATATTATATTTTTTTGCTTGATATAAAGATCTAACAACAGTTAAACATAAAAAATGTAATCATAAAGAGAAAAAACAATCACTCTTAAAAGAGTAAATTAGTGGGCTGCAGTCAGCTGGCAGAAATAACAACAAAGAGCTCTAAATTAAAAAACACCAAATGCAGGTTAAAATGTACTTTGGCAGGAAACAATAAAACTTTACAGGCCACTTTGGTCAGTAATGAAAGCAGCAAATCATTTTAGTTATTTGTTCTGTCACTATTATTCCTACATTTCCCCTGAACGTCTCATACAGCCACTGGCTGCCTGCTGCACGTCGATTATACGCCAGCAGAACTGAGTTAAACACTGAGGGAAAGGCAGAACCTGGATGTTAAAGTGAAGTCATTACATGAATTTTACTCTTAATCATGTGATTAGTCTGCTGCATTTATAATCTGGTTTATTTTCCATGAATAAAAAAACTGACCAGTGGAACATCTGATTTGTAACAACCAGCTACACCAGCTGATGATCAGAACAGTACATACAGAGCTCCAAGGTCTCATTCTGAGCTTGGTTCTATTGGAGAGTTCTTCCTGTTAAAAGGGAGTTGTTCCTTTTCACTGTTCCCAAGTCATGCAGCTCAGGATGGAGGATCATGTTTAAATGTAGATTTAACACAATCTTTTATAAACTGATCTGCAGTCTGATCATTTTATCTCTGAATCTGGACTTGTTGCTTTGAGATGACTTGTGTTGTGACCTGGTGCTTTATGAATAAACTGAACTGAACCAATCCAATGTGAATGTTTGTGTTTAATCAAGAAAATGTCTCATTTACATGGAGAAACTGGGACAGAAACCTACTTAAATCCACTAGGCCACTAGGGGATGCTCATTTTTACCTCCACCAAGGAGGTAATGTTTTTATATGGGTTTGTTTGTCTGTCTGTTAGCAGGAAAACTCAAAAACTAATGAATGGATTTTTTAAAGAAATTTTCAGAAAAGGTCAGAAATGACCCAAAGAACAATCAATTAGATTTTAGGGGTGATCCGGATTACCGTCTGGATCCAGGAATTTTATAAGGATATGGACATTGTAAGTCCAAGTGCTGCTTGGTGGAGGTCTGCGCTCTCCAAGTGCTTTTGTAGTTATACTTATGTGTTCACAGAAAATTAGCTTTGAAATGTAGTTGTCATGTTTGAAGCTAATGCATGGACATCAAAGTTTGTTTAATATATTTCATGCAGCCCAAAATGCCTAAATATTTTATGGTTGACTTCAACAGAGTTTGTGTCGATCAGAATCAGAACAACTTTATTCATCCCCTAGGGGCAATTAAATTTCAGACACACTGAGCAGCATGAAGGCAAGACATAAACAATTCTCACAACAAAATATACAACAAAATATGCAGTATTACTTGTTCTCAAAAGTGGATAAAATAAAGATGATAAATTTCTATAAAATGAGTTAAAAATATCAGCAGTGATACTGAATTATGGTGATGGGTATGAGTTCTTATTGGCTGGAGTTAAAAAGCAAAGTGGCTTTGGGAACAAAGGTGGCTCTCCTCAGTCCTGCAGTAATGGAGCAAAGGCGCTGCCCAGAGGGGAGCCACTGAAATGCAGAATGAAGAATGTGGGAGGAGTCATTTATGATTTTGGTTGCCTCTCTGAGGGCCTATTGGCTAAAAACCTCTGCTAAAGTTCTGACAGGCAGACCAATGATTTTTGAGCACACTAATGCAGTATGGAACCAGCAGGTGATAGAGAAGGTCATGATGCTTTCCAGGAAGGCGTAGGAAAAGGTCATCAAGATAGGTGTACTAACTCCAAAAGAGTTGAGTTTCCTCTGGATGTATAATCGTTGGTAGCATAGAGATCCTTTTAACAGCATGTGTAGTTTTATCAAGCTCCTCGTAGTGTATTTAGCTACTAATAGATCTTTATTTTAAAGAAAATGTCTCCATTTCATTCTACATCTGTTGTTTTGCTGTTTTCTGAAATTTCCCAGGCTGGAACTAATAAAGTTCATCTATCTATCAATTACAGTGGTCGACGGTTAGATGCACAACACGCTTATATGCACAAAACTGCTGGGCACGTTCCTGCGTCATAAAGAATCCATACGCTCATATGTACAGCTCCGACGCATATATGCACAAAACATTTGGAGGTATCATACATGCATCTCACTAAATCTCACTGTTTCTCACTAGTTACTTGACCGTAGACCTCCGCTGGTGTTCTCACACACACTGTCACTCTCAGGCTGCTTTGTCGTTTACGCACATGTGTCTGGCGCGTCTGACTGAAGTTGTCAGACGGTCGCCAAAAAATAATCACCGACTTCTTCAGTGTGAAATAGAGTCACATGTAACATTTTTTTCTAGTTTTTAGTGCCCAATCATAAGTTCTTAATATCAGATATAGAAAACCGTTCTGTTCTGTTACTAACTTCAGCGCATCTGTTTACTTATAGTGTCATCGTGGATCCTCTCTAGGAGTATATAACTCGGTCTGTTTGAGAGTTTTATTCTCCTAATACATTGTAATTGCGTTACATCATTTCGGATTATCTGTTATCAATACTGAACACTGCTACCTGCGTTTACAGTCAGGGCCGGCCCTGAGCTGCATAGTGCCTTAGGTGAAAGAGGATTTTGGCACCCCCTACTGCCCAGAACAGAAACAATGTAACTCAATAACTGGATTACATTGCAAAACATATTTATTTATACTAAAATGAACAGTAGAGATGATAGATATATAATTATAGATAGATATTTAATTATTACTTATTTTGCTCTTTACACGAGATGAATGGTGTGTCCAAGAGTTTGTTCAAAAAAGAAAAAAAAAAAGAGAATTTGGCACCCCCTCCAGCAGAGGGCACACTAGGCAATTGCCTATTCTGCCTATGCCCAGAACTGGCCCTATTTACAGTCCAAATGACCACCGACGGAGAAATGCAGAAAACGCTTATGCACAAAACTGCTGGGCACCGAGGTTGTGCATATAACAGTTGTCCACTGTCTATGGTGTAATATGCTGCTACCTTCATCTCATGTATCTTCGTTACATGACTAATAATGTCTATTATCTTCATACGTCTGTCTGTAAGTACAACAAGAACAAACATGAGACGGAGCAAAATTCTGTGTGTGTGACAAACTTGGCTGAATAATAAACCCGATTCTGAAATAAAAGCGTTTGATGCATTTGAGGGAGGACGAGGCGAGAGGCTCTTGATCTGTGTGCTGATGTAAGATCTTGAACTTAGTCTGTTCCGGATCATAAGCAGACGTGACGATATGCCACAGAAAGGAGTGAAGCAGTTTACCACAGGCCCCTGGGACACAACACAAGATGCAAAGCATGTGACCCAAAACCAGAGTCACCAAAAACTTTTTTCAATTTCTTCTGTATGGAATAAGATTACTGTCAAAAAGATGTGTATACGATTTGAGCATAAATTAGCAAATTGTAAACTCAACTTGTTGTTGTCAACTTGTTTCTGCCAAATTAGGACTGGGCAGTATACAATTTAATACCAAAAACCGGTGTTTATTTTGATTATGATGTGAATTTTTCACATACGGCTATACCGGTGAACAGCTAAAACAGTGTCTGGAACATATTTCAGTGGGGACTGATTTCAGTGCTACACACTAAGACCACACGACACATGATAAATACGTTTTGAATGAAGAATGGCTGCTGGTGGGGGCTGTAACAGCAACACACTGATTACTGACCCAGAACAACTTATTCCAAAAAGAGGAGCCACGTCTGTAGTATGATGTGGACCAAACAACCGGCAGCAGTAATACTGCAACTTAACTTTCCCCCTATTGGCAATCCTATTTTGACGAGGCTATGCAACAACAACATGATACTGTGCATATGACAGTAAAATGAACTATTTAAAGCAAATCTAATGCAGTAATTATTTACTTATTAGAAAATGATGTGGGTGAAGTTGGGTTTTTGAGTGTTGCAAGAATGTGTTTTTATGTTTTTATTTATTTATCTATTTATCATTATTATTATTATTATTATTATTGTACACTACTGCAAAAAAATTTCCCTTTGGGACAATAAAGTTGAATTGAATTGAATATTTAAAAAAAATACCGTTAAATACTGTAATATGTGGTATGTAACTGTGACATGAAAATTTTGCCATACCACCCAGCCTCATGCCAAATTGTATATAAACATGTAGAGTATCTGTTTTATGAGGATACAGGTTAAAATGTTATAACTTCATGAGTTCTTAATTACAACCCCTCAATTTACAGTTACAGTATCTTCTTTAGGAAAACAAACTGTGAGGCTGTGTGGACAGGAATACTAATGGAGCTCATTGATGCCACTAGTTTTCAACTTAATAACAATTAGATGACCAATGAAGAAAGGTCAAGGTCAATTTTAATTATAAAACACATTTACAGGAGCATAAGCTGCCCCAAAGTGTTGTACAATGTGCAACAAACCAAGGTAAGAACTATCAACAAGAAAACAGTCACAAAAAAAAACAACTAAAAAAATAATGAATAACGATCAGTTGATGTTTAACAGTTTGTGTGTGTGTGTATATATATATATATATGTCGTTATTAAGAAATGTCTGTTTACGTCCTACAGACACATTAATTAAAAATTTATTAACATTATATTTGTAAATTCATGAAGTTTTAACTGTTAAATCTGTATTATCATACAGAACAGATATCCTACATGCTTGGATATAATTTGGCAGAAACAAGAATTTAAGCACTGCTAATCGTGCACAAACTGCTGATGATGAATAAACATCTTTTTGACATGCTACATGAAGATGTGAACAGTTCACATGTTTGTGATCTCACCTGTGTGGATTCTGCAGCTGTTTCTAGTGATTCAGAAGATGGAGCTTTAGTGACGGTGGAGGATGAAGATGAAGATGAGGAAGAGGAGGAGGCCTGAATGAAGGTAATATATACAAATTGAGTAAACAGATGCAATACTGAAGACTTTCAAACTGAAACAAATAAACTGTGCTTTTACTTTGGAGACAGACTTGAAGGGGTTGACCTTCTGCACAACTCCCATCACTCCCGTCCTCTGCAGCTCCAAAAAATAAACCCAAAAACAACAATAAGTATAATTTATAAAACTATTTAAAGGGATATTCTGATGCACCAGTTGGATATCTCACCTTGGTTTTTGGATTAGGATCATCTGTGTTTTCACTGTTCTCCTATAAGAAATAATGGTGATAATGAGACTGAAACACAAAACGGCACAAAACCTTCAGGTTCATTCACCTGTACCACTGGTCCTGAATCCTGTTCCTTCAGGCTGTAAGGGACAGGATTGTCCAGCTCCTGATGGAAAAGAAAGGAGTTTATTTTATTTTCATGAACATAAAACATCCCACTGTGCTGCACGTGCTCACCTCCTGACGGGGTCTGGGTGGAACCACTGGAGTTGGAGCTGTTGAGCCTTTATCTCTCCTAAAAATATTCATACTGTAGAACAGGAAACAAACCATTACACCAAATTATCATCAACTTTAAAAGTCAAATACAACGTGCTATTTTTCTCCCCTGACACATTTTGATACCAGACTCCATTTAAATATACTAAAATTTTAAATCATCGTTGGTTCCTATAAACCTTCAAAATAAAACTACAATAAGTGAATGTAGAAGTAGTTCTCTGTTGTTTTGGGGAAAACTATTTTAGACGAATTATCAATCGTGTTCAGGTAAGTGACTATGTGTTGTAATGTCGCTTTCCACAAAGTAGGAGCTGAGAAAACAGCGAACAACTTGAAATTTGAAGACATTAAACGCAGTTTTGTATAACGGTTGCTGCCCCACAAAACGTCCTTTTTGAAGCAGCAGCCACATTCAGGAAACAACTCTGTGTTCCACAGAATGTTGGAGAACACAGAGAAAACAAACCATCAGCTAAATGAAACGAGTTTACCTCAGCGTCGAGCCACAACACAAGAGTTGTGAGAAGCCGGTTTACACGAAAACAACAGGAATTTTGAGACCCGCAGCTCAGTTCTTCACTTCCCGTTTGTTGTCAAGGTGGAGTCGATAAAACTGGTTTAACAAAACAACATGATACGGACTAACAGCTCCAATGTCACATGAAGTTACAATGAACAACCACTGTCACAACTCCACACCCAGAAACTTTAACCAGTCAAATTTCTCATGTATGTCACCTGTAGGGGGCGTGGCTTGTTTCCCAACCTGCTGTGAAATTACATAAAATTTATTTATTTTCTCTGCTCGCTTGTTCTTCTTGTTCCAGTCTTTATATAAAAACACTCAATAACTTCCTACATTCAGCAATTTAAGCTAATTAAACTTTTTTCTGGTGCATTGAATCCAGCCACATTTGGTGAAAATGTGGGTCAAAACAATCCAAATATGAAGCATTTAGTGTCTTGATTAATCTGCTAAACTAGTTTTTACTCTAAACTCTCAAACGTAATCTTTGAATAACTTAAGTAAAATCAATTAAATTCAGTCACTGCTGAGATTAAAAAGACAGTTGGATCCAAACAGTCACATCAGATCAAACACCTTTAAAATCTTTATTTCTGTGTAAAGCATGACATTAACTTCAGATCTGAACATACCAAAACAGCTGACACTTTTTATTGATTATAAAACAAAGACTCAGTGTAACTTTGATATTGTGGAATACAGAGTAAAATTGACTTGATTTGCTTCATTTATTTAAACTTTAGCAGTTTGCAGAGATAACGTCTTTATTTACATGGTCTGATCACTTTTGTTTCAAAAATATAAGCTGTACTAAATAAATTTAACAAAACAATTATATGAGTAAAACATGCCAATTACACCCAGAAACACAGAACTAGTGTTAAACATTTTTCTAACCAGCCCTAAGAAAACTGTGTACGAATCAATATTTAGTGATGAAATCAGAAGAAACCCAGATCACAGTCACACTAAAGCTCTCGTTTAAGTCTGCTCTTTGCAGTAGAGTTGTATAAAAAATAATTTAGCCAATAAAATCAAATTTTTATAAAATGATCATTCACATCACAAACTCTTGTCTTTAACATCTCCAGATCAAATCCTATAAACTGTGTGACCTCCTATGGTTCTGACATGTTTAGCTGATAATGAATGAATCTCTCCTTCTTAAATTTTCACCTATAAATCAAATGTAACTGAATCAGAAGGAATGTTTAACGTCCTGTGGATAAGAAAATCAATAAAAAATTGTCTTTATGTGAAGTGAAGTTTTTTCCCCAATAAAACAAAGTGCATGACGAAGTTTGTTCCAAGAAGTTGTCGGACAAAAGCAAACGATCACAGCAGCAGAGCGTCTTTAATCAGCTCTACAGCTTAAGGTTTCATGTGATTTATGAGTTGTGCTGTGTTTAAATTACAAGTTTATACCAAAGCTACAGTTCTGCTGTCAAACCAGGAGAGGGTGCTGGTCATTCATGATCGCAGTCCTCATGAGGATGTTTAGAACCCAGTAGCTTGCTGGAGATCCTCTCTGATCTCGTTCAGTTCCACGATGCAGTCATTGAGCACGTTAGCCACATGTCGGATTTCACCAACGATCTCCGTCTTGCAGCCTTTTTTCAGCTCTCTGGTTTCCTTGACAAAGTACTTGTCCATGCCCTTAAAGAGTCCCTGCAGCGAGGCTACGGCGTCGTCAGTTATCTCCGTGGCTCTCATCACGGGCGAATCCACCAAGCTGATCACCTGGACGGCCTTGCGGACCTCCCAGTCCTCTGAGTAATGTTGGGTGCCGGACCTGAGGAAAGGATGGCCACGCAGTTTGAGCAGACCCTGGTTGATGAAGTGGAGGATCTTGGCTATGTCCAACATGCGGTCTTCATACTCCTTCAGTAGGGCCTCCACCTAATGAGGGACCAGGAGAGACCAGAGTTCAGATTCAGGTGAAACTTCATCCATCATTAAAGTTCTATCCGACTCTTAACTTACCTTCTTGCGGTCGTGCATGTTGTTAACGTTATCGGAGATGGCTGCAGAGGCTGAAGCAATTCCACCAGCTGTTGCCACACCAACACCCACAGCTGTCACCACCAGAGAGGCACCGAAGGTTAAAGGTGCCAGAACCAGGCCGGTGATGGCGGCCACGCTGCCCACCGCTGTGGTGGTTCCGCCCGTGATGCCGGCGATCTTAGCTTTGTGGTGGAACTCACTGATGTCATCGGCGAGGGCGTGCAGCATGATGATGGACTCCCAGAGGGCCTCGGCACGCTCAGTGAAGACCTTGTTGAAGACACGCAGGCCACGTTCAACCTTAGTGGCCAAGACGCTGAACGACCTGAAGGTCAAAACAAAATCTGGTTTGAGTTCAGAGCTGATTTATTAAAATATTAAACCATTCGATTTGACACCAGAACAGAGAGTTGGATGAAATAAAGCAGATTAAAATGCAGATTTTTAACAAATAAAGTGCAACTTTTCTGATGTAACACCTATTTTATTTATTTATAAAGAGACTGTAGAAAGAGGGTGAATGTGTCAAGCCTCTGTGGACAAACTGAACTACAGTTAATTTATTTCTGTTTAAAAATGCAGCTACAGACATGAGAACACATTCCCTTTTATTACAAAAAAACCTAATAATCCAATTTAAAACAGCTTCTTTGCTGAGTCATGTGTTTCATGTCAACACAATTCTGGTACATTGAGTTTGAAAGCCTTTTTATTTACAGGTTAGAGCCAAATAAAGTTAAATGTTCAGGTATTGACAAAATATTTTTTTTTAATTAAGACAACCTGGAGAAATGTTGATGAAGACCACTTTAAAGGATTATATTAATGTCCAGCTGAATAGGAGGAAATTACACAAAAACAGAAGTTGACACAAGACTTTTGGAAAGTAAAAATCTGTTGTTGTTTTGTCATGCAGAGTTTTACTTATAATTTGTAATTAGTAAAATCATTAGCAGATCATGATTTTCTGAATGTGTGGTGACCCTCAGGGTGAATCAATCTACAGGATCATTTTGAGCTCAACAGTAAAAGTTCAAATGGATCTTTAAATGAACAGGAAGTAGGTTCATGTGAGATGTGTTCACGTTTTACTGTTTCCTGTAATAAGACCAGCTGCAGCGTTCTGACTGACTGCAGCTCTGAGGTACAGAACGCCTACATCAAACGCTTTTAAACAGTCTGACAGATACATGATGCATTCAAGGTGCAGCTAGAAAAAACAGCTTCTTCCTGAAGGGATTTTCACCATTTTGAGCCTTTCTTCCATGTTCTGACCTGAACCCCCCCCCATGAGAGCGCTACTTGTGCAGATTCTTTATCAGAGTAACTCCAGCTTTCCCACAATCCTCTCTGATCTGACTCAGAACAGTAGCTACTGTATGTGAGAAGTTGAACAGACGTACTTTGACTCGTCCTCTTTGACAGCTACGTTCTCGTCATCTGACGGCAGCTCGTCCCATTCTGAAATACAAAAACAGCTTGAGAAAGCCTGAAAGAAGAAATGAATATTTATGTTACACCAGATTGTGACTCACGTTCCACCGTGTACCACCACTCCATCAAACTGTCTGTGTCCTGTAAAATAACACGACAGCATGAAACTACAGAACTGAAATGTAAAGAAATCCACTTTTATAAAAATCAGGTACTGACCCCTTCCTCCTCATCATCCTCATCCTCCAGACCTGCTATAAGACCTTCATCCTTCTGAGCTGCCATCCACTCCGCCTAAAACAGAGGGGGAGGAGGAAGATGATGAAACGTTAGTACATGTGTGTACACATGAAGCAGGTCATAAGTCAGGGGGGATGATGTGAAGTTAAACCAGTCTGGTTACTTGTCTCTCAGAGGAACGTGGAAAGAGTTTAAAACACACTGATGCTTAATTATCTCATCTGTAAATATGATGCCAGACTTCTTTTTTTGGACAGTTTGAAAGACATATTTAACCTGCAGCTGAAAAAAAACAAGCTACTTCCTGGATTTATTTCAGGTCAACTGTGCATACCATAATTTCTAGACTATAAGCTCCTACACAATCATGGAAAATGTACAAAGAATTGCACATGGTGCAGCTTTCAAGTTAAAGGCAATCGGTTGGATAAATTTCTTTAACCAGCTGTTTTACAGCCACTGGTCAGAGGAACGTAGCTTATTAAATATTTGTTTATGCCATGTTATGTTATGTTTATGTTATTTTAAAAAGTTAGAAAAATCTGTAACAATCTAAGGTTATGATGTGTACATCTGCAGATTATAGACAAGCTTACAGCCCATGTATGTACAAATCTTGTTTTCTTAAATGGAACTTATAAAGCTTATAAACAGATGTGTTTAACAGGAGGGAAAGTACGGTAATAAATTGTACAGTGGTCGACGGTTATATGCACGACATTGGTGCCCAGCAGTTTTGTGCATATAAGCGTTGTGTGCAATTATCCGTCGGTGGTCATTTGGACTGTAAACACGGGTAGATGTGTTCGGTATTAATAACAGATAATTGGAAATGATGTAATAATGCAATTACAATATATTAGGAGAATAAAACTCTCAAACAGAGGGAGTTATATACTCGTAGAGAGGATCCACTATGACACTATAAGTAAACAGATGCGCGCGCATGGACACGACGGTGACGACACAGATTAAGTTACAGTTAGTAACAGAACAGAACAGTTTTCTATATCGGATATTAAGAACTCATGATCGGGCAATAAAAACTAGAACAAATGTTACATGTGACACTATTTCACACTGAAGAAGTTGGTGAATATTTTTTGGCGACTGTCTGACAGCTTCAGTCAGACGCGCCAGACACGTGTGCATAAACGACAAAGCAGCCTGAGAGTGACAGTGTGTGTGAGAACACCAGCGAAGGTGAACGGTCAAGTAACTAGTGAGAAACGGTGAGATTTAGTGAGATGCATGTATGATACCTCCAAATGTTTTGTGCATATAAGCGTATGGATTCTTTATGACGCAAGAACGTGCCCAGCAGTTTTGTGCATATAAGCGTTGTGCATATAACCGTCGACCACTGTGTAATATTTTAAATGTGGCTCGATTAGCTCATTTAAAAAACTTTAGTTTGCAAGTCAAAGGACAATGTGCATTGCTTAGGTCTTTAACAGTGTGATGGAGGAGGACGACTGATGAATGAAACTGATCCGTCACTGCAGCTGCCATGTTTTAGAAACTTTGACTTATTATCAGCGTAAGAACAGGACAAACATTTTAGTTGACATTGATGTACAAGGAACAATGTTAGCCAATGTTGCTTTCATTAAATCATTTCAATATGTCCAGACTGACCTTTGCAGCCTCTGACAGGTGATCAGCTGATGCAGCTCCTGGAGGATCGTCACCCTCCAGATACATGGACTTCCTCTGAGACAGACAGTGAAACTTCAACATCTCAAAGTTTTCACAGCAATTAAAGCACACATAATACAGATGCTGCCAAACAGACTCACCTTGTGATGGGATTTTTTGGAGACTTTAAATTTAAATGGCTTTTTCTGTTAAAATAAAAAAGTTTAAGTCTTACATTTACATTAAAATCATCACATTGTTTGAGATAAATACTGGAATGAGAGGCTGATGAATACCGGTTTGCAGATATCGAGATCATCTTGCTCTTCATCGTATATCTCTTTAGAACACATGTCCTCCACAGATCCTCTCTGAAAAACAATCAAACAGATGATCCTGTATGCTGTACAGTACTGTGAAAAAGTATTTGCCCATCGCAGATTCCTTCTGTTTTGGCTTCCTTTGTCAAAACATAAATGTTTCAGATATGCAAACAAAGTTAATATCGGACAAAGATAACCTGAGTAAACACAATGTGGTTCTCAAACAGCTTTGTTTATTAACAAACAAAACCTGCCTGGTCCTGAGTGAAAAAGTAATTGCCTCCTAATACTAATAACTTGTTATTCCACTCAGAATGCAGTTTTTAAAATGACGTTTATTATTAAAGGAAAAAACATCCAAACTTACATGCCCTTGTGTGGAAAGGTTTTTGCCCCCAAAACCCAATAACAGGTTAAGCCACCCTTAGCAGCAACAACTGCAATCAAGCCTTACTGATGAGCGTTTCATCGCAGAGAAGGAATTTGGATCAATCTCCTTTGCAGAGTTGTTGTTTTTGAGTATTAACAGCCTTTCATAGTTCATGTCACAGTATCTCAATCAGATCCAGGTTAGGACTTTGACTAAAGCACTCCAAAACTTTATTTAAACAAAATGGTGGTCAGCTTTGGATCGTTGACCTGCTGTAGAACCCAAGTGGGTTTGAGATCACGAAACTCTTCACAATTTTCAGTTAGAGAGCAGAATTTCTGGTTCCACCACTTAAAGCAAGTTGTCCAAGTCCTGAAGTACCAAAGCCACCCCGGACCATCCGTGTTAGTTTGACATCAGAACAGGACAAACACTTCTAGAAAGTTCCACTTTGGTCTCATCAGGTCTTTGGGATCATCAAGATCTCTCAGATCAATCATGAACTTTGACCTTGACTGCTGCAGGTGATGCCTGCAGAGCTTTAGATGTTGTTCTGAATTTGTCTGTGACCTCTTGGATGAGTTGTTGATGAGCTGTTTGTCTTTGGTTGGTTGATCCTGGGCAGGTTTACCACTGCTGTTTCACTGTGGATCGTGTCTCTCACTGTGGCTCACTGGAGTCCCAAATCATCAGTAATGGCTTGATAACTTCAGACTGTCAGTGATTTTGTTTCTCATCTGAGACTCTTTGCAGTTAAAGTATTTGAACGGCGCTTAGATACTAACTTTTTAAATATTTTTAAAGGATCTATATTTTTCCACAACCGATGTATCAATTTTTAAAGGTGCAACGTGGAACAAGAACACCACAACGAGAGAACAAGGTGTCCAGCCATTGGGGTGCAAGGCTCGAGACCTCTGCACGAACTCAAATGCGGCGAAGATTCCTTACTCAAACCGACTCTGACCCCTGATGCTCTCTGGTTACTGCCACGCTCTCCACAGTACTGTCAGAAGCTCATCACTGTAACACCTGGCACCTGCAGCTAATGAGCTCTCTCAACCACAACCCAGCACATAAGAGACAGTAACGCTCGCTTCTCTACATTCAGTCATTGATGCAGATCAATCCAACCTCCAGCTCTTAACCAATGGGTTTCCTACAGACTCACTACCTAGCAGCCGCCTCTATTAGCCTCTGGCTACCTGGAACACCAGCGGCACCCCGCATCCCCCTCTTTTTTTGCCACCTCTGCCAACAACTTTTGTCCTCAACCGGTTCACTAATCATGTGTGAACTGCGCTACTACCCTCAGAGCTCAACAAGTACCAGCCTCACTATTACAGACTGTTTACCGTATTAAGCAACCCACAATGGTGCTTGCTGCTCTGTCCGCTATTGGCTAGTTGATGTAAACATAATGCCAACTTCATGCCCGTCAAATTAATATTTTATTCTATTTTAGTTCAAATATAATTTTTAAAGGAAATACTGTACTTTCATTCTGCACCCCTCTAAACACCCCGTGGAGGTATTGCTTTTTATGAAAATGGTCCGTATTCCAACTTTAATACTTTTTAGGACCCCAAAGACACTGTCTATATATTTACACGGGGGGACTTGAAACCTATACTGTAGTCAGACACTAGTTATTCAACAATCAGAATACACATCTGCCAAACTGACAATTAACATCACAAGCACAAAACAACTGGATCAGTGACTTCAAATACTGATTGAGATACTTCATCCATCTGATCAACCCTAATGTGTTTATTTACATCTCTGCAGGTTATTTTAAAGACTAACCAGCAGCTGATCAGCTGATAAAATGAATTAGTTTCAAATGTAAAACTTACCGGTTTGCAGTCCTCCATCTCATCTAGTTCCTCATTGTCAAAGTCATTAGCTAAGAAGCTGCTCTTCTTCTTCTGCAGGTTGGAGTCATCCAGCATGTTCTCCTAAATACACACACACACATTTATCTCAGTTTGGGTTTAACTTACTTTATTTCGTCTCTCTTGAAACATGAACACACCTTTGAACTCCGACGACTCAATGACAGAAATTTTTGTTTCTTTTTCTTCTTCTGTCAAAGCAAAAAAAAAAAAAAAAGATTAATTAAAATACCAAATAAAATATCTGATGTCAAATTAACAACAAGACAAACTCACAGGTTTGCAGTCCTGGATTGAATCAACATCTCCATCTCTGTTTAGCCCTGGTGAAGAACGGTGTGGTTTCTCTAGATACTCATCATCACCGAAAACACCCTGAGTGACGGTTATAAATGTTAGAGTCACATGAAACACAACAAACTGCACTTTTCTGTTAAAAATAAATGTACCACCTGCGCAGCTGACTGAAGACACAAATCTTGTTCTTCATCAAAATCCTCATTCTAGCAAAAAAAAAAAAAAAAAAATGCACAAACACAAAATCAAATCTTTGGCGTTATATTGATTAATGCACAAAATGTGCCCTGATTTTCAGATCTTTATTTCAGTCATATGTAAAGCCCTCAGACAGTAATACAGATGTTTCCTCTACTTGATTACCAGACAACGTGCTCTACCTACTGCTGCCCCAAGACTGGCTCATTTCTTTTCATTGTTCAAGTCTCGAAATCGGTCACTGGTTCAAATTCCTGTTTCATCCGGTAGAGATCCCTTTTCCCCTTGGGTAAGACACTTCTCCCTCCTTTCCTGTTTGGTGGTGGTCTGAGGGTCCAATGGTGTCTGGCAGCCTCGCCTCTGTCAGTGTGTGTGTGTGTGTGTGTGTGTGTGTGTGTGTGTGTGTGAATGACAAACTGTGGTGTGAAGCACTTTGTGTTGTCTAAAAGCTCTATAGAAGTACAGCCATTTACCATCTTTGCAAAACAAACCATGATGTTCCCTAAGTCACGCCTTGAAAATGGATTACAGGTTTCAATTTTAGGCTACATTCAGACTGCAGGCTGAAGTGACCCAAATGACTAATATTTTTTGCCTCAATGTGAACTGAATCTGATTTTTTATATCAGTCTGAACGACACAGATCCGATTTTTTCAAATACGACCCAGGCCACTTCAGCATGTGGTCCTAAATCCGATACGTATCCGATCTTTTGGCATGCGACTCTGTCTCAGTCTGAACCACCAGGTTACTTCCATCCGACCTGTACATCATATATAATATACCCGGCATAACCCTAACCCTATTCTGCGTTGAGAAGGCAGAAGCAATACGAAAACAACAATACAGGGAACAGTCAGTGGCGAGAAACCGAGGTGTCTGTTAATAAATATTTTGGGAAACAGCTCTGTTCAGGCCAAACTTGAGGGGTTAGGTTATCAGAACTGTGCGGTTTTTTGAAAATGTTTCCAAAGAAATGGCAGAGCGCAGATTTAAACAAACCTGACTCCAATGCCAAAGAAAAACAAAAAATCTGAGTTAAATATGTGTGTGGCGTCACTGTTCCCTCTACTGCGCATGCGTGACACATTCAAGATGCATTTCGCTCAGACAGCAAGTCACATTCAGGTCACATTTCACTGGCAATATGAACAACTTTGAAAAAAAAATCATATCTCACAAAAAAAAATCTGAATTGAGCATTAAGACCTGCAGTCTGAGCGTAGTCTTAGATTAAACTACATTTTTATCAGGGTTTTGAGCAGATACAGGTTATTTTTAAACATACTTGACATGTGTGACACTTTGTTTAAAATAACTGAACTGAAGCAGATCTTTACCATGTCATGAGGTGTGTAGCCATATGCACCAAAATCCTCAAGCGATTTTTCCTGTGATAGTAAAAGTAATTCCATCATGGGATGCTGAGCAGAAATCCTCACACCACAAACACACTGTGAGCAAAGATGAGACTTCTTTCACAGTTTACCATCATACCTTTGAGCCTTTGCGAGGTGTGTATCCATAAGCTCCTTTTAGTTCACCCTGAGGATCCAATGGGAGGTAAAAAAAAGGTTGTAAAAATGAGACACACAAAGATTCTTAATTTACAAATCAGTGACATTAATTTGACAATTTACAGTAAATCTGGGAGTTTTTTTTTTTTTTACATCCTCCTGCTCTTTAACCTTTTATGAAGTCACATTTACTTATATTTGTTCCTTCTAAACAAGTTTCTGTAGAAGTGAAGACAGATTACCTCAGATCGTCGATTGAAAGAGTTTTTCTTGCTGCTTCTTTTCTTATTAGTGTCACTGCCCTGTTAGAGGGAAACAGACAGTGATCTGTAAAAAACTGCTTTTCATGTCAGCATGTATTAATTAAAGCATGGCGAAAAATAAAGATTACAATTAAAGCTCCTCTACAAATCTACACTCACATTCCTTCAAACCACCTGATTCCTGAGATACAGTGGGGCAAAAAAGTATTTAGTCAGCCACCAATTGTGTAAGTTCTCCCACTTAAAAAGATCAGAGAGGCCTGTAATTTTCATCATAGGTATACCTCAACTATGAGAGACAAAATGAGGAAAAAAAATCCAGAAAATCACATTGTCTGATTTTTAAAGAATTTCTTTGCAAATTATGGTGGAAAATAAGTATTTGGTCAATAACAAACAAGTAAGATTTCTGGCTTTCACAGACCTGTAACTTCTTTAAGAGGCTCCTCGGTCCTCCACTCGTTACCTGTATTAATGGCACCTGTGTGAACTCGTTATCAGTATAAAAGACACCTGTCCACAACCTCAAACAGTCACGCTCCAAACTCCACTATGGCCAAGACCAAAGAGCTGTCAAAGGACACCAGAAACAAAATTGTAGACCTTCACCAGGCTGGGAAGACTGAATCTGCAATAGGTAAGCAGCTTGGTGTGAAGAAATCAACTGTGGGAGCAATTATTAGAAAATGGAAGACATACAAGACCACTGATAATCTCCCTCGATCTGGGGCTCCACGCAAGATCTCACCCCGTGGGGTCAAAATGATCACAAGAACGGTGAGCAAAAATCCCAGAACCACACGGAGGGACCTAGTGAATGACCTGCAGAGAGCTGGGACCAAAGTAACAAAGGCTACCATCAGTAACACACTACGCCGCCAGGGACTCAAATCCTGCAGTGCCAGACGTGTCCCCCTGCTGAAGCCAGGACACGTCCAGGCCCGTCTGCGGTTTGCTAGAGAGCATTTGGATGATCCAGAAGAGGATTGGGAGAACATCATATGGTCAGATGAAACCAAAATAGAACTTTTTGGTAGAAACTCAACTTGTCGTGTTTGGAGGGGAAAGAATGCTGAGTTGGATCCAAAGAACACCATACCTACTGTAAAGCATGGGGGTGGAAACATCATGCTTTGGGGCTGTTTTTCTGCAAGGGGACCAGGACGACTGATCCGTGTAAAGGAAAGAATGAATGGGGCCATGTATCGTAAGATTTTGAGTGAAAACCTCCTTCCATCAGCAAGGGCATTGAAAATGAGACGTGGCTGGGTCTTTCAGCATGACAATGATCCCAAACACACCGCCCGGGCAACGAAGGAGTGGCTTCGTAAGAAGCATTTCAAGGTCCTGGAGTGGCCTAGCCAGTCTCCAGATCTCAACCCCATAGAAAATCTCTGGAGGGAGTTGAAAGTCCGTGTTGCCCAGCGTCAGCCCCAAAACATCACTACTCTAGAGGAGATCTGCATGGAGGAATGGGCCAAAATACCAGCAACAGTGTGTGAAAACCTTGTGAAGACTTACAGAAAACGTTTGACCTCTGTCATTGCCAACAAAGGCTATATAACAAAGTATTGAGATTAACTTTTGTTATTGACCAAATACTTATTTTCCACCATAATTTGCAAATAAATTCTTTAAAAATCAGACAATGTGATTTTCTGGATTTTTTTTCCTCATTTTGTCTCTCATAGTTGAGGTATACCTATGATGAAAATTACAGGCCTCTCTGATCTTTTTAAGTGGGAGAACTTACACAATTGGTGGCTGACTAAATACTTTTTTGCCCCACTGTAAGTGTTCCTTCATGTACTTTACCTCGAATCCAACAGGAGCAGTCGATGATTTATGAAACAAGCGGGAAACTTTGGAATTCAAAGTGTTTTTCTGGAGAGATAAACATTAACATAAGACATTTAAGGGAACAGTATTATGTTCTGTATTGTTTTATGAAGACCAAAACGGCACAGACAAAATTAAAAATGAAACACACCTTGTAATCCGAGCTGTCGTAATTGTTCTCTTCATTTTCTCCTCCAGTTGTGTTTCCATCTGAAACATCCTGAAAAACAAAAAATGATTGAAATTCAGATCTCAGATTCCACTTTTTAACATGTTATCTTCTAGAAGAGTTCCGCACATCGACCCGTGAAGCATGTAACCTGAATGGACCACATGATTAGACTTGAGTTCACACCAGAGTACTGATCTCAGTCCTGTCCAGAACAGTTTGGATAAACTGGAAGGAAGACTGACAGAGACCACCTCCTCCTCTGACCTCTACAATATGATGCAGCACATTTCATGGAAACAAAGTGCATCCAGGTTCTAGTTCAAATTCTTATTTTGTAAACACACTATTAAATTTCTTTTTTTTTTAAATGTATTTTTTCAAAATAAAAAGATTTTATCATCTGAAGGGTTCAATGTACTACTATCACAAACTAAACAGTCAAAGTCCAGTACAAGTACATTTAATCTGTAATACTTCACAAGCTGTACATACACTCACCGGCCACTTTATTAGATACACCTGTCCAACTGCTCGTTAACACTTAATTTCTAATCAGCCAATCACATGGCGGCAACTCAATGCATTTAGGCATGTACACATGGTTAAGACAATCTCCTGCAGTTCAAACCGAGCATCAGTTTGGGGAAGAAAGGTGATTTGAGTGACTTTGAACGTGGCATGGTTGTTGGTGCCAGAATGGCTGGTCTGAGTATTTCAGAAAGTGCTGATCTACTGGGATTTTCACGCACAACCATCTCTAGGGTTTACAGAGAATGGTCCGAAAAAGAAAAAATATCCAGTGAGAGGCAGTTCTGTGGGCGGAAATGCCTTGTTGATGCCAGAGGTCAGAGGAGAATGGCCAGACTGGTTCGAGCTGATAGAAAGGCAACAGTGACTCAAATAACCACTCATTACAACCAAGGTAGGCAGAAGAGCATCTCTGAACGCACAGTACGTCCAACTTTGAGGCAGATGGGCTAGAGCAGCAGAAGACCACGCCGGGTGCCACTCCTTTCAGCTAAGAACAGGAAACTGAGGCTACAATTTGCACAAGCTCATCGAAATTGGACAATAGAAGATTGGAAAAACGTTGCCTGGTCTGATGAGTCTCGATTCCTGCTGCGACATTCGGATGGTAGGGTCAGAATTTGGCGTCAACAACATGAAAGCATGGATCCATCCTGCCTTGTATCAACGGTTCAGGCTGGTGGTGGTGGTGTAATGGTGTGGGGAATATTTTCTTGGCACTCTTTGGGCCCCTTGGTACCAATTGAGCATCGTTACAACGCCACAGCCTACCTGAGTATTGTTGCTGACCATGTCCATCCCTTTATGACCACAATGTACCCAACTTCTGATGGCTACTTTCAGCAGGATAATGCGCCATGTCATAAAGCTGGAATCATCTCGGACTGGTTTCTTGAACATGACAATGAGTTCACTGTACTCAAATGGCCTCCACAGTCACCAGATCTCAATCCAATAGAGCATCTTTGGGATGTGGTGGAACGGGAGATTCGCATCATGGATGTGCAGCCGACAAATCTGCGCCAACTGTGTGATGCCATCATGTCAATATGGACCAAACTCTCTGAGGAATGCTTCCAGCACCTTGTTGAATCTATGCCACGAAGAATTGAGGCAGTTCTGAAGGCAAAAGGGGGTCCAACCCGTTACTAGCATGGTGTACCTAATAAAGTGGCCGGTGAGTGTATTTTTACCTTTGATAGTTTCCGTAGGAGAGGCAGACTGTTGCTCCTGTTCTCCTTCATGTCTTCAGGAATCTTCCCCTGAAGAGTGAATAGCACCTTAATTATAACAGCTAGAACATGCAGCAAGTTTTGAAAGGTTGATGTGTACACGCGTGTCTGTGTGTTTTTCTTTATATGTGATTTACCTTCGAGGCTCTCCTAGCCAGCAGTGACATTCGTAACTTTCTGTTCTTTTTCTGTAAGAAAAAGTCACAGAAGGTGAAGCTACAGTGTCTACAGACAACATAAAGTCTAGAGTTATAAGCGCACCTTTTTATGACTTCCAGAGCCATCTGGATCCTCACTACTTGCATCAGAATCCATGTGCATCTGAGAAAACAACACAAGGTTGAGCTTTATGTTTCTGCTTGAGCAGCAACACTTGATGAAAGTGAATCGTCTCTGACCAGTGAGTGTCTCCGGAGCTTCAACTTTCCAGACTGAAACAAAAGAGAAAGTTGAACCATTAATGACAGAATCATTAAAGAACATGTGATGAATTCATGGTTAAAGACACTTACCGGTTTGAAGTCAGGGTTGAGCTCAGGACTGTCCTCAGGCCAGTCCTCCACACAATATTCCTGTTATTAGAAC
Source organism: Pachypanchax playfairii (assembly GCA_006937955.1). NCBI lineage: Eukaryota > Metazoa > Chordata > Actinopteri > Cyprinodontiformes > Aplocheilidae > Pachypanchax > Pachypanchax playfairii. The sequence goes on from SSNP01000132.1 coordinate 683,778, forward strand.
ATTGTGAAATTTTTTATACAGTTTCACACCCATAAAATAATAATAATTTTTTTCTTTGATAATGGCGCAATTCTTAACTTTTATATTATTAAGTGCAGTGAGAACATCTTCTCATTTGTACTATATGTAACAGAGTCAAATATGAAAGTGATAGTTTAGATGTTTAGAACTGTGTCTCTGTGGAAACTTTAAGATAAAGATCTCGTGTTGCTGACAGATGTTTGATAAACAATTTCAGGTTTTAGTTCTGACATGATTCACATGCTAACAGCTAGTTGATTTCTGTTCAAATCCTAAGAAAAAAAACACTAACACTATTATTAGGTTTTTACATTATTATCAGTTTCTCAGTTAATCCTGGCTGAAAGATTATGGAACTCTGACAGGAAATGAAACAGACAGCTGCTCATTTCTGCTGAAACAGAACTGTGTGTAATAATAATAATTATAATAATTATAATAATTATAATAATAATAATGTTATAATGACGATGTAAATATTTAATAAATAACTATCACAAAAACTAGTTTCGATTTCTCCAAACTGAGGCTGTTCAAATGTTATCTACAACAGGTCAAACATTTTAATTGAACTTTTTTTTTAATCACTGTCTAACCAGTCATCAATAAAAAATTTGGATGACTTGAACACACCTGTCCAATTAGAAGCACGTCCTCAAACACAGCGTCTTTCTCATGAGTCGCTGGTTTACTCTCCTGTTGATTAAAAAGATATAAATTAGAAAGTTTCTTTTCGATCCACGGTGTGGGATGTCTGACAAAATCTAAAATCCTAAATCCCCACTGTTCATACAGCCACTCTGTTGTTTGCTTTCCTCCTAAAATAACATAACCTATTATGTAATATGCACACATACGTCAACCATTTGTCTAATTATGCAAATGATCCCTGAGTTAAAACATCAGAGGAATGATCACATGAACATGACTGACAAGAAGTATGACATAAAAAAAAAACTGTTGATTCAGAGTAAGCCAAGAACTCCTTATAGCAAAGTGTGTTGAAAAGTATTTCAGATGACTCTACGAGCTGCGGCAAGTATAAGAAAAGGTAAATATACAGACAAAGTACAGCGACAAGATGCAGTGCGATTAAATAAGAGAAAAATTCTTGACAAGGAGATTAAAGGCGTTCAGTGAGGATTCATTCATAGTAACATTCGAAATATAAAGTCAGTTTTCAGGATGATAAAACCTCAACCATAAAAAAATACAGAAGATAGTAAAACTACTGGTGGAAATTACCATGACAAGAGTGTCAGACAAAGCTGATCTTCTACACACAAAAGTCAAAACAAGACTAAAGCTACTGATGTTTTTCATTAGTAATGTTAAAGGTGGTAATGAGGATTTTTCCCCGAATCACAAGCTCAACGGCTGTTTGTCATTTTTCCAAATAGTGCGCATGCATTTTAGACCCCCCAACGCCAGAAATGCCTCCGTTAGAAATTTGCGTAGGAGTCCAATTGTTTGTTTACTACCGGCATCGCTGGAGTTTTTTCTGAAACTACTACCACTTTGTTGGACTCATCAATGGTAAAGGTCTGTTTATTGTAGCTCTTAGCAGTACAAGTGTGATTGACAATCTAGTAGCCAATAGATAATGAAAAGGGGTTTGTTATCTATTGGCTACTTTATTGTAAGCACCACCAGGTCTATGATTTATGATTATTATAACTTTGTCTTTTGGAAACCAGACGTACAAGACCGCTACAAGTTGATAAAATAATTTTAAAGTAAATTTGACATCCAAACTTGCTACAAAATCCTCTTTACCACCTTTAATATTAATGATAATTTCAGCTATCAGAAAAGCCAGAGAGGTAACCAAATACTAAAAATGTTATTTGTTTACTACCATTATTATTTGCTGAAACAGGAAACTCCATATGACACAGGTTTGGTCTGGTGTTCACCTAAATGCTGCTTGTTTTCTTAAATTGGTTCCCAAAACATTTCCCACGTACCTAATCACTGCTGAGAGACATGATCTAAATACCAGCAGCCAAAAATAGATTTTCATTCAGTTTTGCACATCTGTTAATGCCGTGAGAGATACCTGAAATGCTCTTACAAAACCAGAAGACACAAAGAGGGCGGAGCACGTTTAACACCAATAAATGCTGCTTTGACCATTTTTTTTTAAACCTCAAGGTCCCATTAACAAACTACAATGAACAAAATTATAAATGCAACACGTTTTTTTCCTCCCATTTTTTATGAGATGAACTCAAAGATGTAAAACACTTTCCACAAACACAAAATAACCATCTATCTCAAATATTGTTCAAAGATCTTTCTAAATCTGTAATAGTGAGCACTTCTTGTTGTCACAATACTAAAACTTCAAACTCGATTCGATATGTGGGGAAAAAAAAAACAAAAAAAAACTCAATTTTGATACTAAGGTGATTTAATAACACCAATTTATTGAAAAAGTAGATACAATGAATAACATTCCTTTTATCTAGCTACCTTAATTTATAGTGCAAAAACGTAAACATTTGTAAAGCATAAACAATTTTGCCTGAACCTTTCAAGTAACAGTGTTTTTAAAAGTGCACAAAAAACTGATGAAAGATAAAGTACACCACAGCTCTCTTTATTCAGTCACTACCATCATTGCGTCTCCCTGCGCTCTGTCAATCTCTCACACACACACACACACACACACACACACAAACCCGCTCCATCAAGCATCCCGCTTTCTTTACCTGCCCACCCTCTCTCACTAACAGACATCAGTGCCGACACATGTACAGAACAGTGTTAATTTTTGTTGAATAAAATATTTTGTCATAATTTTAGTCACTAATATATTTTTGTGGACGAAAGCGAAACGAAAACTAAAATAGACGGCCCTATTTGAGACGATTATTATGACTAAAATTATGTTGATTTTCGTTGACAAATAAAAGACACGAAAATAGACAGCGACGAAATCCAATCAGAGGCAACGAAAGATGCAGAGAGGAATCAGTCAAAAAGCTAACAGCTGGGGCTACTGTGAAAAGAACCAATCAGAGCTCGGCTTATTGAGCGGTGAGCAGAGGCTTCCGTAGTTGTTTGAGATGCTCCCGGGAAGACGCCAGATGAAGTGTGGAATGGTAAGAAAATGTCCATACTATATTGCAGTTGTTAAATTAATACTAATTCAGAAAATATACTTATTTTAGTCGACTAAAATTAGACTACAATTAAAACTAGTTTAGTGACTAATATTGTGACTAAAATTGAAAAGAATTTTTGTCAAAAGACTATGATTAAAACTAAATTAAAATTTCTTGCCAAAATTAACACTGGTACAGAACTTCAAAGCAGAGTCGCTACATTTACTAATAACTGCCAGGATTCATCATCAACAAAAACCTGCAGTGAACATTTGCCAGCTGTAAACAAACAAACAGCTGATCTGTTTGATATTAATCTGTAGTAATTTGCACTGAAAGAAAAAAAAAAATCGAAATAGAGAGTCAAGAAATGACGCAATAAAAATACTACAGCAGTTCACAACGTAACTGAAATTAAAAAGTATATCCAAGCCAACTCACAGGATAAAGTGATGCGGCCGTGCAGCAGCTTCTCCTGACTTGCAGCAGACTGCTTTATGGCACCTGGCTGTCTGGGAACCGCATGCCAGTTTACTCTGAAGACGGCTGCGAATTTTCTTTTTTTTTTTTTTAAATTTCCTATATTAATTCTTTGTGGGGAAATTTGTCTCTGCATTTGACCCATCCTCACCATGAGGTGAGGAGCAGAGGGCAGCCATCTTGAACAGCGCCCAGGGGGCAGTTGCAGGGTTCTGTATCTTGCCCAAGGATATTTCGACGTAGCTTGGGCAAGATACTGAATGATATATGCGAGACTCCAAAATATTGATACCATGGGAACATAATATAGAATTTAGATATCAGTTTTAATAATGATTAATATCTAGGCATCGGTTATTTTGAAAACCCTATCCACCTCACACAGGTGTACCATATCAAGATGCTGATTAGACAGCATGATTATTGCACATATGTGCCTTACCCCTCATTTACACTGGACGTGTCAGCGTTTTGCTCGCAAAATCAGCCACGCGTCCCTTCCCACCGGGAGCGTTTCAGATGTGCATCAAGCATTCCATCCAGCTGGTCTCGAGAGAAGTGATTTAGTCAGATCACACAACAAAAAGCAGGGAGAAAGATGACAATATGTATCCAGAAAATATGTTATATATTTTTTCGTATTCTCACTAACAGAAATCTGCATGTGTCCTTATATTTTAAAATTTCTGGGTATTTTACTTTTCAAAAACGCCTGATTTCCTGTCTGGTCCAAACTAAACTGCTGAACTTGATGTGTTTTGGAAGCGTAATGCATAAAAGTAAAACTGCCGCTTAAAGGCCACGACACCAAGCTTCTGAGAGGCATTAGATTTGCTTTGCGTCGTGCCCAGTAGAAAAGACTCATTGACGTTAATCGCAACTATCAGCCGCGTATAACGCTTTACAGGTTACACGTTCGTTATGCATCCAGTGGAAAGAAAGGGTTAGACTGGTCACAATAAAAGTCCACTCTGAAATGTTTAGTTTATTGAGGGGTCTGCATTAGGCAAATGGTGGTCACACCAGATACTGACTGGTTTTCTGAGTCCCCAGATCCCCCAAATAAAACAAAACTAAACATTTCAGAGTGGACTTTCTAAGTGCCAGTCTAAGGCACACCTGTGCAATAATGATGCTGTCTAATCAGCATCTTGATATGGCACACCTGTGAGGTGCGACGGATTATCTCATAAAGGAGAAGTGCTCGCTATTACAGATTTAGACAGATTTTTAAAAAAATATTTGAGATAAATGGTTTATTTTTTGTACGTGAAAAGTGTTTTAGATCTTTGAGTTCATCTCAAAAAAATGGGAGCAAAAACAAAAGTGTTGCATTTATATTTTTGTTCAGTGTATTTTTAAGGGAGTCCTGGTTAAGGTTAGCTGGGATTTTGTAACCATTCATCAGCCACTTTTCACGTATACGGACCACAAGGAGATGTTAATAAAACTAGTTAAACTTGTTTCCACACTACAACCAGGTAGTTTCAAAATACTACCTCCCTACCAGGTCTGGTTTTCAATACATTCCTACCTTGGTAGTGTTTTGGCCCTGGTTGCTGCGGCAGAAACAAACAAACTGCACATGCATTCACTGTAATTAACCAACTTGCATACCGGAGTCTTCGATTTTAGGTGAAAAACTGGTTTGGATGACTTGGGGGGCCTCAAGGGTGGTTTTGGAGGTGGTTTGAGAGTGTCTGGTTCAGGTTCAAACTAAACAGCCAAAAAAGGATTAAACAGCATTTCAGGAAGTTAATTAAAAAATCCACAATGCAACTAAAATTTAGTAAAGGTAAATATTAATAAATAATTAGTAAATATGAATAACCTGAGCTGTTGGACTCTCAGACAGCTGTGACCTCTTCAGGGGAACTTCCAGCTCTTTTTGTCTCTCTAGTTTCAGGGGAACTACTGGCTGAGGTGGTCTCTCTGGTTTCAGGGGCACTTCCGGCTGAGGTGGTCTCTCTGGCTGCGGTGGTTTCCTTGGTTTTGGTGTCATTGCTGGCCTGGTATGTCGAATTCGGGGAAGAGGCTTTGGTGGGCGTCTAAAATTCGATACCTGCACAAGCAATAAGATGAAACTGATTATTCCTGCATCCTGTAACATTAAAGAACCTTAAAGATGAGACATTTATCTGTTAATCATGTGGAAGCTGCAACATACAGGACTTGTATCCGTTGGAGATGGGCTGGATGTCGCAGGCAGACTGCTGGTCTCTATGAGAGATGAGCTGGGTGTCGCAGGCAGACTGCTGGTCTCTATGAGAGATGGGCTGGATGTTGGAGGCAGACTGCTGGCCTCAATGAAGGGAGTTGGCTGAAAAATCTGTCGTGGCTTGTTTGGAGGCTTTGGAGGAACAACTGGAGCCAATTTTGATGGTGTTCTCTTGATCAGATCTGTTGATGCTGGTGTGCACCACTTCACCTCTGAAGGTGTAGAGAACATGGTCTTGGAGGGATTTACCTCAAAGTCATCCGTACTGTCTTTAGTCTCTGAGTAATATGGTTTAAAGATGTCCGGTGTGCCATCTGAAAAATCTTGGGGATAATCATGTTTCTTAGAGGGAGTAGGACCAAAAGGATCCTCCAAACTGGAGTTGTCAAATAAGTTGCTTGGAAGTGGACTTGGAAATGGATCAACGCTGTTTGTGGACGAAGATGTAAATACATGTAAGTTTTTCTTTGAAGGTTTGCTAAAAATATCATACTGTCTTTTTGGGGGAGTCTCTCTGCTTTCATGTCCATCATAGAGTTCCTCTGCACTAGTTGGACCTGCTTGAAACGGATCTGCTTCTGCTGCTTTGGTGTTGTAAAATGGGTTTGCTGACTGGAACAGATTATTTCCCTCATATGACTCTGGTTTGAATGCATCCTCAAAAAAACCCATTGATTGTTTTTTTACAGTGTCCGCTTCCTGAGGAAGTTCAGTATGAAATGAGTCCTCCTCTTTAGTTCTATAGAAAATATCTTCCTGATCCTCTGAAGAGTCAAAACAGTTTTCCTGCCATGGTTTAAACAAGTTCCGCGGTGGAGCTGCATTTCTGCTGACAGAGTCGGATGATCTGAGAGCTAGCTCATGAAAGCCATCGTTTTCTGAGTTGTTCTGATGATCTCTCTGGAAGAACTCATCAGCATCACGTTTGTAGGTCTGAGGTTCAAAAAATGTGGCTCCATTTTTCGTAATCTGCCTTTCAGAATCAGGATCCAGAGACTCATAGTGTGGCTGAGGGTAAAAGATGGCGTGGCCATTTGTTACGTCTGAAGATTTTCCTCCACTATCCTCTGTTCCAAGAACTCCTGATCCCTAAATACCAGAACACACAGTATTCAGTATAAAAATAGGTCAAATCACGTCACAAAGTAGATCTGCTTGTGGAGGACTTACTGAGTCATGTGAATAAAAAGTTTTTTTTCTGGCAAAACTCTCCGAAGTTCTTTTCTGAAAAACAAAAACAATCAGGTGTAGAAGGAAGAAGAGCTAAAAGTTCTGAAGTGTGATAAGAAGGAATTTCAAAACACGCCTGAAGTTTCAGATTACGTTTCTGTACGACATTCTGAACACAGAAATGTCCCAGCAAACGTGACTATCAGAAGCTTTGAACCCAATGCAGAGATTTTCAAAATAAAATGATAAATAAAACGTCTAAACTAACTTTGAGAAGTTTTGAACCAGGATTCATGAACAGAATTTCTTCAAAGGCCAAACAGTTTTTCATGCTCTGGATGCAGGACCAGCCTTTAACTAACCAGGTTTATGACCCGTTTGATTTATTTTCATTTCCATTATAGTATATTTTTCCAAAGGAGTTTTGTTTTTAGGATTTGCATGTGATTTTGCATTGAAATCACTGTATATTCAACACTTAAAAAATATTGCACAAAATATGTGCACGAAAAATATATATTTGCATTTATTCTCATCATGATTTAGTCCTTCAGTACATGAGAGCTATGAACAAAGTCTCATCTCCACTACAGGAGTGAAGAAACCTTTATTCACAGGACTGATAACGTTGCTAAGTTACTTTATCTGCCTGGAGGCGGACTTCTTCATTCTCTTTATAATGATAAAACAACTCTGTATGATTCAGTGAGTGAATGCTGTAAGTCTAGCTTCACTCACTCCTTGCTGCAAGTAAACTTAAAGAAAACTTTATATCCCTTGTCTGTGGTTCTTCTCATGTCTGAGGGTTTAAACTGTGTTTTGGTGTCGAGGAACAATTTCCCTGACAATATGCTAACTATAAGAGTTTATTTTCCTTTTCAGTGATGACCACACAGGGAAAAAGAAAAGCATTGTTCTATCAATGACTTTCAAACCAACGTGAGAAGGTGCTGATTTAGTGTCACTTACATGTTTTTAATTTTAGCACAACAGTGACACTGGTTTTACCTTTAGTCTCATTATAAATGCCTTCACAGAAAAATCTTGTCAGACAGCTCCGCATAAACAAACACACCTAACAACTAAAGCTCTCTGGCAGAGCAGTCAAACTAAAAGCTGCAGATCTGGAAGGACAGGATTATCCACCGTCTCCGAACTGCTCTGAGATTAATGTAAGCAAGTTAAAGAACATTTTCCACTGTAGTATCATGAACAATCAACTTCTACTTTCTCTGAATAGGTTTTTAAAGCAACAATCACAAGAAGCAAATATTACTTCATTATATTTTACATAATTTTTTTTAGTTCCTCGTGTTTTGTCATTAAAATAAGCCAATTCAATGTCGACATACTGGCTTAACAGGTTTTAAATCCACAAAATAGAATTGTTCTTTAATATAAATAGATGAGAGTTAAGTAGTTTTCAAAGACTGAGTCAATTAAAGTGGAAGAATATTTATAATATTTTTACAGCAGTTTGTGGAAAAGTTTCTTTCACAAGGAACATAAATGTCTATTTTCTTTATCTGACACTATAAAAAAATGAGGCATCCAAATTAGTGTTGCTGTCAATGACTGACCAGCTCAGGTAATACTAATACTAATACTACTACTACTACTACTAATAATAATAATAATAATAATGAGCAAATACTCTTAAAATGTATTTTATAGAAATTTAGTTGCTTGTGTTTTTTCCATAAGAACAGTAGTTATTTAGAAACATACTGATTTAAAAAGGTTTAAAATTCAAAAAATCTCATTAAAATTTGATATAATATTTCAAAATGAAGTGTTTTAAAAGACTGACATGTTTAAGTGAAAAAAATCAGATATTTTATTTAACAGCAGATTCTGGGAGGATTTTATTCATAAAAACTAATCTGATAATTTTAAAAGACTCAGTGGTTAAAGAGCTTCTAACTATGTACTGATTTAATGAGGATAAAATAAGCCCTTTAACCCAGTTCTGAGTTTAAAGAGTGTTTTTCTTACTGGTCTGACATCCTGGTTGTCCATCCCATCTGCAGCAGACCAGTCACCACCCTGAGGACAAACGTCAGAGACATTAACAACATAAAGAAAAGAAGAATTGAAGTCATGCATCTGACTTTCCAGGCACGCTGAGTCAGTGTGACCAGTCATTACACTCTGTAGTTATTTCTTATTGTTGGAAGCAGTTAGTGAAAAACAACCAGCCATCTTTACAACAAGCAGATAATTATCATACAGTAGGACTGCACGATTCTGGATAGAATATTTTAGCTCCACAGATGTTCTTACCTTCATAGTGGGTGTGAAAACAGGTCAACAACTTCTCTTTCAGTTTTAATCTCTCAAACTACACAGGTGGCGATAACACCCGAGTTCTCCCAAGTCCGAACGACCTGTATCTGTTTCATAACAACTCCTTTGTTTGTTAGTTTTCAGCAGCTCCCGCAGTTGAAACCACGCCTAGCATGCTGCTGGCTAAAAGCTGTAGCATAACGTAGCAAACAGGAAGATATGACGTCTGACGTTGGCATGCACAGCGGGGCAGGAAACAGTATTCTTTGCTCTCATAGGCTAATTTGTTAGGCAATCAGAGTCCAGCAAATTCGAACAATGAATCTGAACGAGCTGCTGACGAAGCCTGTCGAAGTAGCTTGACGGAAGGAGCCGGAACCACCCAAATTTTAACGCAGACAGATTGAAAGGTCTGTTAATAAGTGTTTCCTGATGTTTTTTTAGATATAAAATGTTTCATATTACAGGTTAATACTTAAGAAATAACCACAAAGTCCTGAAATGTGTATGAAATAGCCTCTTTAAGAAACGATGCTGACTAATTAAATGATCAATATAAAGAACTGGTATCACAGGGCCGTACAGAGAACAAGAACATTATAGAAGTGGAACATAATTTAAAGTTATTCCACTAACAAGTGGAGAAAAAAAAAAAAAAGAGTGTGAGTGTCAGTATAAGAGCTGAGCGTTCTGGAGCATAGAGGTGTGTGTTAATTTGGTGCCAAAAAGATACAGTATGATCGACACCAGTATGCTCCAGAATGGCTCAGCTCTTATCGTGATGCTCATACTCTGCTTAGTACTGCAACATTAACACCCCCACCCCCACAACACACTGCCAGAACTATTTTAGTCTTTAAAACATTCTGTTGTGGTTCATCTGCTGCTGGATGTAGATCTGACAACCAGATTACTTGGACAGAACCTGATTTCTGACATACTTAAAATTGAAGAGTTTCTAAAACTCTTGCTTACACATATAAACCACATATTTTTAAAGAGGCCATTTCATACAGATTTTAGGACTTTGTGGTTATTTCTTAAGTATTAACCTGTTATATGAAACATTTTATATCTAAAAAAACATCAGGAAACACTTATTAACAGACCTTTCAATCTGTCTGCGTTAAAATTTGGGTGGTTCCGGCTCGCTTCGACTGCTTTGGCAGCAGCTCGCTCATGTTCATTGTTTGAATTTACTGGACTCTGATTGGCTAACAAACTAGCCTATGAGAGCAAGGTATACTGTATCCTGTCCCGCTGTGCATGGCAACATCAGACGTCGTGTTTTCCTCTTTGCTACGTCTTATGCTACAGCTTTTAGCTAGCAGCATGCTAGGTGTGGTTTCAACTGCGGGAGCTGCCAAATATGTGACGAAACAGATACGGGCCGTTCGGACTCGGGAGAACTCGGGTTTTATAGCTACTTGCGTAGTTTGAGAGATTAAAACTGAAAGAGAAGTTGTTGACCTGTTTTCACCCCCACTATGAAGGTAAGAACAACTGTGGAGCTAAAATATTCAACAGAAACCTCGGAAAAACCATTTTTAATGGAAGGGCCTCTTTAAAATACCATTTGATTTTATTGTAAAATGTTTACTTACATTATAGCGACGATATGGAAAACTGTGGGAACTTTTTTCCAACAAACTTTTCAGCTTTGCAACACTCTGCAGAGATCAGATCAAACTTTAATTAGTAAAGCACTTCATACATCAAGGCAACACAATGTTTTACACAATCAAAACAATAAAAAGCAGCGATCACACATAAACGATAACACACAGTTGACCCCCCCCCAACTCATACACAAAAATGAACGTGTTCACCTGATACTGTTTCTTCTCTAAATAAAAATATGAGTTATCTTGGGGATCCGTCCACACCAGGTACCAGCCCACCCATGACCGCAGCAGGTATCAGGGCTTGAGGCCCACCTGTTGCCTGCTGCCGGTGCAGAGGATGGGATGCGTGATGAAGAGCGCGCACCTAGAGCACAAGAGGCTGACTGACCAGGCCCCTCCCTGCATGATGTGTTTGAGGAGATTCTGGAAAAAAAAAAAGGACCTGAGAGGACAACTACCTCTGTATCCTAACAACTGGCTATTTTCCTGGCAGAGACCACTATCCCAGAGGTGAAAGCGCACTCTGCCATTGGAAAAATAAAATGTGTTTTCCAGAACTTGCACAAACGGCACACAAATACCTCAGTGTGCCATGCACCAGGACAGAGTAAGCGGTTATTCAGCTCTACGTCTCATGTCTTCGATGAAAAGAGAAACAAGCTTTGCTGTGGCAAGGCAGAGGTTCTTATCTTTGTAAAGAGAAGCATGCATCTTTTTAAGTAGTAGCCCAGAGATACAGCAGGTGACTTATGTGTCATTAATGATCAGAAGTGGAGACACCAATTTTGTTTTAATAAGATGCCCCATGTTCCAGCCTGTGAGTTCTGAAACATTGTAATGTTTAAGAAAAAAGCATAAGGTGTAAGATAGCCCCATTTATGTTTGTATTTATGAATAACATTTATTTTGCACTTACCCTTGAAGTATTTTTTTTTTTTTAGAAAAATATTTTTTATTGAGCCATGAAAATAATTTTCTCATTGAGCAAGTTTTTGTTTATCAGGCTAAAACCACTCAAATAATTTTATTGGGTAATGTACTGAAACTATATTCTCATTGATTAGTTAGCAGTCAAAGGCTTTTGAATGTGATTTTTCAGAAAGGAACTTGTCCTAAACAAGGTTATGTCAAAACAGAAAGTGACATTAAAGGTTGTTTTTGTTTCATAAATTGGTCTGATTGAATTTGTGCTCATTCTAGGATAGTGGGATGAAGACTTGTATGTTTCCGTGCCACAAAAGAAGGAATAAATAACAAAAAGAAAAAAAAATCTGCATCAGCCATCGGCCAAGTTGTTATGTTAAACATCGGCATCGGCCCAGAATTTCCCAATTGGTGCATCCTAGTAAAAACAAATGAAAAAAAAAAAGGAAACCATCCACAACCATCTGAGATGAACTTCAGGGTAAAATTACATCACTTTCTGACCACATTTTGAAATATAATAAGCTTCATTAAGGGAAAACCAGGAGGCTACAAAGTTTCAAAGAGAAAATCCTNTTAGATTGCAAAAACACATTAGATAATTGTGTTTCTTTCTTTATTCATGAAAAGGGACCAACATGTTTGTCAACATCTAAGCAGCCAACTTACAGTTACTGCTGCTTTGTGCGTTCCAGATCAGCTGTTACTTAAATATACATCTAAACTACCGGGATCTCATTTATAAAACTTTGCTTGGAATCCTTACTAAAACCATACTTAAAGCTCAGCAAAAAAAATCTACTTACGCCAAGTAAGTTTGTGACCTATAAAACATGGCGTACGCACAGCTGCACGCAATCTCTTTATAAATCACACTCTACCTAGAAATGTGCTCAGAAGTTTCTGGATCACATCCCACCCTCAACACGCCCACTTTTTGCCATAAATGGTCAATGCAAAGTGCCTTGTGGATCTCATGCATATACATAAGCCCGCTCATTGCAGCATTCCACCAATAACGATGGCGACCACAGATCAAGATCAAGGAAGCGCAACTTCACCGAAGCAGAAATTGAGGTAGTACTTGTGGGTGAGGTGATGAAAAAAAAAAAATCTAATCTAAAGATGGAGGCAAAAAAAGATAGCTTGCCACCGTCAGAGGGTGTCTGCGACTGGCGGACCCCCTGGCACCTCTGATCCCCCATAGCTCGCCGTTAGGATCTCAGCAATACTTGAACCGGCAAACGTGCATGGCATCGTGCTCGAGTAGAAGACATACAGATACATCTAAATATGGATGTCAAGCGCCTACAGCAAGATGTACAGGTGAGATTCCAATCATAACATTCTTTAATGTGCTTCTTTTTTATTATTTCCCATATACTTGATTCAGTAAACCCCTAATACGTTACTTGCTCTGCACCTAATTTGTACAAAAATAAAGTGAATCACATTCTCTTATGTGCAGACACGCTGGAACAGCAGCCTCTACATGCTGCAGTCTACTGCAAAAAAAAACCTGCTCTTTGTGTCTTTGCAGCTGAGCACACTCTACCAGCAACACTGACACCTCACCACTGGGAGCTGATGAACAAGACAGCTGATGTGCTGCCCCCCTGTGAAGAGTTGACCAGGGATGTGAGTAGGGAGACTGCAACTGCAGCTGATCTGACCCCTGCCATATCAGGTATTTGTATTTTTATTACTTTATACTGTAACATTTACTGATGTTTGGAACATGCATTTATTAAGTCATTCATTTACTTATTAGTTTTCAGACGTGTTCTGTCTCGGCAGGATATTGATGACAAGGGAATAAAAACAATGAAGACGACTCTGCTGGAGGCAGTGGAGAAGCATTTTGATGTGGAAACTGAGCCTCTCTTCTACATTGCCACTCTTCTAGATCCCAGAGACAAAGATGGGCAAGTATAGTAAAATTAAAATGCACATTTTGTACATCATGTTTATATAAAATCAAGTCATCACCAGACACAAGTGTTAAGCCAATTTATTTTTTTACTTCCTTTCAAATTTAGTTTTGGGTAATTTAGCTCTAAGGTTAGATTTTTTTTATTATTATTAGTTTACTGAGTACATATGTAGGCAGTTGCCTAACTGAAGAGATGTGTTATGTGGTGTCTCAGGTCTTATTGTTTTGAATTGGGTGTTACTTTTACTTATTTCTAGTTTTTTCAAAGTCAGCCAACATGTTGCTTGCAAAAGAACACCTTATCCAGGAAGTGGCAAGGATGGAGGGGATGAGGGCTGTCAGGACAGTGCAAGAGGAAAATGAGGCTGCAGCAGAGCCAGTGAGCAAGGCACCACATCGCAAAGCATGTAGCAGCCTGGACATTGCCTTTGAGGAAATTTTACAAGAGAGGCAGTCAGAGGGACGGTCCGTGAGTACCACATCTGCAGAAACGCAAGTGCGGACCTAACTCAGAAAAAAAATACCCCCAGGTTAAGTGACCCACTTCAGTTCTGGAAAGAACAATGTAACCGGTTTCCCTCTATGGTTGCTCTCGCAACCAAGTATCTCAGTGCCCCCTGCAGCTCTGTGGACAGTGAGAGACTTTTTAGTGCTGTTGCAAACGTTCTTAATGAGAACAGAAACAGGCTCAAACCTGACAAGGTAGAGATGCTAGTTTTCATTAAGAAAAACATCCATTTCCTTCTGTGAAACTAGTGCAGTTCCTAAACTTTGTAAACACTTTTGCACTTTTATTCTTGTTTACATGCCTGCTGGGTATTTTAAGTTGAGGTGCCATTTGTTTTATGTTAGACTTTTTTTTATATTTACTGTTATTTACTGTTGCACTAAAGTTCAAGCTACCTCACAAAAGTGATCTGTTAACAGTAATGTCAAATTAAGGTGAATTAAATACAAAATAAAGAACATCCTGGATCTGTTTCTTTGCTCTTCTTTGTACTTTATGTATTATAGAAGTATCGGATCGGGACTCAGTACCGGCAGATACTCACTTGTTCTGTGTGCTCGAAGCGGTACAATCAATAATGCTGCTGGAATTAATAATTTTATCCTTCTCAGCAGCAGCACTGCAGGTGCTCTCCATGTCCAAAATGTGTGTAAGCCAGGTCCTTAGTCAGCTTAAAGTTGTGCAAATTTTTCCACTCCGTTTTTTTTTTTCATAAATCCCAAAGTTTGCGTGGAAAGTTGCTTACGCAGTTTTCCGACCTTGTTTAGTGCATAAGCAAGCTTTATAATTGAGACCCCTGGGGTCTTATTTATAAAATATTGAGTAGAAACCCTACGAAAAGTGTACGTACGACCAAAACAATATAGGTTTATAGATTTATAAAACCATTCATACGCACAGTTGTAAGTAATTTCCCCTTTATAAATCACACTCTTCCTGGAAGCTTGCGTACGTGAATTTGTCTCATGTCCCGCCATGAACACGCCCAAACCGGGCCATATAAGGTCAATGCAAAGCAGGACATGAATATTGATGCATATGAGGAAGACGTGAAATATCGCAACTAAACAAAAAAAACAATAAGCGAAACTTCACAGAGACAAAAATTAAAGTGTTAGTGGGTGAAGTGGAGGCTAGGAGAGACATTTTATTTGGTGGAAACAGCAGCGGTGTCACAAATAAATGAAAAAAAACTCTGAGTGGCAGCGTCTGCAGTTCACCTGTCAGTTCACCTGTCAGTACAGCTGACAGGACGGTGTACGGTCTTGTGTCAGAGAAGGAGGACGACAACGACCTGACAGAAACAACAAATAAACCCAGTAAAGCACCTTTTGTAATACGAGGCTACGTTAACAAATTTTAGCATGTTTTAAGGAGACAGACTAATATGTCGTGTCTTTTCAGCACCACACTCGGTAGATGGCTAGGATGAGGATGAGGATGAGGTCATCAGACTGTCCCCAGCACCAGTGCTGCCGGTGACCGCGGCGCATCCAGCAGTGGTCGGGTTCTGACTGAATTCAGTCTGGGATGCCGACTCAGAGAGACACCATCGGCTCTATCAATTCCATGACCAATGAATTAAAAGAAATAAAAAGTGTGTTTTGCGACATGATGACAGCTGTTGGTGCCTTAAATGATACATTAAAAACATTAAATGAACCTTGTCGTTATCATCTCAAACGCCGCATTACACCCTCAGACCCTTGTTCCCCGAGTGAAGGCTTCCTGCCGAGGAGGAGGCGATTAATTTTATGTATTTCTCTTAGTATTAAAAAAATGTTTTTAGGAGAGCTACAGCTCACTACAAGCTGCAATATACACTCTCCGGCCACTTTATTAGGTACACCTGTCCAACTGCTCGTTAACACTTAATTTCTGATCGGCCAATCACATGGCGGCAACTCAGTGCATTTAAGCATGTACACATGGTCAAGACAATCTCCTGCAGTTCAAACCGAGCATCAGTATGGGGAAGAAAGGTGATTTGAGTGACTTTGAACGTGGCATGGTTGTTGGCGCCTGAATGACTGGTCTGAGTATTTCAGAAACTGCTGATCTACTGGGATTTTCACGCACAACCATCTCTAGGGTTTACAGAGAATGGTCCGAAAAAGAAAAAATATCCAGTGAGCGGCAGTTCTGTGGGCGGAAATGCCTTGTTGATGCCAGAGGTCAGAGGAGAATGGCCAGACTGGTTCGAGCTGATAGAAAGGCAACAGTGACTCAAATAACCACTCGTTACAACCAAGGTAGGCAGAAGAGCATCTCTGAACGCACAGTACGTCGAACTTTGAGGCAGATGGGCTACAGCAGCAGAAGACCACGCCGGGTGCCACTCCTTTCAGCTAAGAACAGGAAACTGAGGCTACAATTTGCACAAGCTCATCGAAATTGGACAATAGAAGATTGGAAAAACGTTGCCTGGTCTGATGAGTCTCGATTCCTGCTGCGACATTCGGATGGTAGGGTCAGAATTTGGCTTCAACAACATGAAAGCATGGATCCATCCTGCCTTGTATCAACGGTTCAGGCTGGTGGTGGTGGTCTAATGGTGTGGGGAATATTTTCTTGGCACTCTTTGGGCCCCTTGGTACCAATTGAGCATCGTTACAACGCCACAGCCTACCTGAGTATTGTTGCTGACCATATCCGTCCCTTTATGACCACAATGTACCCAACTTCTGATGGCTACTTTCAGCAGGATAATGCGCCATGTCATAAAGCTGGAATCATCTCGGACTGGTTTCTCTAACATGACAATGAGTTCACTGTACTCAAATGGCCTCCACAGTCACCAGATCTCAATCCAATAGAGCATCTTTGGGATGTGGTGGAACGGGAGATTCGCATCATGGATGTGGAACCAACAAATCTGCGCCAACTGTGTGATGCCATCATGTCAATATGGACCAAACTCTCTGAGGAATGCTTCCAGCACCTTGTTGAATCTATGCCACGAAGAATTGAGGCAGTTCTGAAGGCAAAAGGGGGTCCAACCCGTTACTAGCATGGTGTACCTAATAAAGTGGCCGGTGAGTGTAGATATCATTGCTGTTTTGAATGTTTATAATAACATGAATCTATAATTAATGCTTGGTGTGAGGTGAAATGACGTGTGGGAGAGGAGTAACATGCAGTCTGACTGCAGTTTACCACCTCACCAACTGCGTCGTTGATTCCCCTCGTCTCCAAAATGTCCGTACGCATGGCTCAGAGCTGGCGTACAGGTGCGCACGTTTTCAAGTCAAGTTTGTTTTTTATAAATCCCAACTTTTGCTTTGAAAGTTCATTGTCTTTCCTTTAACATTTTTACATTTTAAATATTTTAACTACAATGGGATGTTTTGAAGATGCTGGAGGAGACCTGCCCTGGATAAAAACTATGTCAAAAAGGTAATAAAGCTCAAGAGTGTTGTACTGAAAACAACGCAGCACACCTGTTTGTTAGTCATTTCTATCCACCATGTAAGTACAGGGACCATCAGACGTTACCTGTACTTGAATAATGAACTTTAAACAGTAATGAATTACTCAAGATTGCCTGTAAAGTTGTTTATAACTAGTGATAATAAAAAAGTGTTGTGACTTAAACAGATACTAAAAGGAAAAAAGGTATTTTGATCAGCTGCCATTGTTGTTTTTAGGTTTGGCAGTCAAGCTTGTTTGTCAGGATGAAACACCAGCAAGCAAACGATACCAAACACTAACAGGATCACTGCACATTTAAATATGATAAGTAGTAGCAGTTTATGGAATATTATTGAAAATAAATCCATCTGAATCACCGTTCAAACGAAATATTAAATATATTTTCACGCTTCAGATTAAATCCACTTACTGGTCGCTTCTCCTCAGTTGATGATTCCAAACCGTCCACACCATTGTCCTAAACACATTCAAAGTTGTTTAAATAACCAGTTTTACAAACACAAACTATTTTCAATGTTCCATGTCCTTCCTAAACACCTTGACTACTTAAATCACTTTTGATAATTTCTTTTTTTTTGGCGCATTATATAATATTTTGGGACTTACCACAGCCGTTTCTCCTCTCATGTTCGTACCAAACTTGAATTAAAGCAAACCTTTTGCGTTTAAACTGAATTTCCTACCAACACATTAGAGTTCCTCGCAATTAAAACATTTGTGACCAGAGCATCGATCCTACTCTCGATTCTAATTATCTAACTGCTGGACTCACCTGCGTCAAGATACGCAAACATCCTGTTTTAAGACTTTTAAAATAAAATCCGTCTGTCGCGCGCTATTATACGGAGCTCCTTTATCAAGACAATAATCCAAAGAAATCCATTTTATAAGTTATAGGTAATTTTAGCAAGCAAAATTCTGAACTTATCACAGAGATTTTACATCTAAAACGCTATAATAATATTAAAACTTTAAAACCACTTTACAGTTGAGATGTTTACGCTATTGTTTTGAAGAAATTCAGATTCCACATCCGGTTTTCTCCTGTTAAGACGACCTGTCAGTCTGACTGACTCAATGTGGACTGACAGGTTGTCCTCTCCCAGCAGAACCGGGCGGTTTGGTCCAGGTCTGTGAATGATGACAGATGAGGAATTTTTGCACCGTGTCCTGGTCTTTTATGTCAGGTGAAAATTTTAAAGGTCTAAAAGGGACGCAACAAAGAATGCAACACGTCTGCCACCAAGTTAGAATGAAAATAAAATGTTTCTCAGCTAATTTCTTCATATTTATTCACTACAAAACCTTAGTTTAAAATAAAATTTGTGATCAAGCTTTTTTGTAAGACCCTATAACCTGTCTATGGAATGGCAGGGGTGCCAAAATAAATAAATGAAATTTTTTTTTTTCTTTTCTCAATATACATTAATATATTAAAAAGCACATATATTTATTTCATTGTTCCGGTGTTGCAGTGCATCATGAAATAATTTGAACTTTCACTGTGGTTCGTCATCTGATTGGTTGAGCAGAGCATCCTGCCAAGTTGATCAAGCTATACAAACAAATGTGAGAACACTTTTAGTCCCCAGCCATATCAAAATACAAAACTTTAGTATTTTGATGCACCCTAATATATATATATATATAAAATGTTTTCAAAAGTAAATTGGGTACATTTAAAAATTATATATATATTAAAAAAAACTAAAATAAAAAAAAATATATAGATATATTTCTTTTTTTTAATTTTATATATATATATATATTTCTTTTTTTTTATTTTAGTTTTTTTATATATATATATAATTTTTAAATGTACCCTATTTACTTTTGAAAACATTTTGTCTGTTACCTAGCAACTGCAGGAGCAGCAAGTTCTTTGATGTTCTGATTCTATGTTCTGTGATGTCATCAAAGCCAAAGCATAATTAGCTGGAACTCTCTTTAGAATTTCACACTCTGTTGATCCATTGTCACAGAAGTATCTTGTACACATTATATATTTGCGCCAATTTCCTTTAAAGTTTTTACTCAATCTTCTAAAACACTTTGCATTGTTAAAGTAAAGATGGAGGCAAACCAATATTCAACCCTGTTTGAACTTGAAAAACCAGGAAACATCTCATGGGCTGATCTGGTTGATCAAGAATTCAATCTGCAGCCTGATGATGGTGTTATCATCTACCCTTATGTTGAGGAAGGAATCTTCTCCTCTCAACCTGATGGAAATTTTAATACACCATTCGAAGCATCGAGCAGTAACTTGCCTGAGTCCATTCCTCCATCTGAAGACTCTACATGTAAAATTATTTACAGCGATCGTGTCAGTGAACTTGATGATTTGTCTGAGACCACAATCAACTCCAATGAGGACACTCCTCAAGAAGACATTGTCTCAGGTAAGGTCAAACAACATCACCTGGTTCCTGAAGAAACTGATCTGAATCTGGAATCTGATATAAGCTACACAATCCCTGGCCAAACCCCAAAAGTTCCTGTCAACATCCCAGAAGGTTTCTTCTGGATTTCTAAGGCAGATTTTAATAACAAACTTGGCTTGAAGGATGAGAAATATTTTGCACTGGAAAAGATGAATGTAGACTTGATGAAACAACTCCAAGATGTGACAGACCAGCTTGCTGAAATGCAACAAAAGCATTTATCTACACATCACAAAGTCCTTCATCGGGAATCTGTAATCATAGAGAAAAAGAGAGAATCGGAAGAACATGAGAAACATTTAAAATCCCACTACCATAACAAATGTGATCTTGAACGCACACTGAAATTTGCGAACAATGACGTGGCAGCTCTGAAGCGTAAGAGAGACAGAAAATCTAAATTACCTGAGGTGGTGGAGAAACTAAAACAGCAAGTCTTGGAGCAGAAAAATGAAGTTGATCTTCTGAGTTCAGAGATGTCCATGAAGGAGGATCGACATTTGCAATGTCTAATAAAGATCAGTGAACTGGAAGCAGCCGTCACTGCCGAGAGGTCCAGGATGAAGGCAGCTGAGTCCCGTGTGACAATAAAAGTGAAGGAGAACTGTGAGCTGAAACATCTCATTGCTCAAACTCAACAACAGTTCAAGGAACACCGAGACAAGTGGGAGAAAGAAAAATCTCAGCTGTTAAAACGTGAAGATGTCAACAAACTGCAAGCAGCAGCAACGGAGGTCCAGGAAAATCTGCAGCAGGAGAGACTGGAACGGTCTGAAGACGAGGCAGGTCTGTTATACACAATTTCAACCCTAAAGGAGACTTTGGAGAGAAATGAAGCGGAAAGAAAATCCTTCTCTGAGAAAATGTTGGAACAAATGCAGAATCTGGAACAGCAGCTGGATATTTTACAGGCCGAGAAGCCAAAGAAGAAAAGTTTTATAAGGAAATTCCTCAGTTTCTTCAAAGGAAAGAAAAAGAATTCGACCCCGTCTGTCTGATCTCCAAAACTCCCCTCGTCACTCCAAACTGCTGATCCACTTTCTCTCTGTTCTCCATTAACACTTCATTTCTGTAAATCATGACATCAAGTTTTAAAGCCATGACAAGAACACCAACACACAAAAAAAAAAAATACAAAAAGTAAGCCCCCCCCAAAAAAAATAAAAAAAATAAAATAAAACTCTAAATAAATAATTTAAAAAATGTTTTTTAAAAACATGGGCATGCATGGTGGGAGTCGACTTTGGTTTACTCTCTCCATGCATGCGTGGGTTTTCTCCGGGTGCTCCGGTTTCCTCCCACACCAAAAACACCCCTTCTTCTCTCCCCCATCCCACCCTTAACCCCCACCCCCCTATCCAATGAATCGCCACCTTAACGTGGTGGATGGGTTTCAGTACCCTGTCATCCTGAGGCCTGTGTTGTTTGGGACATAAGGTCCTGGCAAACTGGCCTCAGGGGGGTCAGACTAAGAGCGATTCAGAGCTTTTCCACAGGTAACACTATGACTTTTATGATAGATATACACCTTCAAGCCTTGGATCAGATGTAATAAAGGTTTAAGCCTGGAGTTAGAGGTTGAAGAGTTTACCTCAAACAACATTTGATACTTTGTCTTGACTTGCAATGAGAATTCAAGTTCAAATCATTGTTGATAATGTCAACACACACTTAGACATAATTTAGATTTGCCAATGAACCTCAAGCATGTTGTTGATCTGTGGGAGAAAACCCACATATACACGGGAAGAACTTGTGTTGTGGCAGAGATTTTGGTTAAAAATAAGTCAGACGAGTGAATCTTTATAAAGAAGATTTTATTCCATAAAACCATGCAAGAAGTGAGAGTGTTTAGACAAATGCAAAGGCAGATGCAAAAAGACTCTGGAGGTTACTTCAGCTCGTCTGTTCTTATAGGCACGCTGATAAGAATGTGGTCATCATAGTATGTCTGAGATCACCAGGACTGCAAGGACTCTTTGTTGCTGTGCCTTGTCTGTAGGAATTTTTCACACATGCAAACCCCATGCAGAAAGGTTCGGGCTGGTTTACAACCCAGGGTTTTCTCACTGCAAGGAAACAATGCAATCCACTGTGCTACTGTGCAGCCATGTAATATTCTTCAAAATAA
Source organism: Pachypanchax playfairii (assembly GCA_006937955.1). Lineage (NCBI taxonomy): Eukaryota > Metazoa > Chordata > Actinopteri > Cyprinodontiformes > Aplocheilidae > Pachypanchax > Pachypanchax playfairii. The sequence continues at coordinate 706,060 of SSNP01000132.1, forward strand.
AACCGCACAGATTGTTTTTCTTCCATTGACTAATATCATTTTATACAATATTTTCAGGTGGTTGCTGGTTGTTCCTGTATGAATTTAATTTAATCTTAACACAGAGTCACTACAGATGAGGATTTTGTCTTCTGTTATTCCTTCCATCCATTCGAGAGCTACAATATCTCCATACCCATTTCCATTACAAATACATTCACATTATCAGGTGTTTATTTCCTCACTGATATTTGGGAATTTAAACTTCTTCTGTCGCTTCTGTTTGTGGATCTTTTGAGCCATCTGTAAATATGTACAAGAAATTCCTGTGATTATTATCAGTATGTTTATAATATTCATGTACCAAGTCTGCATTTTTGTTTTTCCTTGTTTTTCTAGCTCTGAGCATAGGCCACTCAGGTCATTGTCTAGGGCGCCATCTACTGGAAGTTAGGCAATGATTATTATTATTGACATAAAGTAAATGCATTTTATCTGTTGTTACTTTTTGTAATTGTTTACTGTTAATATTAAGTGTGTTTTTATTGTACTTTTCAATTTATAGTCTGTATTATTCATTTTAGTACAAAATAAATATTTATTGCAACCCATTTATTGAGTTATGTTGTTTCTGTTCCGGATGGTAGGGGGCGCCAAAGTCCTTTTTTGCTTTGGTCACCATACAGCTCAGGGTTTGCCCTGGACACGGCAGTAAATCTACACCAGCACTGTGTAACATTCAGAAAAGTATAACAGGCCACGACACTGTCAGACTCTATTTAGCATCACTGACTTTCATCTGCTTTACCACTTCATTACAATCCATCCTTCCTTTCCCTCTCTCCCAACAACATATTTTATATTTAACCAATAATTTGCTGCCATCTGCTTCCTTCTAATCCACAGTGACAATTCTCCCGTCTCTACCTGGATGACACACACAGGTGTTGTCTTCACTGCTCCCAAACAGACCCTTAATGCACATGACTGAATAATATCCAGCTTTGATAAAACTGATTTATCTGAGAACCCATAAAACATCAATATTCCAGTCCAGATTAATGTCATATATATTGGCTTCAATGTCTTTATATCACCTCCCTGTTCTACTACTGATAAACACCTTGTAACATTAATGACTGATTTACAGTTTTTGTCTGTTTGACCTCCAAGTTAGTTTAGAGTCAAAATTAATTCCTAAAAACTAAAAACTCCTAACTTCTTCTTCTTCTGTTCAACAAAGTTTAAGCTTCCGCTCTGTTTCCTATTTGAGACGATCAAAGCATTGTTTTTTTCTAAAGGAAACCTTTAACTTCACTCTGATCCGTGTTTCTCTACCTCCTCAATTCTCTCTTTGTCTTCTGTCACTCATTCTAACACTAACACACAACATGTCTCACTAAGCAGCACCTGCAGACGATCAGTTCATTAGGCCCTGATTGGTTTTGAGTTCCAATAAATATCAAGTCACTGCTGTGTTCACATGTAGAGCAAGTGGTTTTTGGGTTGCATAGCTGCTTTTGGGTTGACCTGTTGGCAGACTCAGAGGAATGACTTGTGGACTTGGTTTGGGGTGAGTGGTTCATGTTTTTTCATCAATGTTCATGTTGCTTCTTACTGACTGTTGTTTTGTTTCCTGAGCAGGATCTTCCTGATTTGCTTGGTTCAAGCAGAGTATGTATATTGTTTTTGGGCTAAAGAAGGTAAGAACATCAGTATTTAACTACTTTTTATTGAACCTGCCACTACTGCAGTTTTAATAGTGTCTCTTGTCCTGCAGCACGGAGCTTCCAAAAAAGCAATACACATGTTGGCTTCCCACAACCAGATGGCAGAGTAAAAGACTTTAACTATCCCCAGAATCAAGTCAGACAAGTTTTCAGTTCTCCACGCTCAGTCCAGAGCAGTAGCTTCAACAATAAGCCTGCAGCCAGCAGTGTTTATGGTCAAGCTCCCTCTGCTAGGAGCCGAACACAAGCCCTCTCCCAACCAGCTCGCAGTTCAGTGAGGTTGCTGCAGGTCAGCTCACTGTCAAAACCCAACAGGCAAAGTGTGTTTGCACCCAGGGCTCATGTTCAAACTGCACCCAGGAAGTCGTTTGGCCTCTCCACTGCAGTTGCAAGCGGTGCAGCTGTGAGTCAACGCAGTGAAAACCAGAAGGACCTCACTGATCGTGGCAGGAAAGGCTTTTGGCCGTCTAAGCAAGGTACACGAGGTTCTAGCACGTACATGTCCAGCAGCTCTCCACAGTCAGGAGACACCTACTCCATTTCACCTCCTAGCCTGTCTGCTGCACAGAACCCTTCCAACTACAAGCAAACTACCTCTTCTTCCATCCTGTTTGGCCCCGTTGGTCCTGGACCTCGTGACCCTTCTGTTCGGATGCAAACGTTTGCTCGGGCCTCGGCAAAAAGGGTGTTCTCAACTCGTCGGTCTGGGCAACCTGCTAGAGCTTCATCTCAGAATCAGTATGTGAGTCATGAAGGAAGTTACAGCCCAAGAAGCCAGATGCAGGTCTACGAACCTCGTGCCTCTCGGGTAGTTTATAACCTTGCTGTCCCCAAGAGCCACACAGCAGGAGCTTCATCTCAGGGCTTTGCTCCTGCTACAGTGTACGACATCCCCAACCGATTTGGTGGCTCGGCAATCAGGAGGCTAAGAGATCATGATGGCCAGAACCAAGTGTCAGTTCAGAATCCACAGCAGATGCTCAAACCTCTTCATCTGTGGCTGGCAGCTTCCAGTCCCCATCTCTCAGAATCCAAGTGGGGCAGGATCAAGATGGGCACACTTTAGTGAAATGTGAACAGATGCATCAACTTTTAATGAAATCTAAAAACAAGAAAAATAAAGTTTATATTTTTAAGCCAGTTTCTGACTGTGTTTGTAGCCTTTAAGGTCACTTAAGATGTACAAAAGCATTAAGATTGCAGCACTCTCTGTTAGTCTCTTAAAAAAAAAAAAAAACATTCCTGTGTTGAAAAGATATCTGCCTAGGGCTGCTAGTTCATTTGTAACTTGGTCAATCTAGAAAAGGCTCAAGCCTGCTGCTACTACAGCCTGAAACGAAACAAGCAGAACTGTCATCTGTCCACTATGGCATAAGCTCTTAAGGGAATTGTTTCCAAAAATGGGACCAAAATATTGAAGCCTGTTTAAATGAATATAAATGGTGATGATAAAAATTGGGTTTAAACTGTTCTAGTGCACAACATGGCTCCAACCTAGTATGACCAAGGCCATTTAGTGTGGTCCTTAAGAAATGAATCCAATCTTTTGGCATATTAAGTTTGATCTGCCAGGTCACTTCCAGTAAACTTGTTCATCAATGTACACAACATGTGACCAGAGGTGTCAAAAGTAAAAATCCAGTCACGCAGCTGTACCATCACTAAACCAGCTGAATTCAATTAGCAAAGCTCCTTTACCAGTTGGTGAAAACGCCTGTTTTGATATAAAGGAAGATCCAAAAACATGGCAGGATTTTTACTTTCGACTCCGACTTTTGACACCTGTGACTATTTTGCATTGAGTAGGCGGAAGCGAAAGGTCAATGGCAAGAAAAAGAGGTGTTCCAGTTAATACACACAACATCTGGAGGATACAGAGGGGGAGTAAGCTGAGGTCAGGTAATAAAGTCAGAGTGGAATAAACAATCACACCTGTGGATAAACCACAGGAACAAGTTATAAACCAACTGGTGTCTAAGATAAAGACAGAAGTGTTTATACAAGTCAGCACAAATTTAGATCACTCACTCCTGCAACATGACCTGTGACCTTTTCAAAACATCGTTAAACCTTAAGATCTAAAACAATTTCCAAAGAAATTGGAGAGCGTGGGTTTAAGTGAACCTGGCTTCAATGGCAGAGAAAAATAAGTCTCTGAGCTTAATGCAAGGAGGCACTGTTCCTTCTAATGCGCATGTGTGACACATTCAAGACGCATTCTGTTCAGACAGCAAGTCACATTCAGGTCACATTTCACTGGCAATATGAACAACCTTGCAAAAAGATCAGAGTTGAGCATAAAGACCTGCAGAGTGAACGTAGCTGTATTGTCCCAGTTCGCCCCTGGATGAGACTGTTATTTTTAAAAAGACTCTAAGAAAGTTTAACCACAAATAAATGTATAGAACTGTACTATTTCTTCCTCATGCATGCTCCAACAATGTCCTGGTCACTAGAAAGAGCCCAGGCATTGTCACTGTTGTTATCTCTATGTGAATGTAAAATCATGTTTTTTAGTTATTAATAGAGCTTGTTCGGGTCGAACACACACCGTACTTTCCAGAGGCACTCAAATGCATGTTGGAGTCATGTGCGTCCACACTTAGGTGTAGCGTTCGGTAGCGTTTGCTACCGCTAGCTAAAAGCTGCAGAGAGTAGTGTCTGAAGCATGGATTCTACCAAGAACAAGAGAGCGCACTCTAGCCCAGACCCCAACCAAGAAAAAGTAACCAAAAGTTTTTCCCAGCGTGACAAAAAGGGAGAAACTTGAGTCGGATCGACAGAGGTAAAGATCGGTTCAGCATTTGAGAACTAGAAAACGCTGAGAGAATCTCTGTCTGAGAAAAGACCCGCAGTCAGGCATCATTTTTGCTTGAAAGGTAAGAAATTATTATAATACGTGGGGAAATAAGTTGTGTCAAGTTCTGTGAGCAACTGTACTGAGTGAGTCATCTTTTCAGGAAGATCTTTAATTGGAACGCTGGAACACCTGCTCGTTGCACTGCTCGTTAAGCTGCATGGGTGGAGAAGAAGCAGGCGCGAGCACCTGCCTGGATTACACTAGTTGCTTCTGTGCTCCCAAGGTTTGTGAAACCCAGAGTCATCCAAACCTGTCTCTCCTCTCTCTCTCTCTGCCTGCCCATTGCCCTGAGTTTGATCATTGTTAAAAATAAAGTCAGTTTTAACAACTTTGAAATCTGAGTCCAGCCTGAGTTCTTGCATGTGAGTCAAACGCTTATCTGAGTCCATGAAAAGTTGATGCTTCCAGGAGTTTTCACCAATTTCCCGTAATAGAAACATTTTTTAGGGCAGCCATGGCTCAGGCGGTAAAGCAGGTCATCTGGTAACCGGAAAGTTGCCGGCTCAAATCCCCACTCTGCCCAGAGAAAAAGATCGCCTGGCCGTTGTGTCCTTGGGCAAGACACTTAACCCACCTTGCCTGGTGGTGGTCAGAGGGTCTGGCTGCGCTAGTGTCTGGCAGCCTCGCTTCTGTCAGTGTATGTCCCAGGACAGCTGTAGCTACAACATGTGCGTAGTTCATCATCATCACCAAACGTGTGTGTGAATGGGTGAATGACATACTGTAGTGTGAAGCACTTTTAGGATCATAGGACCTAAGTAAGGCGCTATACAAGTACACGCCATTTAAGCTGTCTGACATGCTCACAGCTGATTTGGTTTAAATATCATAACATCACATTTATTGTCGAAGTCATGCCGGCAAATCTGTGAATTGTCGAATACCGGACTGACTCAGCTGCAAGTGCACATACAGCATGCATGCGTGCCTCATGCACAAAGTTAAGGCTCCTGTTATGCTTTTGGCCTGACGGGGAAATCGCCCAAAATATTTTTAAAACACATACCCCAAATAAATTAAATGGACAGGAAATCTGTAAGTTTGACATTTTATTGATACTTATAGGAAAGGGCTTGGGCTGACAAAAGAACTGGTGATCTTTCCAGAGGTTATTCTAGCCTAGAGTTTCATTTATAACTAAAATCGCAAGGCTCTCACATTTCAATTGATATATATGACATGTGCATATAGTAAAAGTTGGACTCCACAAGACATGCACAAGAAGTGCACGTTTGTGGGCGGGCCCTCGGATGCTTAACGGGTTAATGTAAGTCACAATATGGAAGGAACTAAGGTGATTGGTGGAGGTCTGCACTTTCTGAATGCTTTTCTATTTAGTAACTTTTTCCCACGATTACCATAACTTTGTTTAAAGTTACCTACATATTTTCCAAACTTTCTTTTCTATCATCTTTTTTACTTTTTTAAAACAGCACAATGAAGCCGTGCCTTGAAACAAAACACAAGATGATTCTCTTGGGCCTAAATATTTATTTATTGCTCAGTTGTTACTTTTCTACTGAGTATTAAAATCAGTTGCATCTTGCTGTTAGTTATAATGTATTTTTTTGTTCAACAAGGGCAGGGGAGAAGCAACCAAATAAAAAATGTCTGTCATCATGTTCATCTAAAATTCAGCCATGGGAAATTGTAGGAGAAATATGAATGTTTACTTCTTTATTTTGTTATTACCAGGGGCACCACCTTCTTAAGAAAGAATTAAATATTAGAATATTATGATTAAATTATTTCAGTTTCATTTTCTGAGGTCGTGTGTCCTACTTCTGTCAGGGACTTAAATCAAACATAAAAACTCCCTGAACCGGCGAATTAAAATTATGGTGAATATTTATTAAACAACAAATAAGACAGATCAATAACAAACAAATAAGCAAAACCAGAACAACTAACAGAAATCGACTAGTGGATGAAGCTAAGAGCCGGAAATCTTAATGTTTCAGAACTTATTCTAATAACATAATGTTACTTTTTCAAGTATGTCAGTAGTTATTCCTGAGTAATAAAGAAAACATTCACTTGTTAATGAAAAATAATGTAATAAAATCTGTAACATGATTAAACAAAGCATATCGTTTAGATATTTGAAAACTTACTTGATTATTATCAAAATTTCACTGAATATTGTTTTCAGACACATAACATTTCATCCAATAACACAATATGTCAGTTAGTTAAATTGGTGGAACATTACCTCAGAGTAAAATGGTTTTACACAGTTCTTGCAAAGATATTGATCGAACAAATGTTGCTTTGGAATTCTTTAAGCAAACAAAAAGCACTTATCCTTAAATTATAATGGGGTCCTGCATTGAGTTGTCTTGGGAGGATTTGGCAAAAGGTGTTATCACAGGCCAGAATCTGCATTTAATCAGCTCTCACAGTGGGGGTATCGTAGAGAGTGGGTTCCAGCCATAAAAGTGTTGATTTTGACAAGATCCAGACAGAAGTTGTAGGTTTTTAAATAATTCAAAGAAGAGTCACACACGGGCCAGGATCTGAACTGCTTCTCCAATTTATTCAAGGTTTCAAGGGAGGTAAGATGACGGGCCATCATTTAAGACACCAGCTGCCCTCAGAGCGTTACCCCAACAGGCTAAGATTTGCAGGGGGGTTATATAGCCTTTCTGGACTGGGCTTACACACAGATACAGTAACACATACACACACACCTTTGGCTCAGCGCTCTCGTCCAGATGTTTCCTATTATGAAATTGTTACAGGATATTGTCTATCTTAGCTCTTGGACATTCTGGTCAAAAACAGTTTTGGGAAATTATATCAGTTGTGTAACACTGGACTTTCAAAACAAGTTCATTTGGGTTCAAATAAGAGACAGTTTAGGCTACTATTGCATAGTGTGTTAAAACTAAAGACAGTTGTATAATTTCAAACTACCACAAAGTTAGATTCCTGTGGCTTATTCTCCTCTTGGGATGGGAGAGGTAAAGAAAAGGTCTCACAAGCAAATTTTACAAACAGTTATTGAGACACAAAGATCTTCTGCAGTTTAATTCCTCAGAACTTACTGGTTGATATGCACTACAAAATGCTAAAAAATACTCTCAAATTTTCTGTGTATTTGATTCTTAAATGATATGGGACATATTTTCCTTTTTTACTGTAATTTGAAAAATAATATGTGTTTTGTCCTCTAACAGCAGTGAGGAACAGACTGTAAATGTTTGGTATTAGCATCTCCTTTGGTGACTTTCAGACACATTGTGTGTTTGTTTCTCTCTCTCTCTCTCTCTCTCTCTCTCTCTTTATATATATATATATATTACAATTCTTTACTGTTAATATCATATAAGTGTTTTTTATTGCTCTGTTCCATTTATAATCTGTGTTATTCATTTTAGTATAAAAAAATATTTATTGCAACATAATCCATTTATTAAGTTATGTTGTTTCTATTTCAGACAGTAGGGGGCACCAGAATCCTTTTTTTTGCCTGGAGCACCTTGCAGCTCAGGGTTTGCCCTGGAGACAGCTGTAAATCTACACCAGCACTGTGTAACAAACATTCAGACAAGTATAACAGGCCACGACACTGTCAGATTTTATTTAACATCCATGACTTTCATCTGCTTTATCACTTCATTACAATCCATCCCTCCTTTCCTTCTCTCCCAACAATATTCTAAAACTTTATTGCAGGATGTTCACCCTCATATCCTTTTATATTTAACCAATAATTTGCTGCCATCTGCTTCCTTTGAACCCACCGTGGCATTTCTCACGTCTCTACCTGGATGACTTCACTGCTCCCAAACATACCCTAACATTAATGACTGATTTAAAGGAGAACACCCGTTTTTTGCAATTGGGGCCTTATTTATTCTGTGAGATGTGTTTTACTCGTCATCAGTGGTACTTTTTTGCGATTCGGATTCGTCTCGGAGATTTTTGATTCACACGGCAAACACCTAAACGCCAATAAACGAGAGTCAGTTGGGCCTACGTTCGCCGACCCTAAATCGGTTTAAAATCAGTTCAAATCCGTTATTTTTTTCATTTGGCCATTTAGATACTCTATTGTTTATTCCGTTCCAGTGCCATCTTGAATCCTGCGCTCATAGAAATGATAAACAAAGGAAGCTAAGCCACTGCACCAAGAGAATGGCCGCGCGGAGAGATGACGTCACTCTCCCGTCACTGTAAAAAATATCATTGTTACGTCACACCGCTGTGATGAGCACTGTCCAAATTCCAAAGATTCTTCAAATACATCATCGAATTGCGTATTATTTTGCCCTGAATTTTAAAGATGGGTCTGATGGATCCTTTCATGTTCTACATATCTCACAATTCTTTTTGGCAATACGGCAGAGAGTTTAAACCAATGACGGACAAAGCGAAAGTAGCGCAGAGGGAGAGGAGTTTGCATTAAGATGTAAGTTTAAAAAAAAATAGTGGTAAAATAGTAAATTCTAACAGTGGTGGTTTAATTAGGTCTTTGGTTTTTAGTTTAGTTAAAGCTATAGTGAGTAACTTCTGTCGCCTCCTAGCGGAATTTTGCGTTATTACAACAATGAAGCTGGCGCTACCATATGACGTACGCCCACCTGTACCCCTTCCCCCAACCGCTATCCCTCTGCCGCTGTGATTTGCGATTCCACAACATTTTTATTCTGTTTGAATAAGGACAGCTGTTGAAAAAAGATGGACTCTTCCGAAGAGGTAATTATTGTATTTTTTATTTATTTTCTGCAGAAACGCAAATAGCTTATTACAAACGGGAGACAAGGTGCCTGCTAATTTGTAACTGACAGGTTAGTGAATGATCTCCTGCTACGAGACTCTCCGCTCGTCCTCCCCCTCCCTTCTTGTTGTGATGTAAAAGACGTAATTTCCTGCGCGACAGCGCGGGAATGTCGCCGGTCCACACGCAAAGTAAAAATGATATATATTGAAAAATACCGTGAGATGTTTGATAATAGTGGCTTGGCTGAAACGGCATTCATGGACATGTAAAAGTTACGCACCATAGGTTTAAGTATGTTTGTTAGTTTATTATTGTATGTTTACATGTTTGTACCTCCTGTCTAAGTATTTACTCACACAGGTAATTTTCTTGCTAGTGATTTCAGCTTTTTCAAATATGTTTTAGTAAGTAAAGAGCAGAAAAACACCTTTATCAAGCTCCGGAGCAACCTGTGGGGTGGAGGTACATAAATGTATAAATACATATATAAATACATTTATTCTCGTACCTCCACCCCACTCTCAGACTGGCAGCAGTGAGGAGGAGTAGGCTACACAGGTCAAGAGCTCTCATCAAGTTTTTGTACTGTTTTGTTACAAAATTCTTCAGAATAAAGTGATTGAAAGAAATACGTCTCATAATTCATTGTGTTTACTTTTTATTTTCTTATAGTAAATGGATCATTTAATAAAAATGAACTTTACATAATTAGTTGTTTAACCACTTGTAGAAATTATTTTTAATAGAAGACTCAATAATATACAGAAATAAAACACAGGACATCATCAGCCCATGTTTCTTATTTGAGAAGATCAAAACAAAAATGCTACAGGAGATCCTTCTTACCACAACTAGAACTCTCTACAATGGTTCCCTGAAAAAGAACTGAGCTACAACACTAAATTTCCCTTCATGGATTAATAAAGTATTTTTGATTTGATTTTTTGATATTTCCTTCACCTAATTTATATCGGTTCCCTGTTCTTCTCCTGCTAAACACCTTGAACCATTAATTACTGATATATGGTTCTTTGTTATTTTGTCCATGTGTGACTTTCAAGTTAGTTTAGAGTCAAAATGAATTCCTAAAAACTAAAAACTCCTAACTTCTTCTAGATCTGTTCCATCTGTTTCCTATTTGAGACGATCAAAGCATTGTTTTTTTCTAAAGGAAACCTTTAACTTCACTCTGATCCGTGTTTTTCTACCTCCTCAATTCTCTCTTTGTCTTCTGTCACTCATTCTAACACTAACACACAACATGTCTCACTAAGCAGCACCTGCAGACGATCAGTTCATTAGGCCCTGATTGGTTTTGAGTTCCAATAAATATCAAGTCACTGCTGTGTTCACATGTAGAGCAAGTGGCTTTTGGGTTGCATAGCTGCTTTTGGGTTGACCTGTTGGCAGACTCAGAGGAATGACTTGTGGACTTGGTTTGGGGTGAGTGGTTCATGGTTTTTCATCAATGTTCATGTTGCTTCTTACTGACTGTTGTTTTGTTTCCTGAGCAGGATCTTCCTGATTTGCTTGGTTCAAGCAGAGTATGTATATGGTTTTTGGGCTAAAGAAGGTAAGAACATCAGTATTTAACTACTTTTTATTGAACCTGCCACTACTGCAGTTTTAATAGTGTCTCTTGTCTTGCAGCACGGAGCTTCCAAAAAAGCAATACACATGTTGGCTTCCCACAACCAGATGGCAGAGTAAAAGACTTTAACTATCCCCAGAATCAAGTCAGACAAGTTTTCAGTTCTCCACGCTCAGTCCAGAGCAGTAGCTTCAACAATAAGCCTGCAGCCAGCAGTGTTTATGGTCAAGGACCCTCTGCTAGGAGCCGAACACAAGCCCTCTCCCAACCAGCTCGCAGTTCAGTGAGGTTGCTGCAGGTCAGCTCACTGTCAAAACCCAACAGGCAAAGTGTGTTTGCACCCAGGGCTCATGTTCAAACTGCACCCAGGAAGTCGTTTGGCCTCTCCACTGCAGTTGCAAGCGGTGCAGCTGTGAGTCAACGCAGTGAAAACCAGAAGGACCTCACTAATCGTGGCAGGAAAGGCTTTTGGCCGTCTAAGCAAGGTACACGAGGTTCTAGCACATACATGTCCAGCAGCTCTCCACAGTCAAGAGACCACTACTCCATTTCACCTTCTAGCCTGTCTGCTGCACAGAACCCTTCCAACTACAAGCAAACTACCTCTTCCATCCTGTTTGGCCCCGTTGGTCCTGGACCTCGTGACCCTTCTGTTCGGATGCAAACGTTTGCTCGGGCCTCAGCAAAAAGGGTGTTCTCAACTCGTCGGTCTGGGCAACCTGCTAGAGCTTCATCTCAGACTCAGTATGTGAGTCATGAAGGAAGTTACAGACCAAGAAGCCAGATGCAGGTCTACGAACCTCGTGCCTCTCGGGTAGTTTATAACCTTGCTGTCCCCAGGAGCCACACAGCAGGAGCTTCATCTCAGGGCTTTGCTCCTGCTACAGTGTACGACATCCCCAACCGATTTGGTGGCTCGGCAATCAGGAGGCTGTGAGACTCAGACTTAAGTGTCGGTCCAGAATCCACAGCTGATGCTCAAACCTCATCTGTGGCTGGCAGCTTCCAGTCCCCATCTCTCAGAATCCAAGTGGGGTGGGATCAAGATGGACATGCTTTGATAACTTCCTAATGGCAACAGATGCACGAATTTTTATGAAATGTAAAAAAAAAAA
>SSNP01000132.1:718070-730592 GCA_006937955.1 Pachypanchax playfairii
TTTTTTTTTTTTTTTTTTTTTTTTTTTTTTTTTGTGAATGATGGGAACATTTCTCTTCTATGCTGGGAACAAGTATTGTCTACCTCTATTACGTTATTACTCGGGGCACCACCTTCCTGGGAAGGAATTAAACATTAGAATATTGAATTATTTCAATCTCATGTACTGAGGTTGCTTTGTCCGGTCCAGTAAGTGACTACAATCACACATTAAAAACTCACTGAATCGGCCAATTAAAATTAAGGTGAATATTTATTGAACAAATAAGACAGACCAATAAACCAACTAAAACAATCATGAAATCAAGCTACGAACCACAAACAGTGTCAGACTTGGTACTTAGAATGAGTTGATAATTCTGACATTTAAGAAGCTTCAACTGTTAAGAGTGGGTGAGGAAAAAGTAAATACTCTTTTACCATGGGAGAGAATTTTAAATGTAAGGAAGATTATACTGTTGCAGAGCATTTAGTGGAGTGAGAGGAAAGAGTGGGGCTTCACTTCCGGGCTTCTGAGAGTAACCACGCAAAGTTTGGAATCCATTTTGTCAAAGATAAGATGAAATTGATTTCTTACTCTGGTACAGCAGCGGGTGGAGGTTTTACTCCATGGTTCATAGAGAGGTCCATCGACTCGAAGTAGTTCTTCTCAGAGTGTCGGAACTTTGCCCAGGAAGAAGGGACAGCTGTCCCGTGCTGGTGTGTAACGATCTGAGTAGGCGATGGTTCTCGTGACTCTTGTGCCGGAAGGCCCACAGAAGGAGCTCTGGGAGTTCTAGTCTTTGGCTTAGCTGGTGACATGAAAGTCTAGTTCTCGTGGAATTAACGTATTAAAATAAAATACTTTTGCGCGTTTGAACGTGCGCCGAACTTACAGAAAAATGAACTCTGGAGATATAAAAATCGCTCGTTAAAACAAACACTTAAGTTTCAAACGAGGTGGTTTGATAAGGTGAAATCAAAAAGATAACATAACATAATAACCTGTAACATGGTTAAACAAAGCATTGTTTAGATCATTTTAAAGCTGATCTAGATTGCATTGCTCTTTATAGCAACTTACTGAAGAGAGCTAGCCTGATGGTACCAGGCAGAGATATCATTCAGATCATTTTTGTATTTACCTGCTAAGTGACAGATTCTCAGGCGTCACTCACCTGGAAACTCTGCTGCTGAGAAGTCTCATGACTGACCTGAAAACAAAAGTGAAACTATTTATTCTTGTCCTGGAATTTAATCTGTAGGAGGATAAGCAGCTGTCTGCCAGTTAGAAGGTTTGTAGTTCAATTCCAACTTCTTCCACCATGTGTCAAAGTGAGGAATATTCGGCCTGAGCATCGGAACGTGTGCGCGCGGGGGGGTAAACGAGCCTGGCACCCAGATGGCTGAAGGCTTTGTGCCGTGTTATTGTGTTCCGAGTTCCATATCCCACCTTTAAATGAGGGCGCATTTATGTTTTTTCTCAGTTTTCCAAACTCCTCTCTCATTTTTATTCACCTCCCTCTCAGTTTTTTCTTTTCTACTTTTAGTTCCTCAATATGCTCCCTCTTGCTTCTGAGCTCTGAGCCCAGTGTTGCCAGATGAGATTGACAGTTTCCAGTTGGTGTTTTAAATTGAACTGAGTCTGAATTCTACTTTTAATTAATAGATCATTGAGATATTCTCTGTGACTACTTTTTTATTAATGCCTTTTTCGGATATGTGTAAATTACATTTGTGTTTATACAGACGTCTAAACAGTAACTCAATTATGACTGTAACATATTCTCTGATTGATGCTTTGGTTTCTCCAGCATGGCAAGTTCCAAGCCAACTTCCCATGCACCAACATACCAACTCATAAAATATTTTTGCTGACCAAAATACTAGAAGAGAAATGCAGTCAACAAAAACTTTAGTTGGTCTTTACAGACCTCTGAAAATATATTAGTCTTTGAACAAATTTATGTATAAGTCAAAAGCATTATGATTGGAATGAGGATCCACAAGTTATCAAATGTTTATTAAAAAAAGACATGCTTTTGTGAAATTCTTTACAGAATTTGGTTTATTTTTGAAATTCTTAGAGTCAAATTGTTAAGCATCAGCTCAAACTGCATGATAAATTTTCATGAATGCTTTTTTTCACAGAAGTAATTTGTATAAAGGAGTCAGCTGCTCTCTGCCTGACATCTCTGCTCTGAAGGTTCAGGGTGTGACAATGGCTGTCTCCAGTGGTGCACATCTGGTGGAGTCTGTGTTTGGTGCAGTGTGGGAGGGAAGTGTGCTGTCCTAGCAGGTACCAGTATCCATCCACACACAGATGCCCCTTCTTCTCCAGAGCTTTTACTCTCTATTTGACGATGCACATTTTCCATTTATTTATGATAATCATTGCTGCTAATTTGTGTCTTTATTTTTTAATCTTTTTCTTGTGTGATATTTCTGTGAGTTTTGCTGTTGCAACAAGGAAATGTCCCCACTGAAGGACAATAAAGGTTTCTTCTTCTTCTTCTCTTGCATTACAGACTTGGATCCCCTCTGCTCATGCATTAGTCTGCTTTGAACATCAGCATTATCATCTGACATCCCTCGTGACATCATTGGTGTTTAGTGGCACCAACTAAGGAGGTCTCACACAAGGACAGGGAGTTCTGCTGAAAGTAAAAAGCCTTCTGGGAAATCTCTATCAGACTGCTGACATGTGTCAGTGTCTTGCCTTGGAGCATATAGCAACAGAAGTACTGCAAGGTGAAAGAGGTCAGTCATGTGGGTTCCAGATCTACGCTGACGTTCTGTGGATTGATCAACACCTGATGGGATACAAGCCTGAGGGGCAGCCAGTGTTTGGCCTGTTGGAAATTACATTTCCAAATGTGTGTAGCTACGTAGACTGTCCTTATATCATGACCAAAGATGGAGCACACACTGAGGCGGTCCCATCATTGGAATGTCCAGGGACAGATTTCAGGAGGTGAGTGGTGTAAAACCTTGCAAGGCACAATATTATCAACCAGGAAACCCCTGTGTGTCATGATGCAGGTTTGTTTGGACTCTAAGTCAAGCACAACTCCAGACCACCGACAAGGGAGAACGTTTTTAAACAGTTTAATGTCCAGTACTGTTTTCTTTTCAGTTTGTAATCACAATTTAAGAGACGGAACAAGAGTCTGTGTATGACACAGGACACTGGAAAGAGCGAGCTGCCTGGGACAGCGCTGGAGAGCAGAGAGAGAGAACCAGGGTCTGCGCAGAGGAGGAACAGGTTAGTGCACAATCCGGTTGTAGTTTGAATTGAGATGGTGGATGTAAAAAACGAGGAGCTTACGGTTTGGATGATGATAGCTGGCTTCAGGATGAGGTCCCAGGCACCAGGGGACTGAAGCTGGCGTTTGATTGCACGCTGGAGTTGTTGGAGGGCAGACAGAACAGGCATAGACCAGTGAGAGCTGGAGACACAGGTGGGGGACTGGGTGAGATCGGAGCCGGTGCCAACTCCGGTTCGAGGGGAGAGGAGCGGATGGTGGAACGCGGTCTGGGAACCGCCACCAAGAGGAGAGATCCGGAAGTAGCGGCACGGAGGCCGTCTTGGGAACGTCCCAGATCTGGAGGAGACGGTCTGGAAACCACCAGGAAGGAACCAGTCACAGGATGGAAGCCGTACTGTTCCAGAGAGGACGGAGAGGAGGATCTGGGTGAGGAGAAACAGGTATATTGAGCGAGTCTCTTACTAGTAAATAACTATTTAAACAAGAACACTTAGCGAGCTAAGGTCAGCCTTGTACCGCTGTGAACAGAGGAATTATCTGGCGTCCGCTCCTTGCTGCCGATATCCTTAAATGCCCCGCACTGCTGATGAGAGATTGCTCCCAGCCGATCAGCACCTGACAGACACGCCCTGGAATGACAGCAGGTAAGGAGAAACAAACACACCCACAGAGACCCTGATACCACTCACTGTGTGCCATGTAGGCCATCTTGACGCCAGACTCACAGGTTATCTGTTTGTCACCGATAGATGCAACATACAGTGCAATGTCATGATGTGTTATGTCATATGTGCAAGTATTTCTCTTAGATCACTTTGGTCCTCTCCAGCGGGAGTGGGCTGGACGTTAACAGCATCACTGAAATTGTATTTTCTCATGACTCACCATTCCGATTTGAATTAAATGTAAATTTACTAAAGACCCATTTACAAAAGACAGTAGTGTCTTGCCAAGGTTTTTTTTTTGGGCAACAGTTCACCAACAATTAAGTTTAGGATAAACTGGTTCTCTTCTTTTCTGTAACTCATTTTATAACTTACTTATAACTAACTATGATCACTGCTGCAATGGCGTCAGAAGACTTTTAAAAGTGTGGGGGGGGGGCCACATTTTCAGCGCAATCGGCTCACTGTCTGTCCTCGCTCTGAAAGCCATCTGACCTGAGTTAATTATTAGCGGTGGTCTGTAGAACAGAAGACTGGGTTGAGACCGCGGCCATTTTTTTGTGTGACATACAGTGTGTGTGTGAGACTTGAAGTGTAAATTGCAGTGAGTAGACAACAAGATTAGAAAAGGGCAATATTGATGCAAACCCAAATAACAGTTTAAGTTCTAATATTTAACACATGCAGCCACAGTGTTTTCATTGATTACACTGATTGTTTTGTTAAAAGTTTATAAAATCTGAAAAAATAACAGATTTAAATCAGCGTTACGAGCTTCAACGCCTACGTGCTCTAACTGGCAGGCGTTACAAGCTTCAACGTTCAAGCATCAAACTTGAAGCGTTATGAACATTGCTTGACGCTGACAAAGCGGCCGGTGTTAACACACCATTAGTCGTGTATACAAACTGCAGGGGGTTTACAATAAACATATAATCAAAGAAATGCAATTAGATTTTTAGGTGGCATCTGCAACTATAGTAAATCACATATTTTAAAGTAAGTCAATACATGTAATATGTGACATCACAATATAAACACTATAACATGTAGCAGCACCTCAGTTTGTCACAAGCTCCTCAAAATGATCACAAGAACGGTGAGCAAAAATCCCAGAACCACACGGAGGGACCTAGTGAATGACCTGCAGAGAGCTGGGACCAAAGTAACAAAGGCTACCATCAGTAACACACTACGCCGCCAGGGACTCAAATCCTGCAGTGCCAGACGTGTCCCCCTGCTGAAGCCAGGACACGTCCAGGCCCGTCTGCAGTTTGCTAGAGAGCATTTGGATGATCCGGAAGAGGATTGGGAGAACATCATATGGTCAGATGAAACCAAAATAGAACTTTTTGGTAGAAACTCAACTTGTCGTGTTTGGAGGGGAAAGAATGCTGAGTTGGATCCAAAGAACACCATACCTACTGTAAAGCATGGGGGTGGAAACATCATGCTTTGGGGCTGTTTTTCTGCAAGGGGACCAGGACGACTGATCCGTGTAAAGGAAAGAATGAATGGGGCCATGTATCGTAAGATTTTGAGTGAAAACCTCCTTCCATCAGCAAGGGCATTGAAAATGAGACGTGGCTGGGTCTTTCAGCATGACAATGATCCCAAACACACCGCCCGGGCAACGAAGGAGTGGCTTCGTAAGAAGCATTTCAAGGTCCTGGAGTGGCCTAGCCAGTCTCCAGATCTCAACCCCATAGAAAATCTCTGGAGGGAGTTGAAAGTCCGTGTTGCCCAGCGTCAGCCCCAAAACATCACTGCTCTAGAGGAGATCTGTAAGTCTTCANCTGCTTGAAGCAAGTCCATGGTGGGAAGGGGGAGGGGTTTAGAAGAGCTGCTAGTTTTAAACCTTGCTCGCTCTCGAACATTACCAACTCCAGCTTTAAGTTTTGGCGAAGTTACTGAATGTCCTAACACGTATGGTAAGGCTTGTTTCTGCCACTTATTGGAGAACTGCAGCCAGTGATCCCTAAAAAATGGTGGGGACAAACTAGTCAATTGCAAAAAGTGCTGGGGAAATGTCCCCAGCGTCCCCGGTTAAAATGGCCCCTATGGTTACCACCAGGAAAAGCACGCAAGCAAGTTTTTACCTTTGCTCATTTTTCAACCAAGAGATCCTCTCTAGTTCTCCTAAAACAGATTCAGTAGCTGCTTTTATGCATACATCCACCATGTTTGTTTTTCTTTGCCTGCCTGGGCATTTGCTGCCAATCAGACTTGAACACCTGCCCCAAAACACGATGCTAACACATGATTGGTGAACAAACCAAGTGAACAAACTTATTACAACAAGATGTTTGTTTTTAACAAACTTTGCTACCAAGAAAATATCTGCTGCCATATTTGCATTTACCTGCTGAGTGAGAGATTCCTAGGCTTCACTCACCTGGACACTCTGCCGAGAAGTCATATGATTGGACTGAAAACAAAAGAGAAACTATGTTTATTTTTTACCTGGAATTTAATTTACAACGATGTGGCAAGATGTTTGCCAAACAAGCTTGTTGATTAGCTGGTTGTCACGTAAACCAAGTCTGTTACACCAAAATAAATTGTGGAATGCTGAGGGAGGGTGTGTCTGTGCTGAATTTATTATAAGGCTTAAGTTCACCCTTCCTCCCGCTTTTATTACTTTCGTTTTAAAAAGACAGATATTATACTGGACATATTTACTGTTACAGTATGACCACAGGACTGGCTGTGGTTCAGGAGGATAAGCAGCTGTCTGTCAGTCAGAAGATTTGTAGTTCAATTCCAACTTCTTCCACCATATGTGAAAGTGTCCTGGGGAGTGTGTGTGTGTGTGTGTGGGGGGGGGCTTGTTTTTCTAACCTCCTGAAGACCAGTTTCCCGACATTTACTATCTTTCTGGGGTCCGAGGGTTCTTGTGGGGACGGAAGCCTGGTCCCCATAAAGGGGACTCCCCTTTTTAGGCTTAGGGGTTAGGTTTATAGGTATGGTGTGAATAGAGTTTTAGTTAGTCTTAGGGTTAGTTATAGATCAGTAATGGTTAAGGTTAGGAAAAGGGTTTGGGTTAGGTATAAATCTAGTTACTAAAATCAATGGAAGTCAATGGACGGTCCCCAAAAGGATAACAAAACAAACATGTGTGTGTGTGTGCGTGTGTGTGTGTGTGTGTGTGTGTGAGACTTGAAGTGTAAATTGCAGTGAGTAGACAACAAGATTAGAAAAGGGCAATATTGATGCAAACCCAAATAACAGTTTAAGTTCTAATATTTAACACATGCAGCCACAGTGTTTTCATTGATTACACTGATTGTTTTGTTAAAAGTTTATAAAATCTGAAAAAATAACAGATTTAAATCAGCGTTACGAGCTTCAACGCCTACGTGCTCTAACTGGCAGGCGTTACAAGCTTCAACGTTCAAGCATCAAACTTGAAGCGTTATGAACATTGCTTGACGCTGACAAAGCGGCCGGTGTTAACACACCATTAGTCGTGTATACAAACTGCAGGGGGTTTACAATAAACATATAATCAAAGAAATGCAATTAGATTTTTAGGTGGCATCTGCAACTATAGTAAATCACATATTTTAAAGTAAGTCAATACATGTAATATGTGACATCACAATATAAACACTATAACATGTAGCAGCACCTCAGTTTGTCACAAGCTCCTCAAAATGATCACAAGAACGGTGAGCAAAAATCCCAGAACCACACGGAGGGACCTAGTGAATGACCTGCAGAGAGCTGGGACCAAAGTAACAAAGGCTACCATCAGTAACACACTACGCCGCCAGGGACTCAAATCCTGCAGTGCCAGACGTGTCCCCCTGCTGAAGCCAGGACACGTCCAGGCCCGTCTGCAGTTTGCTAGAGAGCATTTGGATGATCCGGAAGAGGATTGGGAGAACATCATATGGTCAGATGAAACCAAAATAGAACTTTTTGGTAGAAACTCAACTTGTCGTGTTTGGAGGGGAAAGAATGCTGAGTTGGATCCAAAGAACACCATACCTACTGTAAAGCATGGGGGTGGAAACATCATGCTTTGGGGCTGTTTTTCTGCAAGGGGACCAGGACGACTGATCCGTGTAAAGGAAAGAATGAATGGGGCCATGTATCGTAAGATTTTGAGTGAAAACCTCCTTCCATCAGCAAGGGCATTGAAAATGAGACGTGGCTGGGTCTTTCAGCATGACAATGATCCCAAACACACCGCCCGGGCAACGAAGGAGTGGCTTCGTAAGAAGCATTTCAAGGTCCTGGAGTGGCCTAGCCAGTCTCCAGATCTCAACCCCATAGAAAATCTCTGGAGGGAGTTGAAAGTCCGTGTTGCCCAGCGTCAGCCCCAAAACATCACTGCTCTAGAGGAGATCTGCATGGAGGAATGGGCCAAAATACCAGCAACAGTGTGTGAAAACCTTGTGAAGACTTATAGAAAACGTTTGACCTCTGTCATTGCCAACAAAGGCTATATAACAAAGTATTGAGATTAACTTTTGTTATTGACCAAATACTTATTTTCCACCATAATTTGCAAATAAATTCTTTAAAAATCAGACAATGTGATTTTCTGGATTTTTTTTCCTCATTTTGTCTCTCATAGTTGAGGTATACCTATGATGAAAATTACAGGCCTCTCTGATCTTTTTAAGTGGGAGAACTTACACAATTGGTGGCTGACTAAATACTTTTTTGCCCCACTGTACCGTGTTTAACCCAAAACTGGATGAGCAAAAGCTAAATTTGGATTAGCTCGTGTAATATCTGTGACTCAGCCTTGGCTTCACATTATTGTCTGCACAGAAGCATGTTTCCGAGAGGTGACCAAGGTATAAATCCAAGTATTTCAGCATGAAGAGAAAACCCTTCAGTAATGTGCTAGAAACATGTTTTTACACATTCACAGACACTAAAACTCACTCACTACTGAGCGGAGGTGTGGCCGAGACAGAGCTCTTTTATACTCCATAGCGGCAGAATCCTGACGTCACGTTTAAAGAAGATAGGGTCTCAGCCAATAGCAATGGCTAATTCAAACTCAAGTGCAGTGTAACGTTTAACCTGAAGAGGGTGTTCCAGTAATGGTTTTTGGTATAAAATTAATAGTTGTATTAAAATGTGCTGAAATAAAGTTGCACTTTAAATTGATCCGCATCAGGCTGTATTAGTAAAGAAGTACGCCTTAGCACCCTCTTAAAGTTATAATTGGTAATCCTGTTCAGAAACACTTTTTTTTTATACTGGGTGAAAAGGTCCTTCCATACTGAGACTAGTCAATGCATTGTGTATTCATAAAAAGGAGCGAAAAAAATCAGACCTCTCTGAGACTTGCAAGCCTACAATAACTCTGACCAACCACGGTCATCCGCACCGGATGGTGGTGATTGGTCATTTCCAGAGAAGAGGAGAGGAACCAATCAGATACCTTGCCTGCACCCCTTCTATCACGCCCTCTCGCTCCTCGCTACTTGTCACGGCTCGCCCCGCTAAACTGCCAAAAAAAAAGAAAGTCAGCGGCAAAAAAAGCTGGTGAAGCTCAGTACCCTGCTGAGTTCTGCCGGCAGATGCGAGTTCCAAGTTTGGTGGGGGGGGGGGGGGGNAAACTCAAGTGCAGTGTAACGTTTAACCTGAAGAGGGTGTTCCAGTAATGGTTTTTGGTATAAAATTAATAGTTGTATTAAAATGTGCTGAAATAAAGTTGCACTTTAAATTGATCCGCATCAGGCTGTATTAGTAAAGAAGTACGCCTTAGCACCCTCTTAAAGTTATAATTGGTAATCCTGTTCAGAAACACTTTTTTTTTATACTGGGTGAAAAGGTCCTTCCATACTGAGACTAGTCAATGCATTGTGTATTCATAAAAAGGAGTGAAAAAAATCAGACCTCTCTGAGACTTGCAAGCCTACAATAACTCTGACCAACCACGGTCATCCGCACCGGATGGTGGTGATTGGTCATTTCCAGAGAAGAGGAGAGGAACCAATCAGATACCTTGCCTGCACCCCTTCTATCACGCCCTCTCGCTCCTCGCTACTTGTCACGGCTCGCACCGCTAAACTGCCAAAAAAAAAGAAAGTCAGAGGCAGAAAAAGCTGGTGAAGCTGAGTACCCTGCTGAGTTCTGCCGGCAGATGCGAGTTCCAAGTTTGGGGGGGGGGGGGGGGGAAGCAAGTCCATGGTGGGAAGGGGGAGGGGTTTAGAGGAGCTGCTAGTTTTAAACCTTGCTCGCTCTCGAACATTACCAACTCCAGCTTTAAGTTTTGGCGAAGTTACTGAATGTCCTAACACGTATGGTAAGGCTTGTTTCTGCCACTTATTGGAGAACTGCAGCCAGTGATCCCTAAAAAATGGTGAGGACGAACTAGTCAATTGCAAAAAGTGCTGGGGAAATGTCCCCAGCGTCCCCGGTTAAAATGGCCCCTATGGTTACCACCAGGAAAAGCACGCAAGCAAGTTTTTACCTTTGCTCATTTTTCAACCAAGAGATCCTCTCTAGTTCTCCTAAAACAGATTCAGTAGCTGCTTTTATGCATACATCCACCATGTTTGTTTTTCTTTGCCTGCCTGGGCATTTGCTGCCAATCAGACTTGAACACCTGCCCCAAAACACGATGCTAACACATGATTGGTGAACAAACCAAGTGAACAAACTTATTACAACAAGATGTTTGTTTTTAACAAACTTTGCTACCAAGAAAATATCTGCTGCCATATTTGCATTTACCTGCTGAGTGAGAGATTCCTAGGCTTCACTCACCTGGACACTCTGCCGAGAAGTCATATGATTGGACTGAAAACAAAAGAGAAACTATGTTTATTTTTTACCTGGAATTTAATTTACAACGATGTGGCAAGATGTTTGCCAAACAAGCTTGTTGATTAGCTGGTTGTCACGTAAACCAAGTCTGTTACACCAAAATAAATTGTGGAATGCTGAGGGAGGGTGTGTCTGTGCTGAATTTATTATAAGGCTTTAGTTCACCCTTCCTCCCGCTTTTATTACTTTCGTTTTAAAAAGACAGATATTATACTGGACATATTTACTGTTACAGTATGACCACAGGACTGGCTGTGGTTCAGGAGGATAAGCAGCTGTCTGTCAGTCAGAAGATTTGTAGTTCAATTCCAACTTCTTCCACCATATGTGAAAGTGTCCTGGGGAGTGTNGCTGCTTGAAGCAAGTCCATGGTGGGAAGGGGGAGGGGTTTAGAAGAGCTGCTAGTTTTAAACCTTGCTCGCTCTCGAACATTACCAACTCCAGCTTTAAGTTTTGGCGAAGTTACTGAATGTCCTAACACGTATGGTAAGGCTTGTTTCTGCCACTTATTGGAGAACTGCAGCCAGTGATCCCTAAAAAATGGTGGGGACAAACTAGTCAATTGCAAAAAGTGCTGGGGAAATGTCCCCAGCGTCCCCGGTTAAAATGGCCCCTATGGTTACCACCAGGAAAAGCACGCAAGCAAGTTTTTACCTTTGCTCATTTTTCAACCAAGAGATCCTCTCTAGTTCTCCTAAAACAGATTCAGTAGCTGCTTTTATGCATACATCCACCATGTTTGTTTTTCTTTGCCTGCCTGGGCATTTGCTGCCAATCAGACTTGAACACCTGCCCCAAAACACGATGCTAACACATGATTGGTGAACAAACCAAGTGAACAAACTTATTACAACAAGATGTTTGTTTTTAACAAACTTTGCTACCAAGAAAATATCTGCTGCCATATTTGCATTTACCTGCTGAGTGAGAGATTCCTAGGCTTCACTCACCTGGACACTCTGCCGAGAAGTCATATGATTGGACTGAAAACAAAAGAGAAACTATGTTTATTTTTTACCTGGAATTTAATTTACAACGATGTGGCAAGATGTTTGCCAAACAAGCTTGTTGATTAGCTGGTTGTCACGTAAACCAAGTCTGTTACACCAAAATAAATTGTGGAATGCTGAGGGAGGGTGTGTCTGTGCTGAATTTATTATAAGGCTTAAGTTCACCCTTCCTCCCGCTTTTATTACTTTCGTTTTAAAAAGACAGATATTATACTGGACATAATATCTGTCACGTAATATGTGACATCACAATATAAACACTATAACATGTAGCAGCACCTCAGTTTGTCACAAGCTAATCATAAAAGGGATGAGTTTCATTGTTTATTGTATAACAGTTTATTCTGGACTCAGTTCTTTTTCAAACATCATTTTTGAAACTCGGCAGTTTTTGTTCCAGTCATTTAAACTCCCTAATTGTTTTTAGTGAACGTGAAAAGCTGAATGTTCCTATTAGAGCAGCTCAGTTATTTGAAGATTTCTGTAAATTCACTCGCTTACAGTAAATGCCAAAGTGAAAAGTAGGAAACTCCCTTGGGGCGGTGCCCAGGTGTATTTGACAAAAGTGAAACAAAAACAGTGAATATAAAGGATGGAATATTTCATTGGCTGCAGATAGTCTCAGGTGTTGTTAGGAATCACATCACCTATGCGCTTTGCTCCTGGATTTGCCAGTTTCTGGACGACAGAGTTTTCATCCCAATAGCAAGTGAGTAATTCCTCTAATAAAATAATTCATGTAACACAGCAGTAATAAAGCTCTAAATGCACAAGCAAGCAGTGGGGGGGGGGGGGGGTTAGT
>SSNP01000132.1:740764-855305 GCA_006937955.1 Pachypanchax playfairii
CTAATTGTCTCCACTGTTGCTGACAGCACAGACACATATTTCCCTTACACACAGAAGCGCAAAATCGCTTACACGTAACCAAATAGAGTGAATAGAGTACTGCGCATGTAAGGGAAATATTAAAATGTCCCGATTTGACTGTATTAATTGTTTGTCACATTGTCTCCTTATAAAACTTGGTTTTCTATTAAACTTATTTTTGTACAAACTGTCTGCCTCAGTAGAAGGGAGTGATTCCAAAAACATGTTTTTGGAGCACAGACTGTGAGAAAAGCAGAAACTGTGAGAAAAGCAGGGCTGGCTGGGAAATGGGACCGGCCCTCCCAGTTCCCACGCAGCCTTTGTCTGATTAGACTACAAGAGACGGGGAGCCCCTCTCCTTGGCGGAGTTAGCTGCGGGTCACGTACGGACGCCCAGTCGGTTTACACTACTCTACTAGGACTGTAGGCTCCCCTGTCCGTGTGTCACGGTAAGAGGCAATGCATTCATGCTGTCTGCTATGTGCTTAGCGTAACCAAAGATTGAGATGTTTGTCTGTCACTATGCCCTGAGGGAAATAAACGACATATTTCATCATAGTGAGTCATGAATGTTTGTTTGTTTATCACTGTGCTCCGTGGGGAATGACGGGCATTCTAGCGTCATAGTGAGTTGCGCTTGTTTATCGCTGTGCTCCGTGGGGAATGACGGGCATTCTAGCATCACAGTGAGTTTTGTGTGTGTTTGTTTACTGTGCACCTATCTCCACGGACCTGAAAATTTTTCACAAAACAGCGCAGTTTATTAATTTACTCTTGAGAAGTACCAATCTCAACTCCTATTAGAATTATCGTTATAACGCAAACAACAATTCATCATCCGATGTCCATGACCTCTGTTTCAACAGATTTTTTCCTCTTATTATTTCAACGTATTTTACTGTTTATTTAGACTGGTTACTCGACTTCCCATCAACATCATATTTCTTCTGCTATTTCAACAAAAACTTAATATTTTCTGTATCTTTCAAGTACATATATTTCACATCACCAGTCAAGTCAGCAGTTGACTGTGAGTTTCCCATATTTCCAACAATTTTGTGCTGTACAGACTTAAATATTACAGATGTGCAATGACATCCAGCCCAATTACAATGACAGGAACCACAACAGCCATAACAACAACCACATAAACAGCAATTTTTTGATCTTGTGGCCAGTCACTTGGTTTCAACACATCAAACATTTCATGATCGTATAGAGGATTTTATGCAAACACAAATGATTTGGGAGGAATTATTGAAATACGGATCATAATTACTAATGCAAGGACTTAAAACTCATTAGGTATGATACTGTCAATAAAGGTCCTGTATTCCCAAACACAACTTGTTTTTACTTTATATCACAACTCATACACCACAACAACTTAATTCAGAAAACCAGCAATTCTTACCCCTTGTTGAGCGATGTATTCTTCTTGGTCGGATCGCATCAATCCCACGTTGGCGGTCGAGGCGACCTAACAAGCTGGCCCAGCGGCAATTCAGCCCCCGGGACTTTCCACCAGGGTCCTATGACTCTCCTGGCCGCATGCGGTCTTCAGCTGTCGTCCTCTTCCATCAGCGATGCAGTATATTGCAAAATCGAGTTCACGGCACCAAGAAAATGTTTTTTTCCTTATTCTATCAAAACCTTTTATTATTATAAATACAAGAAATACGATCACTAAAGAAGTTTGGTTCAAAACTCAGCCGAGGAGAGGGTCAAGCTCACTCAGGACCTCTGCGAGACAGCCCTGACAACTCTGATGGTCCCTCTTCAGCTCAGTGTCTTTATTCACTTAGAAACAGCAAAAACAGATAACATGAATCATCACTCCCAAATCATCTGAGCCTGTCGCGGCTGGCACCTCACAATTACCTTGGATTAGGAAAAACAGAGTGTTCTGAGGGAGAATGTATAAGTCAGATAACAGTAGCGGGTCAGATAACAGGGCCTGTGTGACTACTGCACACAGGTCATGCAGGAGGTTTCTTCAAAGTTGGTGTCAGGCATGAATGTGTATAATTGTTTTCCATTCCCTATCAACATAAACTGATAAATTCATGAAGGACATTAAACCACCTGAATGTGGACTAAAGGTTCTGGAGGCATGTTAGTGCTGTGTGAATATGAATTTTCTACTTTAAAACATAAATAAATTTCCTGTTTTACATAATGAAGCTTGTGTTCATGTCACTTCCACACACTTTTCATATTTCTCGATTTTTAATACAAAATGAAGTCGTCAGTCAGAAATTTAAAGAAAAAAGAATTCAAAAAAAGACAAGACAAATTGTTCCTCTTAACCTTTTATTGATATTTAAGTTTGTTTTTTAAGGGTTTTCATCGAGTTACACGGGAAAATTAGCCACACAAGTAAATTTCATAAGTTTATTTCACTTTTTAAAGTATTATAGTTTTCTCTCTCTTATAAGTGCTAAAGCTAAAAAAGTTACACAGGAACTATCACACTAACTAACTTGTGAGCACATCGGGAGGTTTAACTAACACGTCACATAGATTTTAAAAACCAAATGGACAAAAAAACAAAAAAAAAAACAAGATTGAAATAAAAATTAAGAAACAAAGAAAACGGATGAGCATTTCCAATCACAACCCTGCAAATCTCACCAGAATGAAAGTACCGTTCCCTTTTCCTCCTGGATACCCCCCCACCACCATCACCACCACCATCACCTTAATCCTAACACATTCCTAAATCTGCTCACACCACCACACATCCAAACGGCTTTAAACTTCCTATGGATTTCCCCATCATGCTCAGTCTTATCTTAAAGTTTTGGGGAAATAGAATTCGAAAGAAGTCTGAAAAACACAGACAACCAGCTGAAAACGAGTTCTGCCCACACGGAAACAGGTTCCAGAATGAAAACAAACCGTGAAACAAGCTCCGCCTCCAACCCAACCTGTGACCCTGAACACGTCAGACATGTCGGACTAGAAGGTTGATGTGTTAAACTTCACTCAGTGACAGTTACATCCTGTTGACGGACTTGGTTTTGGGCTCCATGTCCCTTTTCCTTCTTCCAAGTGGGATTACAGCGCCACATACAGGTCTGACAGAGGAACTACAAGATTTTCATGTGGAAGAAGACGTTTCCAAAAAGTTTGGTTAACTATTTCCATGCGGCCTCAGAAGATATTAAACTAGATTGAAGGATAGATTCTGTGAAGCGTGTGACGCGTGTCAAGTCTCCGTGTTGGAGGGCAGTGGGAAGCTTCGAGTTCCAGCATCAATTTAGAGGGAAACTTGATTCTCTGAGAGATCATGATGCTAAAAGACACATTTACTTGTTTATGGCAGAATCTTGAGATAAAACAGATTTTGGCAGTTTTACATGATGATTTCAGGGTGTTTCGGCAGTGAAGGGGCTGGTTCATTGTCGTTGGGTCATGGGGGGTTTCATTGGTCTCAAAAAGAAACGTCTACATTTTCCATCAGGACTCGATCCATCTGTAAAATGCTGCGTTCACTGAACACGAGAGTTCCTATTTATTTCCTTGTTTCACCTCTGACTCGAACGTGTGTTTGTTTTAACGCAGCACATTAAGTCAAGTAAAGTCAGCTGGGTCAGTCAGGAGGTTTCAACACGCGGGCGAGAACAAACCCGATCCAGATGAACGTAGTGTTCTCAATTAACGTCAAGATGCAAACGTCCAAACTGAACAATACGCAGCGAGGCCGTTACCACGGCAGCACGAGACAGACAGAAACACCAAAACCCTTCAACGTGCGTCAGACTGCCTCAGTTTCACCAACGCTGTTCTCCGTACATCCTCACGCGTACGCGACTCACTCACAGAATATGAAAGTAAAACATTTGGTAAATATTCATGCAGATTCCAAACAGTCCAGAAGGGAAACGAAAACACTCGTCCTGCCCGCCTCTTTAAATCCAGTTTAAAGCAACACCTGTTACTAACGAGGGGCCAATGGAAGACAAACAACCAGGCAACACCGAGGAGGAAGTAGTTGCTAGAATGGCTTTTGTTGGCTGTTACCACCTGACGCGTCGACCAATCAGACGCTGCAGCCCCTTGTGGAGGCGGGTTACAAAACAGGAAATCAAAATCAAACCAAACTGTCAAAACGAGCTTAAAAAGACACACAGTTTCTCTGCTATAGAAGGTTTTTATCCTAGTTTATATTACAGTCATTATATAAGAAAAAAGTGTTACAGGTCGGTTTTCCTATCAGATCATCATCATCATCATCATCTACAACGTTTCCAGGATTATTACTATTGGTTAATGTGACGAGATTAAAGGGCTCTAATGGCGGACAGAGGGAGGAAGAGAGGTACTTCCTGTTCTTCACCTCCTTTCTGTCTGTTTAATCTCTTCTTCGCGTCTCATTACTGCATCTTCACACAGCTGTTAGCTTGTTTTTCAATTCGGGATAAGAACAGAGGGATTGGACACGTATGTGCTGTTAAATATGAAGGACGGCTCCATGTTGTACTCTAAGCCCCGCCCCTGCCGTCTGCTCTGCTCTTACGGGGAATGATGGATGTCGTGTAGTGACAAATAAGAAACCCGTTCATCTTGTTCCTGCGTCTTCGCCGTTTGCTTCTCCTTTTCCTTCTCCGTTCGCCCACCACTCCCACGCGCTCGCTCTCTGGGGTCATCTTCAACAGGACACCTCCATGGTCTGGGAGGGGCTAGGCGGCATCTGGCCGCCCTGCGAGCCCTGGGACAGGGTGCGGGAGCGAGAGCGGGAGCCGTCCATGGAGTAGGAGGAGGACAGCGAGGTGGTGCGAGAACGGGACAGACGGGTCATGCAGGAGGACGCCACTGTGGAGAAAGAAAGGTACAGAGAAGGAGGTTACACCCTCAGAGTGGGAGGCGATGGCGATGTTCTGCGGTGAAAACAGGTGAAAGGATGAGGGTTGGATGGCGCTGATTTAACAGACGTATGACTGTATTTTCATGTTATCTTATTGCTGCAGGTGAGACCGCCGTGCTCCCTCACACCTGACGTCGAGTTTAACAGCTTCCACTCTGATGGCGACTGCTCCATCACGAGAGGTCGCCATGGTAATCATCACATTGCATCCAACCCTGATCCAGCTTTTAAAATAAACATTATTTACATGACTGAATAAGAATGTTCCATCGACACGCTGATCCACGTGACATCACGTGTCACGACCTCTCGGTGACCCCGACACCTGCTGCCAGATGCTCTCAGTTAACGTTTCATGTGTCAACAGCTGGTTCCTTTTTATGTTTGAGTTTTTCTGATTTATTTGCCATCATGCTGGACCTGTGTCCTGCCATAGAGCGCCCCCTGCTGGTAGAGTGAGTGCTCTCACATTATAATAAGGATAAAGTTATAGTGACATCATTACCTACACGTGTTCCTTATCATGTTTCACATGTCATCTGTCTGATGTACAGATGTGTGCTGTTAAAATCATGAAATTTAAATTAACATTTTTCAGGCTTAAATATAAAAAATTTTGATGCATAAAAGTGTGAAAATAACATCTAAAGACGTTTTGGGAAGCGAACATCTGATGTTTAGAGACACTGAGTAAAAGCTGGTTTTATCTGAACCAAACGGATCATCAATGGATCAGAACGTCCTGCTGATTAACAAGCTGCATGTTACAGGGTGATTCATGAACACAGACACTGAGATCTGATGGACTTACTGTAGCCCATCCCCTGGATAAAGTACTTAAACGCCTCCGTCAGTTTGGCAGGCTGCAGAAAACAAACAAAATCACATCAGACGTTCAGTTTAACTCCCAGCAGGTGATTCGATCAGTGTGCTGAATATTCACAAGGTTTTAGTTACCTGAGTCAGCTGAGGGAG
The DNA here is from genome assembly GCA_006937955.1 of Pachypanchax playfairii. NCBI lineage: Eukaryota > Metazoa > Chordata > Actinopteri > Cyprinodontiformes > Aplocheilidae > Pachypanchax > Pachypanchax playfairii. The sequence goes on from SSNP01000132.1 coordinate 746,631, forward strand.
ACCGCCAGCATCAGCCATCTGTGAGGGAGAGGAGGGGTTAAATTCATTCTACTTCCAGCAGATGGTGATAAACTTCAGGTTATGATATACAGTATTTGAAGGTTTTTTTTCACAGTGTGAATAAATCACTAACATTTTTAGTTGAACTTCTATTTAATTATGTTTTCTGGGTGATTAGATTTACTGTTAGACTGACAGGATGGTTGTTACTTCTTCAGGATAAATATTCGGTTTTGTTTCTGATTCTTTGACACCGAATTCAGCGACAGACTTTAACTCTAAGATTATTTTGTTATTGTCTTCAACACGAACACATGAAAGTATCAGGATCAGATTTGGTCTCCAGGAGGTAGAGGAGTCTCACCTTCAGGAAGGAGGTTGTTGTTGGATCCAGTTTACTGTTACACTCCACCTGATGATCAAAGGAAAACACATCAACCAATCAGACGAGACAACCAGCTCTCAGTGTTTCTGTATCAATGCTGAACTTACAGCAGCATCTTCATACGGAGCCGAATCGCCCACCACCAACATCACGGGACACCTGAGGTCACAACACGTTACAGGTCAGGTGAGTATCAGTTAGAGCCCCTTCACCACGCTACGCTCACCAAGACCCTTTCATATTTAGAAAACCTTTAAGGTAAAGTCAGTCATGATGGCGCTCTGCTAACAGTCCTACCAAACACGCTCACTAACGCACTGCATCATGGGTCTTGTCCTTGAACATCACGTCACGCTAACACAACACTGATGACATGATGGGGTCTCCTGATGACCTAACCTCGCTGATGTGTGCAGCTTCACATCACCCAAGCAAAACCCCAGTTCACCACTTTTAAATCACCATATTTAACTCATCGAGGAGACTTAAACACTCAACTGCTTTCAAACAACAATGTTGAATGAGGTGGAGGCCACGCCCCTCAAACAACTGACATTATTGAATGGAGTGGAGGCCAAGCCCCTCAAACAACTGACATTATTGAATGGAGTGGAGGCCACGCCCCTCAAACAACTGACAGCATTGAATGGAGTGGAGGCCACACCCCTCAAACAACTGACATTATTGAATGGAGTGGAGGCCACGCCCCTCAAACAACTGACAGCATTGAATGGAGTGGAGGCCACGCCCCTCAAACAACTGACAGCACTGAATGGAGTGGAGGCCACGCCCCTCAAACAACTGACAGCATTGAATGGAGTGGAGGCCACGCCCCTCTAATAACAGACTCTATTAATTGGTGTGTAGGCCACACCCTGCACATGTAAAGCTCTCACAGTTTAACACAAATGCATATCAGTGGGGTAAATAAATAAAACCTAGACAAGTAGAACGAAAGAACACGGCACGATTAAACCTGATTTCAGTCACATGAATAATTGTGGCATCATACTTGATACTTGAAGGTGTTTTTTGACAGGTTTTTTAAAAATCACTACAAGATGAAGGCGGTTTTAGGCTGGAAGTGTGAGTCCTAAGAACATGATTTTTTTAATCGTCTCGTCTCTTTTGTTTCTTTGATCCAATGAGCCAAAATCAGAAAATCCACTCTGATAAGCTGCCGTCACAGTGTCACGTCTAACCCACTGGAGACCCGTCACGCCTCCTGGGGTCCCACTTCCCTCTTAATGTTCTACATGGTTTGTTACTTCAGCCAGTGTGAAGGGGATTGGAAATGTTTCAGAGATCAGTGTTACAGTGAGAGCTGGAGTTACTTGAAGGTGTAGTTCCGGTCAAGGTTCAGGTCTCTACGGCTGCAGGGACAAAAAGACAGTGTCAGTCTTCCTGTTAACGCCGTGTTCATGTCTCTGATCCACATGCAGGTGTGTTTTACCTGTTGTACATCTTCCAGAAGAGCTCTATGTTGGCCAGGTTGGAGGCTTTAGAGATGCGATCTCTGTGAGACTGGACCAGGTCTGTGTTTGAGGACATCTCCTCCTATATAAAGGATTTCAATCATTAGCAGCAATAAAACAGGACGAGGTCCTTCCAGATAAAACTGCTGGATTATGGATCGACGGGCACGTTGTACCTGACTGAAGAGATGACACAGGATCTGCTCAGTGAGGGAGGACGTCACAGAACTGAGCTACAGAGGGACAGGACAGACACCAGTAACTCTCCTTATTCAACACGATGTCATGTAAACATACTGGACATAATCAAAGGCATCGCAGCAAACAGATCCTGTCTGAAGTCATGTAATTTCCTATCAGAGCTCCAGCTGATGAACGACGCCCATCAGGCCTGATTAGATCACAGTGTAATGTTTCTGGAACCAGCTGAGAGACGTGGACACACCTTCTGAGCAGCCCAGTCCATCCAGCCTCGAGCATTAGTGTCGATGTTGATCAGAACCAGACCCTCCACTGAATCTGGATTTGCAAGCTGCAGAAACAAACACAAACATTTTCCATTTTTGGCTCCTTTTATGTTCTAATAGACACGGTTTACGGCTGCTACCATGTTCCCTCTCAGGACTTATTAGAATGTTCTACAGCTGACAGCTACTGTTTCTCTAACAGGCTGATAAAAAGATGAAGCTCACGGTGAACTTGGAGAGGATGTACGCTCCTGCTCCCACGCCCACGCCGATGACACTCCGGAAGCTGATGGAGGAAACAAGTGAACAGGTTCAGCATGTTAACACTCTGAATGACCTGATACACTGTAGAGTTACAGCACAGAACTCACTTGAAAAACTGCAGCACAGCAGGAATCATCTCAGCTATGGTCTCCATGGAGGGATACTGGTAACTACAACAACAAGCACAGATCAAACCTCTGATCACCCCCCAACATGCTGCAGTTATATCACATGACCACGTTTCAGGTTGTTTCAGTCGTGTTTAACTGGATCAGTAACAGTTTCAGGTCTGAACTACCCTCTATGTTAACGAAGGGACATGTTCCAGGTGTTTTTTCTTGATTCATATAATTCTTACCTAATATTTATTTTTCTAATTTGTGTGTCTGTAATTAACGAGTTTTTTTTTTTTTACTCAGAAGGTGCCACTAGCGTCTCTGTTCCCGTGACACAACGTCGGCTCTCTTATGTGCACGAGCGCCACTTTTGGTATGATGGACACTTCATGGCTAAGTTACATTTACAATTTATATGTTTATTTGTTTTAGTGATTAGACTTTTAAACAACTTGTAAATGCGATATGTGGTTGATTGGCAGGTGTAGCATGAAGATTTTGGCTACTGCTGAGTGGTCTCAGTTCAAAGTGAATGTGCCCCTATGGGGAGGGGGGCGGGGGGTGATGGGGGGGGGGCTTTGAGGATGAAAATATGACATTTTTCCGACATTATATTACAGAACCGGTTCAGACATCTACATCTCCAGCGCAGAGATCTACAACACGCTGCGCACGTGAACAGAACATCACAGCTTCCCATCCGTCTTTATTTATATTAACTGTCTGGAGTCACTTTTATTTTTGAAAGAATTTTACTTTTAGAACTTGCTGTAAAGTAGGAGACTGTTTGTGGTGCAGAGACAAAATGTTGGAACTCAATAATAGAAGTTAAATTAAAACCCACATGAGGAAGATGTTGGGAAGTGAGACTGATCTCAGATCAGAAACCTGGTTTTCATGTTTGACCTAATTTAACTTCCAGTGTCCAGTTTTACTTTCTGAGATTAAAAACAACAGAATGAGGTTTTAGTCTGTTTAATCAGAAAGGTCAAAGTTCATTCTCAGAACAAGATATGATGAAGCACTAAAACAATCTAAGAACAGCTGAGCGGGGACAGCGAGCGTGAAGACGCGTGGGAGGAGGTTTAGTTCTAACCTCTGACATCAGCGTATTAACAAACCGAACGATGAGAGAGACGGAGACGAGGGGGGGGGGTTTAGAAAGGATTACTGTTAAGCCTGAAGAGAAGATTGTTCCGAGATATTTAAGTAAAGTTACTCCACAGATCGGACGCCATCTGGTCAGGAGAACACATTAGACTGAGAGAAAGTCGTACCCTGGGGGGTAAGTGGCGGCCCCATCCTCCTGACCCGGAGCATCAATATGAATCAGGGTGAAGTTCTTAACGATCTCCTGCATCTCCTCAAACTTAAAGAGAGGAGAGAAGCAGCTCTTACCTGCCAGACAAAGCAAAGAAGAAGAGTGTGAATGAACAGAAAGAAAGGGGGTGAAAGACGATTAGGGGGGCGGGACTTACTGTCCAGACCAGCATCATGGAAGGTGAGGATTGCAGGCCTACGGGTGGTCCGTGTGCCGTGGAGGGTGACATGTAGAACACCATGTGGGGTCTCGACACTGTGTTCCTGAAGATGACAGATGAATCAACAGGATCTGATACAATCTGTTACACATCAGCAGCTTCAAACCCCTAAAACAACAAACACTCCCTCTCAGGAGGGGGCGGGGCAACGTGGACAAAAATATTTATCACAATATACATTTGAAAATGTGGAATAATGATATAACTGACAGACATCATACTTTTAAAAAAAAGTTTGTCGTGCTTCCTCCCGTTACTACGAGGGTCCATTTGAAAGTTCTGCAAAAAAACTGTGCGTTGCCGTGTATCTGACGGGTGAAACCAGAACCAGTTCCACACACGGAGGTTTCACCTTTTTTTACAAAATCAATTCTGGTTCAGTCAATGAATCACTTTCACCCTCGATCTGTCGCCGCAATGCTTCCTCCCCCATGTGAGTATGATCAGATGAAACAAAGGAACATGCGCGTTCCACCCATATTCTATAGCGTTATCGTTCTCTAACATTGTACTAGTATTACCATGAACGGTCTGATATGGTCCAGTTCTACTCTCAGACTGGATGAACTGACTGATCCTCATCTGGACTCTTCAGAACAGAGGAGCTGTGATCCAGCCTGTCTGTAAGAACCTCACACTTTGTTCTCCTGTAGACTCCAGGTTCTGATCCGGTTCTGATCCGGTTCTGATCAGGATCACATTCAAGAAGTCTTTTACTTTTAATTTACATCTTGTTGTTTTTAATCAACCTGTATGATGTTTCTATGTTCCTGTCTAAATAACATAGTTACTTCACAAAAGAAGCATCTGTTGGAAATGTTGTCATATTCATCTGAGGGTCTTACCTGTCCCTGGTCCAGGAGAATCCTAGCAGCTAGTTCAGCAACATCCTGCAAGACACACAGCAGGAGACACACAAACAACTGTTAGAAAACAAAAACTGTTTTTTTTTTTATCCTTTCTGACAGATTGTGATGACTGTAGCAAGAACTTGTTCTCGTATCTCTAATAAAACCAAATTACTGATTATAAATTCACATTATGGAAGGATCGAGGGAAGTGAAATGCTTCGACCCAGTCTGGTTCTGTTTAACCAGCTTCTTACAGAAAACTGAAAAAGTAACTTTGTTGTTTCATCTTTATTACTTCTTAATGAAAACGAGACCTGGAAGAGAAAATCCTCTTTGTCATGTTAAGTTGGAACATCTGTGACGTTTATGGCATGATGTGATCTTAGACGATATAAAACTCTGAAGGGGAAAGTGGGCGTGTGATGAGTGAATGAAGAGAAATGAACAAACTGAATATGGATGAATGGGAATCATTGACCTAAGTATTTGTGTTCTAACTAACACAATAACTTTCATAACAGGAATTTATCCTGTTTTGTTTCCTTTCTAAACAAGTTGTGCTGCAGTTCCCTCTTCACCCACCAGGTGTCAGCAGTGAGACGTGCAGCGCTCCACACTGATGTTACCATGCAGATGCAACACTGCGCAAGAGCAAGATCAGCTCGCACTCGCAGTGGGCTTTGACGTCAACGTGGCAGATATGAGCCAGTGCTGAAGCAATGCACACACACACACACGCACGCACACACACAAACACACCGGCTCAAATTGACACACAGTTTCCCATGTGTACTTGGAACACATGCACTCAAATGTAGGATTTGTTCAGTCTCAGAAGAGCAAATACACACATGCAAAGCACTGAACTCTCATCCCCCCCCTCCCACCACCACACACACACACACACACACACACACACACTCTTGCTTTTCTCTCTCAGGACAAACAACTTCTTGCTGCTGCAGCTACTGTTTCATTTTGTGGGAAGTGTTCAGTGAACGTACACTTGTGGGTTTCTCTGTTTATAGACTCACACGAGGTTTTACATGCAGTTTAGGTCTAAATCAGAGTGTGTGTGTGTTTCTGTGTTATAGTGTGTGTGTTGCAGCTTCTGACCTTGGAAGCATCAGCCTGACCCGTGAGTAAAGGCTTGTCCTCTGTGATGGCGATCTCCTGCATTTCTGATGTCATAGTTTCACCTCCTGCAGATGAAATAAATTCAATGAAAAAAACTAATTTTAACTTTGTGGTACAGATTAAACGCACGCATCTCCCTCAACACACACAGACACACACACACACACACACACACAAGTGTGCTTTGGTATCCTTATGGGGACCGTCCATTGACTTCCATTGATTTTAGTAACTAGATTTATACCTAACCCAAACCCTTTTACTAACCTTAACCATTACTGATCTATAACTAACCCTAAGACTAACTAAAACTCTATTCACACCATACCTATAAACCTAACCCCTAACCCTAAAAAGGGGAGTCCCCCTCATGGGGACCAGGCTTCGGTCCCCACAAGAACCCTCGGACCCCAGAAAGATAGTAAAAGTCAGGAAACAGGTCCCCAGGAGGTCAGAAATACAAACCCACACACACACACACACACACACACACACAAGTGTGTTTTGGTATCCTTATGGGGACCGTCCATTGACTTCCATTGATTTTAGTAACTAGATTTATACCTAACCCAAACCCTTTTACTAACCTTAACCATTACTGATCTATAACTAACCCTAAGACTAACTAAAACTCTATTCACACCATACCTATAAACCTAACCCCTAACCCTAAAAAGGGGATTCCCCCCAATGGGGACCAGGCTTCGGTCCCCACAAGAACCCTCGGACCCCAGAAAGATAGTAAAAGTCAGGAAACGGGTCCCCAGGAGGTCAGAAATACAACCCCCCCCCACACACACACACACACACAAGCCTTTGCACAAATTCTACACTTACACACAGGAAGTAATTAAACACTAAATGTCACCATTTTCCTTTGGGACTGAAGTCGGCTGTGGGACTTTATGAAAGTTAATTAGTAATTAGTGCCAGCAGGAAAAAAAAGAAGAGTGAACAGTGACACGCCAGCAGCATGTGTGAAACACTAGGTGTGCTCACGCAGAGTAAACGCAGATGAAAGCAGGTGAAATACTGCAGCAGCTGCGTGAAATGGCAGCAACATAAGCGGAGGGCTGACGGCGGCGGACTGAAACTGTGAATCGTGTTTAAAGCAGCTCAGTGTGTTACAGAGCAGCCCGACATCGGCGAGTCCGTCAGCAGCTGAACATGAAGACTAATGGCTACCATCATTCAGGAAATATCTTTACGTGTCAGGTGCTTCAAACTAGAGCTAAAATAGGTCAGACAGGTGTCACATGGTAAAGAGATGGTCCACATCCCAGTTCATAATAAAAAGTTAGCAAAATATGGGTTTCAAATCAACAAGTCGGTGCTAGCATTAGCATGGTTTAGTTCTCCCTCCAAAACACTAGAGACATTAAGGAACAATTAAAATTTTGAGTTGTAAAACACGGAGCCGCAAGCTGATCTGTGACCACAACAGTGATATTAAACCCCAAGTTTTATCATGACAAATAAAGAAATAAAGCATTACGTCTTTGTCTGATTCTCAACTCCTCCAAAGTTGCATAAACTCCATAAAACCCACTGCTTCATTTCATTATTTTACCCTACTTAATTATTCCATGAGGGTTTTTTGTTCGTTCAGTAATTTCTCAGGCTTCCAGTTATTTTTTTAGGTTAGAACATCCTCATCAGATGTTGAGTAACCATCCTCATTAAACTACAAAGCAAAGCCTTTTAGGGACGTCCCTATCAGAATCTTTTGTCCCGGTACTGATCCGAGTCATTCAGGAGTCTCAACCTGATATTTGTATTATTAGGCTTTTTTCTGCTAAGCTATGCTAGCTTTAACAGTTGTTTGGGTAAACAGCTAATGTTTTACAGTACTAATGGTGGGACAACAAACCAGATGTACATTAAAATTCATAAAACCAGAATCACATCCATTGCTGTCACCACGAGGAATAACCCAACTCTTTATTTTAAAAAATAGTGCAGATATATTGGCATGTTACAACAACTTCTTATGGCCGCTGTATTACAACATGATTGATGTTAAATGATAGATACAGACCAATGAGACCTGTCTTGATTGGGACCTGGTTTCGGGGACATCTATGATGCATTTCATATCCAAACATTACACTGATGTTGTTTTTAATTTTTTTTTTTTTTGAGTTTAATGTTGAAAGTAAATGTTAAAATAAAACGCTCCTGCTGAGTCTGAGAGGCAGAATTAAGCTCAGCGTGACATTTAAATCAGAAAATTTGGGACCCTCTGGCATCGTTTGTTGTCTTTATGAGTGTGCTCGCCCGTGTCATGGGGCGGCAAAGATGGTGAGTTAGCGTGTGTTTGAAAGAGAACAGCTGACCCCCCTCTGGGGAGAAACGGTGAGTTTCTGGGTCCAGGGCAGAAACGATTAGTCAAAGAATCCCAACATGTATATGTAAACACTCGAAGCCTCCATCGCTGCTGTCGCTCATCTCAACATGTGTCGTCTTATTTTTAACTCTGTCAGTGTTTCTCTATTTTTATTTCACTCTGTGTTCCCTTTAAAGAAGCTCTTAGGAAAGAGATCTTTTATTTTCTACTTCCAACACAAAAGTCTCTGTAGATGCTCTGATTGGTCTTTATGTTCGTCTTTAAAGACATAAAACGTGAACTGATATATATATATATATATATACAGTATATAGACACTATATACATGACCCATTTACGTATTTGGATCGAGCTCAGTCTGCACATGCCAAGAACATCACTGCAGGCTTGAAAAAGATCCTTTAGACCACAACAATCTCTTTTAATAGGGTGAATATTTATTATGAACAGGACAGAGAATATTTACTCATTTGAAGAGTTTAACTTATTTGTTTCTACGTGTTTCTACATTTGATCAAAATATGTACCAGTTAATCAATGAATAAAGGACAAATATTTGCCATGTCAGTTATGTAAAGTCTAAATTTAGAGCTTCATTACAGAAGACGGGGGTGGCGGGTATGTTTAAAGACAACAGCAGCGCTAACTAACAGGAACAGACAGATTACTGAGGGCTAATTAAAATATGAAGAGATAAAACAAAAACAATCACCCGACTGTGAAAAGAGACTTTGTTCATCCAAACAGCTTTAATGAACATTTGTTCTGGGACGACCCTTTCCTCATCCTACAAGGTTTGATGGATTTCTGTTTGTAAAGAGGAGTATAATTGTTAAATCATGACCTACTTAATTTTATTTAGATGAAACAAACCGAGGTGATCGACAGCCGTCATTAAAACATCACAGAACAGTCTGACACCTGTTTGCCACCTGGTCACTACAACAATATACAGCCTTATGAAACTGTTACTGGAGCTTTTTGTGTAAAATACTGAATTCATAGAATTATTCAAGTTGTAGAATTCACTTCCCAAATGGACTAAAGACCATAACTGAGTTTACAACATTAATCTCTCAGCTTACGTTTTAGTTAAAAACAAATCAAAGTTGTATTCATTTGTAAACAGCACTGTATCTAAATGTTTTTTTTTCTTTCATGTATGTTTCTGTGATTGAAAAAGTGCATTTTTTAATAATAATGTGTATGATATGTAGTATCTGTTAACTAGTAAAAAGGCCCAACCAGAGACAGGAATTGAAAATTAGCGTTAGCTATAAACTCTTTATGCACCACATCAGCTGTGAATCTGTTTTGTAGCTGTTATCTGCATTGTCTCTGATAAATAAATGGATAAATAAATAAATTCATATTCTGAACCAGATTTATGTTCAACACATCTCTTGAACATTTTTACAATTTTACACGTTTTGGGTTACTGTGTGTTTTATTGTCTTTAACTGTTTATTATTTCATGATACATCTAAAATTCATTCTAACACTTTAAAAAAGGACCATCTGAGATCCTGTTTGTGATTTACTGTGAACATCAGACTCATTCAGACCTCGTGTCACCGAACTTCTTACAACTGAACAACAAGAAAACAAAAACAGTATGTTTATTTGGTCAGAGACAGAAAGCAGCAGCTTTATGTGGTTCCACGTCGTGTTAGGATGAAACCTAAGTGTAAAGTTTGATTTGTGATGTAAGCATCACTTTCAACATGACTGAACTACGACTTTAAGAGAAGCTTCATTCTGACATATTATTAGCAGTTTAGGAAAATTAGATCATGTTATTAAATAAATAGATACATTTCAACTGACCTGCTTCATTGTTCCACCAGATTTTATCAGCTTTTTACCTTGAAAATCCTTTTAATCGAGACTGAGTGAAACAAACCAGAAAAATCAGCTTAAACACGGGTGAGCTGGAGCTTCTCCTGACAGCGTCTGCGGGAACACGTGTGTGCGGGGAACATGTGTGAAATGAGGAATGTAAAGAAGTGGTGTGAATTCACATCAGCTGTGATGGTGAGAATCTGTTTAAGTGTACTAAAGTTTTCACAACCTTTTCATATTTCTTATGCAGCAGGTGGGACGCTGCTCACCGAGTAACTCCAACATGAAACACTCAGATTTTCTTATCTCTCTTTTGATTCTGGAAAATTTAGGTCTCTTTTTCTGTCCATGAATCCTGCTCTTTAGTTGCCACGGTGACCAACCTCTAACGAGTTAACTAATTCTGAGCTAGTAACAAACTTTAAATCAACTTTATCAGTCACCTTCACATCTGTCTGCAGCTGTACACATCATTCAAAAAGTGATTTTAATATTTTTAATATTTTTTTAACACAGAGTTGATTTATTTAAAAAAATAATAATTTCCAGGTTTTGGAGCGACATGGTTCCTGCCTGATAGAGATGACATTCTAAACCTCTCACAGGAACTGAAGAGCTGAATATTTTGACATTAATGTCAATTTTATTTTAATGTACACTTCACTGGGTAAAAAATGGTAGATGATGGAAAAGGACTCCTTCCATAGTTTCAGCAATCTGCGCGGTCCACTGATCAATACAAAACCCCCAGGCTGCATTTAAGGTCTCCATGGTAACCATCCACCAAAGTGTTCATGGGCAGCAAGTTAAAGTTAAGTTCAAGTTAAAAACAGACTTTCCTCCTCCCTTCTATCACCAACTCATAGTTTAACCTCAAAGATTCCAATCAGTCAAGTTACACTGTGAGCTTCTGCTTCTCCAGCTGGTCCAACTGGACTAACAAGCCACGGACACTGTTCTGGAGACAGGTTCAAGTTCAAATAACAAGAAGCAAGTAATCCACCCACCCATCCAGTAGTTGAAAGGGACAAATCGAACCTGGAACTAACAACTCTATTTATCTCAAATACTTGTTAAGAAACAGATTTATTTGATTGTATTAGATGAGCAGCTGTTTGTTTCACTGCCAGAGTTGCAAATATGATGAATGTGTCAATAAGTCATTAACTATCCAAACATTTATCACGTCTCGATGAAGTAAATTCTAATGAAATCATGAGACTTTTATTTGGGACAAACTCGTTTTCAGCTTTAACAAAAACTTTCCTGCACAATAATCTTATTTAGATAAATAATGATCCATCTAGTCCTTCACTACAAACTACATTATTGACTAACTTGATTAATTCATGCACACCAAGACCATTAATTTAGCTAAAGACGAGCAAACGACTTAAAATCAATCAAAAGCTGAGGCGGCGGGACGTGTGATCATGTGACAGCATTGTGCATTAAAACACTGATACAAGCTATTTGAAACAACCATTTTATTTACACACAAACTCGCTCTCGTGCAGTTTGCTGATGTAATCGGCCCGACTCCCGCCATCATCCATCATTCTTTATCTGTGCTGCCTCTCTGAGTCCGTGTGTTGCAGAGCGTGTAATAACTGCTAAACTGCACAGGAGGCACCGTCTGTCACCATGGAAAGAGAAACACAACCATGGAGAGCTTTTCATGGAGAGCAGGAGGCTGTGGAACCCTGGATGAGAACATGTTGCTAGCTGAGAGGAAAAAGACACCGTCTCCATTCTCATTTGCCTCCACTTTCAGCTGTCAGGCAACAGTTGTTCAGTTCATCTGTTGCAAGAAAACAGGTTCAGCGTCTCGGCTGTCAGTCTGTGTGTGTACTGTAACTGCTCCGGCTAAATTCACACAAACTGGTTTCACATGCATTTTTAATCTGTAATCCAAAGTAATGTTAGCAGGCTGCCTCCATCCAACATGTCACAATCTGTTTTTATCAATCTGCCCTGTCAGTCCCCCTCCCCGCTCCGTCATGCTGACTCCATGTCTTTGTCCTTTAGTGGAATGAAATGTCACCCAACAGCGAGTCTGAATTCAGGCTGCCAGCACCGAACTGAAGCTGATTGGAACAACGTTTGTCTGGTGATCAGTACCGACACAAATCTCACGACTCAGAGCTTCTCAAAACCTTCCAAATATAGTGAGCAATGCAGAACGGAGTCAGAGATCTTTATCTGTTTATTCTGAGGGTTTTTATAAGGAAATAAACTCTGACGCCACTCGTAACTGGATGCTCAGGGATAGTGGATCAATAACTGGTGTGTGTTTGTCTGTTTCCGCCTGCTGGAGGTCAAATCAATATTTTACACTTGATATTTTCTTGTTGCCACATTCAGTATTTATGTGTAAAAATGAGCTGCTTTAGGATTTTTAGAACACAGACTCATTATTGGTGGAACATTAAATGAACCTGGGAGAACTGTGTTACTGTAGATGGTTCAGAACATGTCCGGTCTTATAATCATGGCTTCGTCTCGTCTTATCCAGTCGACTCAGCTCATATATCAGAACCGAAGACCCTAAACCTGTTTCCTCGAAACTCCTGAACCCCCCACCCCCCACCACCCCCCACTTGACCCTTGATTTAAAAGTCACAAGGGGTAATTAAAATATTCCATGATGAAATGGGACACCGCTTCACAAATTTGATACTCGATCAGCTGTTACAAAAACAGATCTAAAATCAATGAGCCCGTCTGTGTCATGTATATGTGTCATATGTCAGCCATAGTACTGAACCTAGTACATCAAACTAGATGTTAATACTTAATATTATAAATCCAAATATTTAAAAATAAAATACTGATAATGTGAGTCTTTGCTTGAGCTTATATGCAGTTTCACCTATAATAAAACTTTATGTATCATGCAATTTTACACCTTTCAACATCTGGGATAGATAAAATATTACCATTGGTGTTATATAGTCTTAATTTGTCCTGAAATATAACTTATATTCTGGAGTTGTTCTTTGACCTAGAAGTAAAACACTCTGTTTACCTAAAAACCTCTCCCTCCCGTGAGTGCAGCCCGTTTCATGATGTAGCCTCGAGCCCTGGCCTGGCTCAATGGGCAAGAGCCACGCCCTCAAAACTTTGCAAACAACTCAGTAATAATGGAGGAGCATAGCGTGGAGTCTGACCAGCTGGATCTGGAGTCTGACAGTGAATTCAAAGTGCACAAAGTACCACAAGACCCTGAAGACCTTTGCAGGACATGTTGCACCCGTTGAAAAGGGTGTGCGTGTGTTTAATCTGCAGGGGCAGCACAGACATGTAGGGCACTTCCTGGTTTAACAGTGTTACATCACCATGTTACAGGTAGAGAGTGGAGCAGCTGCTACGAGTGCAGGATTCAGTGGGATTACTGAGAAATGTCTGTATTAAACCAAAAACCACTCTGAGGAGTCTAATAAAGAAATAACATCACAACATGATTAAAAAGCTCCAAAAAGTTGGTTTTGCATGATATACTGTATGACCTTTAAGGGGATAGACACTCACCTCGTTCTAGTGTTGTATAAATTTTGAACATTTTCAAAAAACATATCTGAAATTTATCTTTGGAACCCGTCTGGAAGTCAGAGGAGCTGGAAATGAGAGACGATACCGGAGGTTCGAGTGTTTTATAAAACTTGTGACTGATTTGAGACAACAAGAAAATCTGACATCCTGAGTGATAAAACTGAAAAATAAAATAACAAATTACAAACAAATTAAGACATTTTGTGACTAAACAAAACCCAGCTGATATTTTCCTCACAGCGCTGAGTCTAGTGGCCCGCTAAGACCCGCCCTCTCAAACATTGACCCAATAAACCCACGTTCTACAACAAAACAACATCTTTGTAACTGAACATAGTTTGTCACAGTTTCATCACAGTGGACTCTAAAAGAATAAAAAAAGACTGAGTTACTTCACTGTGGTTTACATTAGCAAAGCTCCTGGAAACACACCCACTCTATCATTCTTAGAAATGTCTTGGAGCTCATCAGCTCCTTAAATGTGTTTGTACTCGAGTGTTTGAGCAATCAGTCTTCAGCTGCGTCTGGTGTATGATACCTTGCTGCTGGGGGGGTGGGGGAGATGGGGTGACAGCTAGAACTTCTGGATGTGAATAACATAATTAACATAGTCTAAGAAAGATTACAACTTCTGAGAATCAGCTTGACGATTTCAACAAAACTGAAAACAACACAAGTGCCAAAGTGGGAGGAGCTTCAAACTTCCTGCCAGTTATGTAAAGAACCAACAGCGACGTTTCGCCCAGTTCTACTTGTGTGTTAGTGCAGGTGGCTCATTGGAAGTCGGAGGAGTTCCAGATGAAAAGCAGCACAGAGAAGCTATAAATCTCCTAACAGCAGGTTCTTCTCAGTTCATGTGATTGTAANATGCTGAAAGACCCAGCCACGTCTCATTTTCAATGCCCTTGCTGATGGAAGGAGGTTTTCACTCAAAATCTTACGATACATGGCCCCATTCATTCTTTCCTTTACACGGATCAGTCGTCCTGGTCCCCTTGCAGAAAAACAGCCCCAAAGCATGATGTTTCCACCCCCATGCTTTACAGTAGGTATGGTGTTCTTTGGATCCAACTCAGCATTCTTTCCCCTCCAAACACGACAAGTTGAGTTTCTACCAAAAAGTTCTATTTTGGTTTCATCTGACCATATGATGTTCTCCCAATCCTCTTCTGGATCATCCAAATGCTCTCTAGCAAACCGCAGACGGGCCTGGACGTGTCCTGGCTTCAGCAGGGGGACACGTCTGGCACTGCAGGATTTGAGTCCCTGGCGGCGTAGTGTGTTACTGATGGTAGCCTTTGTTACTTTGGTCCCAGCTCTCTGCAGGTCATTCACTAGGTCCCTCCGTGTGGTTCTGGGATTTTTGCTCACCGTTCTTGTGATCATTTTGACCCCACGGGGTGAGATCTTGCGTGGAGCCCCAGATCGAGGGAGATTATCAGTGGTCTTGTATGTCTTCCATTTTCTAATAATTGCTCCCACAGTTGATTTCTTCACACCAAGCTGCTTACCTATTGCAGATTCAGTCTTCCCAGCCTGGTGAAGGTCTACAATTTTGTTTCTGGTGTCCTTTGACAGCTCTTTGGTCTTGGCCATAGTGGAGTTTGGAGCGTGACTGTTTGAGGTTGTGGACAGGTGTCTTTTATACTGATAACGAGTTCACACAGGTGCCATTAATACAGGTAACGAGTGGAGGACCGAGGAGCCTCTTAAAGAAGTTACAGGTCTGTGAAAGCCAGAAATCTTACTTGTTTGTAGGTGACCAAATACTTATTTTCCACCATAATTTGCAAATAAATTCTTTAAAAATCAGACAATGTGATTTTCTGGATTTTTTTTCCTCATTTTGTCTCTCATAGTTGAGGTATACCTATGATGAAAATTACAGGCCTCTCTGATCTTTTTAAGTGGGAGAACTTACACAATTGGTGGCTGACTAAATACTTTTTTGCCCCACTGTAGTTTGTCACAGTTTCATCACAGTGGACTCTAAAAGAATAAAAAAAGACTGAGTTACTTCACTGTGGTTTACATTAGCAAAGCTCCTGGAAACACACCCACTCTATCATTCTTAGAAATGTCTTGGAGCTCATCAGCTCCTTAAATGTGTTTGTACTCGAGTGTTTGAGCAATCAGTCTTCAGCTGCGTCTGGTGTATGATACCTTGCTGCTGGGGGGGTGGGGGAGATGGGGTGACAGCTAGAACTTCTGGATGTGAATAACATAATTAACATAGTCTAAGAAAGATTAAAACTTCTGAGAATCAGCTTGACGATTTCAACAAAACTGAAAACAACACAAGTGCCAAAGTGGGAGGAGCTTCAAACTTCCTGCCAGTTATGTAAAGAACCAACAGCGACGTTTCGCCCAGTTCTACTTGTGTGTTAGTCCAGGTGGCTCATTGGAAGTCGGAGGAGTTCCAGATGAAAAGCAGCACAGAGAAGCTATAAATCTCCTAACAGCAGGTTCTTCTCAGTTCATGTGATTGTAACATCGTTTTTACAAGATTCTGAGATGCAAAACTAAAGTCTCTGAAGGATTTCAGATGCTGCAGATGATGATGAGAGGAGGTCACTGTCTGAAACACTCATCACACTGACTCAGTTATCAGACGTTTGTATTTACTACTTGATAAAAATGTGCTGATTGTTGGAAGTCTGAGGAGCATCAGAGAGATGAAAGCTTCAGCTCTTCATCAGTCAGAGTGAGCAGGCTGTTGTCTGCAGAGCTGACAGAGCAAACTGTGATCACAAGACTCGGCGCTGCTTTTTATTTTAGATCACCTTCTCTCACTTTCTTCTCACGATGTGCCGCTTGTTTTTAACTCCTCGTCCTTTTTGTGTCTTACTGATGATTCCCATCAGTCCTCGCTGATTTTCACAGTGACGACAGCCTCCATTTCCATTTCTCTGTCTCTCCTAAATTTACCCTCAGCAGCATGTAACATAGGGCTTTAAACTTTATTAGTTTAGTCGACTAATTGGTTGATACCTTCTTGATCGACTGACATTCTCATTGATCAACCAGTTGCATATTTTTTTCCACCAATAAAGAAATTTTCATTGATTTACTCCTTGATGTTTATTCATTTATAAACAATTATATATTACTGTATATATTGTGTACATATTACTCATTTTGCAGCTAAAGAAATCACTTTATTTTTAAAGATCTCATATTATGCACTTTTCACACACTCTGAATCAATCCTTTAGATCTCAATGACTCACTTGTCTCATCTCACCTCATTTTGAAATGCTCTGTTTCATGGGGCATGGATCTTCGGCAGCCCAACAGCTTTAAGCCCCGCCCATCTCTGTTCCCTGCGTGTTCGTGAGACTGGAGCTTTTAGCGGTGCTGGTAAACAAACAGCTGATTACACAGAAATTAATGATAAACAAGCGTTGCAGTGCCAAGAAATTGACTTAAAATATGACTAAAAACTTTGGACTGAGGAACTTTGAGTCTGAAGACTCCAACAGCACGTTATTGAAAGTTTAGTCTGACATTTACTCATGTATCTGTGTTGTTTTGCTGCGTCTGGTAGAGAGGCGGTTCTTCAAAGTTACTAGTTTGACC
Organism: Pachypanchax playfairii; assembly: GCA_006937955.1. Lineage (NCBI taxonomy): Eukaryota > Metazoa > Chordata > Actinopteri > Cyprinodontiformes > Aplocheilidae > Pachypanchax > Pachypanchax playfairii. The sequence goes on from SSNP01000132.1 coordinate 764,187, forward strand.
CAGAAAGAGATGGAACGGTGTTGGAACTTTATTAACAGCGGTTCGGCTCAGCCGCACCTCGGCTCCAGTTCTTCTTAACAGCAGATCGGCTCCGGTAACGGTGTTAGCTCTTCATTAGCTACAGTACGGCTCTGGTCATTTTTTGCTAACGGTAGCAGGGACATTATACATAAATTCAATCCATGCTGCTCTTCTGTCCTCTTCATCTGGGACCTGATGAACTGTTTAGTGTTCTTCTGAGCAGCTAACAGCAGACAGCGACGAAATCCAATCCGAGGAAAAGAAAGATGCAGAGAGGAATCAGTCAAAAAGCTAACAGCTGGGGCTATTGTGAAAAGAACCAATCAGAACTTCCGTAGTTGTTTGAGATGCTCCTGGGAAGACGCCAGATGAAGTGTGGAATGGTAAGAAAATGTCCATACTATATTGCAGTTGTTAAATTAATACTTCAGAAAATCTATTTATTTTAGTCGACTAAAACTGCCACATATTTTCGTCGACTAATTTAGTGACTAAAATTGTGACTAAAATTGAAAAGAATTTTAGTCAAAAGACTATGACTAAAACTAATTCAAAATTTCTTGCCAAAATTAACACTGCTTATTAGACTGAATTCAGAAACCCCTATCTCACTCGAAATAGCACAGACGTTTTTTTTTTCAATTTTGTATGTGTGTATATAGACACACAATAACACCCTAAATACCAGAAAAAGTTGATTTTTCATAATATGGGACCTTTAAAGATTTGTATTATTATACAGTAGTTTTATATGTTTTTTTTTGTTTGTTTTATAAATGCTAGATGACAACTGTTTCATAAATGTTCAATCAAAATGCAAAACATTGCATTTTTTAAAGTTGACTAATAGTTACACAGGACAGGACTTTGGTTGACTACAGCCCTGCTGTAAAAGAAGACATTTAGGCTCGTAACTCTTTGCCTGACACAGACTGAGCTTTGTACACACCAGCTGTGGGACGTTTCTGGTTTCAAAGTATGTTAAGCTATTAAAAAGTTAAATTCTACAGTTCAAACTATTTGCCTTTCAAAGCCCGGTGGAGGGGTGGGGTATTGGTGTGCATTCTTCCAGTCATCCAGACTGAACTCCCTGTCCTCTACCTGCTGCTGTGAGCTGGTGGTTAAAGTTAAAATGTCTGTAAAATCCAAACAACATGAAGTGTTTGTATATTTCCTGTGTGGAGATGATCACAGTCAGTCAATCTGATGACTGAGACTGTTTAATGTAACACTGTTTTAAAACAAACAAAGAGCTGACACAGTTAGTGTGTATTAGACTCAGTATAAAAGCTAATAATCAAACTACTAATCCAGCTAAAATCAACCTGCCAAAATGTTACTTCCTGTTCAGGACAACCATCATCACAACATCCTCCTGCTGGTTCTGATGATTCAGCCAAAGCTGACTGTAAGTTTTATTTCAATGCTTCGAATTAACAAGTCAAACTTGATATGAAACATCAATATAAATGAAATGATCAATAACTGATTAGTCATAACTGTAAATATCTGACAGTGATTTCTGTTGTGATTTTCTCCTTTTACTGCATGTTTTACCTGCAGGAAGTAAAAGTATTTGATCTAAGATACAATCATAGTAATATAAAGTATCATATTTAGTAAAACTGTATAACTGAGGTTTGTCTCGGACCTCCTGTCATCACTACACCTCCCTACAACTCCACCCGCCAGTCTGTCAGTCTCCAGATGATCAGAAAGTTCAACATGTCTACAGTAGTCATGGTGATCTTCTCCATCACCAAATGGTTTGCTGCCTCCTCTTGAGAGCAACGTATCATCAGCTGCAGTTTCTTGATGATCTTTCAATTTCCTGGACTGAGAAGCAGGTAGCCAAACTTCTAGCAGATCCATCTCACCTCAAAGTGTTTCAGATGCAAGACAATGAGGTCCATCGGAAGCCAAACCTTCAGACACAAACAGTAAAAGAACCTCATCCAACATTTCACTGCTCCACAAGCTTCATTATACTTTCTGATCTGTAGCACTTTTATGCATTTGCATTGATTACTGATTTTTCTTGCTCATGTTTGTTATTTAATGTCTGTTTGCACCAAAAACAAACCAAATTCCTGATCGCTGTTTGATGCAGTTGACTGTCTGCTTGTCAATTAAGCTTTTTATTGAATTATTTAAGCAAATAATCAGAAGTAAATAAATCATGTACTTCATTTGAAATGATAGTTTAAATATCTTGATAAAATAAAATCCTGGTATTTTTGCTGGATTATTAAACTTTGAGTCGCGGAGCACCACATGTCTCAAACAGTCTTCTAAAATACAGTTCTGAGCTTCAAGATCACCTGAAGGTTTAACTGTTTCATTCAGCATGTGAAGGCATCTATTAAAGACTTTAAGACATTAGATGGAGAACGTGGTGAGAGGTTTTTAAACCTTCGTGACACAGATACAAACGCTGGTGAACGTATAGACCAGATCGACCGTTAATACACTCCATGCATTCAGGTCAATATTAATCCTTCACACTCTTGTTCTATAAACACTCAAACACTGGACGATTCTGTGGCTCCATCCCTTTGTATTTTATGTACTTTATTGTAAAGTTTTTGTTTTAGAAACACAGAGTTGTAAACAAAGTGGAACACCAGGTGTTACAGGTTAGAACTGCTTTCAGGACTGAATCAGTTCCTCTACTGAAACAAATCATGTAAATCTGCTACCATCACATCTGGGTACCGCTCGGACAGTTTTACGTGTTTGCAACACAGAGCGGTGCGTGATGCAGTCTAACATGCACGTGTATACAAACATAGATGAGGTCAAACCCTGGTTTTAAAAATTCAGCACAGTTACAATTGACTAAAAAATGATAAACCTAAAGTGAACAGCCTACAATACTCCAAGGGAATTTTGGTTTGTAAAAATAACTAGGGCCCGACCATATGGATTTTTTTATACCGATACCGATATAAAGACTTTAGAGCAGGCCGATAGCCGATATAATAGCCGATAAATCCATCCACTAGAAAAAATGTCAAAAATATTACTGAAAGCTAAAACACTGCATTCTAAGCTCATTCTTAAGTTCATGTCTACCTGTTAGACACCATGAACATTTCTATTCAAATAATAGACAAGTTTATCTATTTTATGAACATTTATTTACATTTTTAACTGGGTATCTCATTAATGGAGATACAGAAACACATATATGACAAAAATAAATCAATAAAAAATATCGGAAAATATCGGCAATTTTTTACCGATAGCCGATATCACCCTGGACCCCCATATCGGCCGATAATATTGGTCTAAATTATAATCGGTTTTACAGTATTTTTTATACAACTAATGTTACCCACTTTATCTTCTAATAAGTAAGGAATTACTGCATTAGATTGCATTTTACTGTGTTTTTCTTGCACAGCCTCTTCAAAATATGATCACCAATAGGGGGCAGTAATTAAATAAAGTTTCTAGTATTACTGCCGCCGGCTACCACAAATGATAGCTGTTTGGTCTGTGTCCAACCTTATGAAGCTGAAGAAATTCCATACTACAAACGTGACTCCTCTTTTAGGGAATAAGTTGTTCTGGGTCGGTAATCTGTGTGTCGCTGTTACAGCCCCCCCCCACCACCACCAGCTATTCTTCATTCAAAACTTTATTTTCCACATGTGATCTTAGAGTGTAGCACTAAAATCGGTCCCAGCAGAAACACGTTCCCACTGCCAACATCCCAGACGTTGTCTTGGCTGTTCACCAGTATAGATGTGAAAAATCCATTTCATAACCAAAATAAACACCTGTTTTCAGTACAAGCTGGTATACCATCCAGCCATAGTTAGACCAAAACCAGAGAAGAAAAAAATATGCAACAAAATTTGACGTGCCACAAAAAAAACCAGCCACAAGTCGACCTGACACAAGTTCTGAAAACAGTAAAACATTTTTGTTTTGTTTTTTTATGCCAGTTGAAATCATGACAAAACCACTTCAAAAACAGCGCAGATGATTTTAAAACCATAAACTTTGTAACTAAATTTGGGAACTTTCAGCTGCTTCAGGTGTGTGAAATAGGGCTGGGTTTTAAAAAATCGATTAATCGATTTAAATCGATTTAAGAATAAAAAATCGATAATCGATTCATAAAGCACTAAATCGATTTAAAAAAAAAAAAAAAGAAAAATTGATAAACATGATGTATCAGCGTCGGAATTAAACTGGACTCCAAACAGTCTGCCTCCTTATATTGTTTCCTTCTCTTTGATTTCTTGCTTGTATGTTCTCTCAATGTAAGTCGCTTTGGATAAAAGCATCTGCTAAATGACAGTAGTAGTAGTAGTAGTATAATATACATTTCCTTTTGTTACAGTTATGCCACATGCCACTGCGTCTGGATATTTTTAATGAAAACATGAATATTAAATGTATATAAAATACGCACTGTTTAAAGGCTGCTTCAGCATTTCATAAAAATTACCATCTACGAATGTCTGATATTCAAGAAATACTAATGTGACAGAAATATCTGAAAAAAGGATCGATATTGAATCGAATCAAAATTAATCGAAATCGAATCAATTTTTGCTCTTGTGAATCGAATCGATTCAGGAAATTAGGAGTGATACCCAGCCCTAGTGTGAAACATCTGATTGATATATCAACTTTCAGACAATCAGCAGCACATACAGGTAGAACATCAGTTTTTCAGCCAATACAACACTTCAGGAAGTTCATGTGTTGAATGTTGACACCCAGATTTGTAACTTTGACTGTAAAAGCAACTGAAAAAGAAAATGTAATTGCCGAGACTCAGTCATGTACCTGTAAACTTTCTCCAGAGTTAATGTAGAATATATGGATGGATTTATATGAAGACAACAAGAGGCAGAGAGAGAGACTACACGAAACCCAGAATGAAAGAAACCACCACATGTGGTGAGTTTAAGAGCTTTAAAGTTATTTAATTAATGCTGCATAAACATTATATTGTTGTAAACTAAAGTAGTTTCGAAGAAGCAGAATTCAAATCATTGTATTTTCTTTCAGTATGTTCAGATTTGTATGTGTTACACATCGTTGGAGAGCCGAGACTCCACACTTCCAGAATCTGTAAATAACTGTAGATGACCATCAGGAGAATTGGTCCTGGTTTTCTCACGGACAGTTATAAATGTCCTGAGAGAAGAGCTTGAAGCTTCCTCTGACTCGGTGTCTCAGCAGAGTTTGTTCCTTTTTTCCTCCATCTTCGTCCCTCACTGTGTCTCTACTGAACCAACACTGCAGGTCATGAAGCTCCTCATCCTCAGAAAGATCCGTCTGAACGATGCAACTCTTGCTTTTTATTTACAAGTTGATATGTGAAGTTATTTATTAAAAATTCCTGCAGTTTTGTTATCAGGACATGAAGTTTAGTGTGTTAAAGTCTGATGGCTGCACAGATTGAAGTAAGACTGTTCTCCTATTTACTGCCTTTTACATTTAGGCTACAGAATTAAATTAGATTATAACTGAGCTGAAATAAATTGTATTAACGCTAATCACTGTAAAAAGTATTTGCGCCTCAAATTTTTGCTGGTTTTGCCGTCACACTTAAATATTTCAGATCAGCAAACAAAGAAGTTCAAATGCAGTGTTGACATTTTATTTATAAGGATTAAAACTATCTGAACCTACTTGTGAGAAAGTAAGTACCCCCTACCAATCCTTTAGGACTCTAGTGAACCACCTTGAGAGACGTGATCCAGGATTAGAGAAACACAGAACAGTACTGAACCTTCCCAGGAGCAGCTGGTTGACTGAAAGTACTCAAAGATCTTAACAACACCTCATCCAGGAGGAAACAAACAACATCAGCAGCCCTGCATGTCTCACTTGTATCAGTTAAGGTCAAAGTTCATGACTCCACAATAAGAAAGCAACTGGATGTAAAAATAGCTTCATGGGAGACAAAAAGCACAAAAACAACATAAAGAACCGCCACAAATTTACTAAGAAACAGCCTCAGGATCCCCGAGACTTCTGGGAAAATGTTCTGTGGCCCGAAGAGACAGAGTAAACAAAGTGAAGTGAAATACTGTCAGCAGATTAACAGCATTACTGTTACAACACAAACACAACACACACTGAACAGGAAGTGTGAAGACCCATGTTGCTCATTTGAACATGGCTGTTAATAAAGACTATGAAGTTCTCGATCCTTTAGTTTGTTTAAGGGAAAAAGAAACATGATATTGATGTTTCTTCCTTTCAGACTGAGAGAATTGTTAATGAAGCTGCAGATAAAACAATCAGAGTTCAGACTGAAGAGGCTCAGTAACAGAACACAGACAGGAACCTGGTTTTCATCTACAATCCTCAATATAAAACACACCGTCTGAATTTATTTACATTTCATTGCAGAAAAATTGTGAAAATGTTTACAGTGAGTTGTTTTTCTCTTTTAACTGTTATTTTAAAAGTGAAGTCTAATACACAGTAATATTAAAGTCTACAGGTGTTTTAATCTGCGGTGGTCGTCACTGATCTCAGTTAAACTAAACAACTAAAACAAGAGGAAATAGAAACTCATACATCCCAAAAAACTGTTTGTACAGAGAAATAAAAAAATAACAGGGTAAACAAAAACAACGCACATTAGAATAAAATGGAAAATGATGATAGTAAATAATGTGGGACTTTATGACCACAGTATCACTCTGTAATACACCAACTGATGTTTACAATTAAGTTAAATGTCACTGTACATGTAAAAAATGTAGCAGTGAAGTGAATCAAACATTTAAACTAACATCTGCTGTTGTCTGAACTTTTCTACTTCGCATGTCTCTCCTTCTTCATGATGACAAACTAAAACTCCAACATGTCTGATTCTGTTCATTTACAATTAAAAAACATCTCCTGCAGTTCAAGTTTCACTCGTTTGGTGAATGTCGACCATAAGCTTCAGAACACATCACGATACAACACAGCTGGTTTTTTACTGAGTGAAGCTTTAGGTTTGGACCAGGGTTCAGCACATGAGGCATGACACAGAGGTTCCCATAAAGAACATGAGTCATAAAGACTTTAACAAAATTAAGCTCAAAATTACCTTTCTGAGTATTACTGCATTCAAATCACTGTGACTCAGTAGTAGACGCTAAAATGCGTCTAAAAAGGGTGGATTTGTGACATAGAAAAGCCAGTGGGTGGGTCAAAAGCTTCTACTCTGCTAGTTATAAGCTAGCTGTAGCACTAGCAAAGATAGCAACGGGGAGGGGTGGGGGATCCCCGGGTTCCACCCAGAACACAGAGGTGAATTGCTCATGAGCTACTGCTGCTATGCAGAAACTACATCTTAGAAAACGGCACAGGTTTTGGGATTTTGGGTAAAAACACCATTTTCATAATTTAAAGACCACCGAGACGCTTTAAATTTATATCTAAAAAGCATCAGGAAACACTTATTAACAGACCTTTCAATCTGTCTGCATTGAAATTCAGGTGGTTCTGGCTCCTTCCGTCAGGTTGCTTCAACTGCTTTGGCAGCAGCTCGTTCATATTCATTGTTCGAATTTGCTGGACTCTGATTGGCTAACAAACTAGCCTAAAAGAGCAAGGTATACTGTTTCCTGCCACGCTGCACATGGCAACATCAGACGTTCTCTCTTCCTGTTTGCTACGTCTTATGCTACAGCTTTTAGCCAGCAGCATGCTAGGTGTGGTTTCAACTGCGCGAGCTGATGAATACTAACGAACAAAGGAGTTGTGACGAAACAGATACAGGCCGTTTGGACTTGGGAGAACTCGGGTTTTATAGCCACCTGCGTAGTTTGAGAGATTAAAACTGAAAGAGAAGTTATTGACCTGTTTTCACACCGACTGTGAAGGTAAGAACACCTGTGGAGCTAAAATATTCAACAGAAACCTCAGAAAAACTGTTTTTAATGGAAGGGCTTCTTTAAGGTAATGAGAAGAACAGGATGATAAAAGAGGTTAAAGATGTCACCTTTACTTTTAAGTTGTTTATAAGATAATTAACAAAACAAGAAGTCAGAGTAAAATTCCTCCCGGTTCATGTCGTTCAGTTCCACAGTAGAACAAACATGCTACTTGCTTTTCTCTCTGTTCATGCATGAGACTAAGATACATTTTCGACTGATGAGCTTGTCGTTTACTTCATGATGCAGCTGTGAACACGGACCAAAGTGAAGTTGGAACCGGAGACGCGAGCACGTAAAGTGATGTCACTGTGATACAAACAGCAGCAGCTCATCTGGTTCAGATTAACCAGCATGTGAAGGAAATGAATGTGGATCAGAAAGCTGAATCAATCTGCATATGGGTCATGGGCCTGCAGACCAACACATGATCACACACTAATTGACCTTCTGTCGAGGGTAAATTGAAACAATGGAGCTTGTGGCTGTAAGATGAAAGAGATCAACAGCTCGGTGACGGTTTGCACGCTGCTGCAGCCGAACAAAGATCTTCTGTTTCTGCTGCTCTGATTTACTGCAGCTGCAGTTTTACATCAACATGAAACATTCTTGTTGTCATGACGATATCAGTTGATACAAATCCAAGTGTCCCTCCATCTTCTCCCAGCTGAGACGCTACTGCAGTTTAAACAATCTGATCTGAAATCTGATTGAATGTTAAACCTTAGCAGTGACCTTTGACCTTACAGCCGTCCTCGACACATGAAACATCAGATAATCAGTTAAACAATGTGGGTATAAGAACAGAGGTCAGACGCAGCAGCTCAGATTCAAAACAACGTTCCACAACATTTAACACCTGGAACCGGTTATCTGCAGCCGTCCTGCTCTGTGCTGCAACTTGTTGTCACATGAAGAATCCGTCGCTTGAAGTGGGCGTGGCACTCTGGATAGAGTGTGTGTGTGTTACACTGATGTGTTAAAGTTTAAAACCTTCCTGTGTGAGTGATTGTACTGAACATCGTGTAACTCAACCCCTTAAACCTCCAACTCTCTCACGTCGTTACTGAGAAGCTCCTGATTAAATAGTTTGTAGAACAAATAAAGTAAAAACTGCAGCTTTGTTCTTATTAAACTTTTATATTTAAGCACATCAAACTGATTCTGACTGACAATAAATCTGATTTTGGAGTTTTAGATCAGCTGATAACAGATTGAACCAGTCATGCAACAAAATGACCGATTCCGATCACAGATCAATCATTAGATGTATTGTCTAAGTTTGATTGATGATTGATTGATGATCTTATGTAAGACTGATGCTGATTCGGCCGTCTGAAGACGAGCAGAGCGAAGCTGGAAAATCTCTGCATGAAAAGATGAATTATTCATCTCACTTTGTTCTCAGACGTTTTATTAGCCAGGTTTTTTTTTTTCATTCTTAACAAACGCAGAAATAGAAATAAAAAGCTTAAAACTCGCTGCAGGTTCTTTGTATCTGCAGCATTGTGTCTCTTTCAGGATTCAGAGTCTCGTTTCAGGACTTTATCAGACTTTAGGAAACTCTTCACCAGTGATCAACTCTCCTATGCAGCATACTTTACTGAAACTTTACATCGTTCAACACAGCCTGGATAGAATATTCTACATATTCATTTTAAACAGGAAAAAGTTCAAAACAACAACAGAACCAGTGTGTAACAGCTTGAGGAGGATGTTTCTTTTGTAAATTTAGTGAACAGAATATCAAAGACTTCACAAAGTTTCCGTCATGTGAGACACTTTTGGTGTTAAATAATAATGTGTCATGATCGTGGACACTCAAACATTCCCTTCTGACTTTATCTTTCTGGTTTTGAACCCACAATCGTTCATGTGCCTTCGACCTGTTTGGACTCAAACTCTGATCATCTGCCTCGTCGTCGGTGGAAGTTTCATCAGTTTGTTGACCATCATGGTGTTTTATGGCCGACGCTTCCTGACTAGGATAAAGATCAGCAGGAGGAACAGAAACATTTTCCCATGCTGCTTTGCAACCTTCAGTCACAAGCTCACTGTGACGTTCAGTGTTTGTGACAATATTCACAAATTTGCCAAAAGGCATCTGGATGCATCATCTACCACATAAGTCACATGATGCGCAGTAAAATGAGTCAGACAAACGGGGCCGTCGGCGACTGCATGAGGGACCGTGTGCAGTCCGTCCTAATATGCATCGTTTACATGTCCAACGTCCCGTCAATGGCTGATGCTGCAAAGGGAGGAGAACCTCATGAGAACATGATGCAGACGCAGAGCAGAATCACCATCAGATGTCAAAAAGTCACGAGGGGATTCGGATCTTTGTGGTCAACTGAGCACATAAATGAGACAATTAGCAGAATGAACGTGACCTTCTGGTATGTGCACGTGTCAGATCCCACCGCAGACACAGATGAGGTGAAACAGGGTTAACAATCAGGTGTTAATGACACTAATAACAGTTTATGTGGAAGCTTAGATTAGCTCCTCTTGTTGGACTAATCACCGTCTCTATTATTGTTAGGGCTGGGACTTTAACGCGTTAAGATTAATTAATTACACAAAAATAACGCCTTTAATTTTTTTAAACGCATTTTAATCGCACTTATTTAAGCACAGCGGAACATCTCTTGAGTTTCAGCGGACTGATTATACTGGAGCATCAACCAGCGTTCATTATTTCAGACAACAAAAAACCACAGTGAACATGAACGAAGAAGCGACCGCTTTGGTTGGCCCCATGGACGGGACGTTTTGTTATAAAAAACGACTGGATGGAAGCGTGGATAACAGCATGGTTGTGTGCAAGCTATGCAGCAAGGAATTTGCATTCTGACTATGATTGGCTAACAAACTAGCCTATGAGAACAAGGTAAACTGTTTCCTGCCCCGCTGTGCATGGCATCAGCAGACGTCGTGTCTTCCTGTTTGCTACGTTATGCTATAGCTTTTAGCCAGCAGCATGCTAGGCGTGGTTTCAACTGCGGGAGCTGATGAATACTAACGAATAAAGGAGTTGTGACGAAACAGATACAGGCCGTTCGAACTCGGGTTTTATCGCCACCTGCGTAGTTTGAGAGATTAAAATTGAAAGAGAAGTTGTTGACCTGTTTTCACACCCACTATGAAGGTAAGAACCCCTGTAAAACTGTTTTTAATGGAAGGGCTTCTTTAATGCACTGGTCTGTTGGACTTGGTTGAACAAAAATAAACAATATTTTGTTGTTTAAGCTTACGTGTATTCAGTCATGATTCAATGGTATACTAAAAATCCATTTGAAAAAAAATTCTCACTGTTCTCAGGTCAAATATCTATATGCAATTAAAATGCGATGAATTTTGATTAATTAATTACAAAGCCTCTAATTAATTAGATTAAAATTTTTAATCGAGTCACAGCCCTAATTACTGTTATTATTTTGTGGTGATTGCTGGTTCACGGTGATCTCACAAAGGAAATGAACTGGAGATATTATCCTGATGAGAGTTAAACACTGGACAGGTCGGGGGAAAGGTTCTCAGTGAAACAGCTAGATGGAAACATCTGTGTAACAATGTTTAACACATTTGACCTTCTGAAGCTCCTTCATCGTCTTTTCTCTCAGAATTTATTCAGGTCTTTGTTCTTCAGCTGGATTTTACTTGTTTTTATTGAATCTTTCACAACTTCTTTCATGTTGGAATCTGATCAGATGAATATATTGAACATGGCGATGTCATGAAGCTGCGCTGATACTGGTCAACAGAATGGAAGCAGCTGCAAGCAAGCATGGAGCGGGAGGAGGAGGGGAGTTGCTTGGAAAAAAAATAACAATCTGTTATATGGACCTGGTTTGGTTTTAAGGAGTCGGTTCTCGAGCAGAAAATCATAATCTGCAAATTATGTTGGGGGACAGTCATGGCTAAAAGAGGGAACACAATTAATGTGTTTTATCACCTCAAAACGAAGCACGTGCTGGAATACGCAGAAAGCCAGAAATTGCGCCCTCAAACACCCGGCGAGTCAAGCGGACAGAAAAACGAACGTAGACACAGACAGACTGAAATTTTACAAGCATTTTCCAAAGTCACTTCCTATGACAAAGAATTGGTGGTTGATTCATTTTACTTTAGAAAAACCAAAATGTCCAAAATGTACGACAAAGTTCGCCAGCAAGTGGAAAAAAAATTTGGGAGCATAAAACAATACGCCACAACTACTACTACTACTGACTTGTGGTTGAGTTGCACTATTTGTCATTTTGACATTTATAAACAGAAGAAAAAAATATATTGCAATATATACCGCTACTGCACATTCTTCAAAATGTATCGCAATATACATTTGAGGCCATATCGCCCCGCCCTACAAGACCGTTTCCTGTTTCTGTGACAGATTCAGATACGACTGCAGCGAATGTTCTGGTTTAAATCTTTTAATCATCTTTTATTATCACAGTTTGAGCTTAAGACTTATCTGTTTCCTACAGATGTAATTTAGGAAAGAACCCTTTTGAAACTGAATCTTTATACACTCACCGGCCACTTTATTAGGTACACCTGTCCAACTGCTCGTTAACACTTAATTTCTAATCAGCCAATCACATGGCGGCAACTCAGTGCATTTAAGCATGTACACATGGTCAAGACAATCTCCTGTAGTTCAAACCGAGCATCAGTATGGGGAAGAAAGGTGATTTGAGTGACTTTGAACGTGGCATGGTTGTTGGTGCCAGAATGACTGGTCAGAGTATTTCAGAAACTGCTGATCTACTGGGATTTTCACGCACAACCATCTCTAGGGTTTACAGAGAATGGTCCGAAAAAGAAAAAATATCCAGTGAGCGGCGGTTCTGTGGGCGGAAATGCCTTGTTGATGCCAGAGGTCAGAGGAGAATGGCCAGACTGGTTCGAGCTGATAGAAAGGCAACAGTGACTCAAATAACCACTCGTTACAACCAAGGTAGGCAGAAGAGCATCTCTGAAAGCACAGTACGTCGAACTTTGAGGCAGATGGGCAACAGCAGCAGAAGACCACGCCGGGTGCCACTCCTTTCAGCTAAGAACAGGAAACTGAGGCTACAATTTGCACAAGCTCATCAAAATTGGACAATAGAAGATTGGAAAAACGTTGCCTGGTCTGATGAGTCTCAATTTCTGCTGTGACATTCGGATGGTAGGGTCAGAATTTGGCGTCAACAACATGAAAGAATGGATCCATCCTGCCTTGTATCAACGGTTCAGGCTGGTGGTGGTGGTGTAATGGTGTGGGGAATATTTTCTTGGCACTCTTTGGGCCCCTTGGTACCAATTGAGCATCGTTACAACGCCACAGCCTACCTGAGTATTGTTGCTGACCATGTCCATCCCTTTATGACCACAATGTACCCAACTTCTGATGGCTACTTTCAGCAGGATAATGCGCCATGTCATAAAGCTGGAATCATCTCGGACTGGTTTCTTGAACATGACAATGAGTTCACTGTACTCAAATGGCCTCCACAGTCACCAGATCTCAATCCAATAGAGCATCTTTGGGATGTGGTGGAACGGGAGATTCGCATCATGGATGTGCAGCCGACAAATCTGCGCCAACTGTGTGATGCCATCATGTCAATATGGACCAAACTCTCTGAGGAATGCTTCCAGCACCTTGTTGAATCTATGCCACGAAGAATTGAGGCAGTTCTGAAGGCAAAAGGGGGTCCAACCCGTTACTACAATGGTGTACCTAATAAAGTGGCCGGTGAGTGTACACTTTAGTTATTTATTGAGCTACTGCTGATAATTTGTTCACAAATCTTTAGTTGAATCCAGAAAAACAATAAACTGGTTTTAGCGCCAACATGTCAATTCTCAGAGATATTAGATGAAAACCTGAAGATCAGCAGAGTCATGTGACCCGAGTATCACAGGTGAAACTACACCAACACGATACAAACCTGAACCTGAGCAGGTGGATTTTGTTTTCTTTTTAAAGATTTTCAGAAAATGTTCAGTTCTTGTTCCTTAAGACATTTTCTAAACCTGCTTGTTTCTGCTCAGGGTCACCTGATGATGGGGGCGGGGCTTCAGTTCCATTCATACGTTAACAAACCACACCTTGATGTTCAAGAATCACATGATCTTCACATGGCCGCAGCTAAAAAACAAAGACACTTCAAAGGATTTGACAGGACCAGATCCTGCAGAGGGGAAAGAGGAGCTACGTTCATTAAAACTAAAACCTATTTAACTCAAAATCTTTTACAAACTTCTTTCAGACATTAGTTCTGTATTTATTTAGTTTTTTTCATGTTACACTGAGTTGGCAAATGAAGCAAATGGGTTTATTAATCTACAGGGTTTTTCCTGCGTTCAAATTTGCGTGGCGGCCGCCTCCAGCTAATTTTGTGCCGCCACAGCCTGATTTCACTCTGCCTCCAGTTGCAGCGTTGCACCACTAGAGGGGCGCTGTGTCAGCAGTGGTGGACCGAAAAAGGCTAAAACAGCTGCAGAAAAAGAAGATCAAAAATAGCCTTTCCCGCTAGTTGGTGCTATCGGCGTCCTGATTTCCCCCCCGTCTCGTCTGTTTTATTTTTTGTATCCAAGCATGTCATGTTTCTTCTTTTTTTTTAATCCTCCATATCAGAGTAACGTTAATGGTTTTTAGCGTTTCAGATATGGCTGGAAAAATCAACCACTACTTTATAAAGCGACCTCGCGAGGAGGAGTCAGGATTCTAGGTGAAACAGTGCAGACAAATGAAGCAGTTAAAGGGTTTTAATTCATGGTTGTGACAAGATGTGAAAATTATATCAGGTCTGAATGTAGTTCCAAGGCAGAGACTGGCGAGGGTCAGAATGCAGGACAGGAAGAGTCGGCGAAGCGACGGTACATTAGTCTGTTTCCAAGTCATTAAGAGAATAACAACACAAAGTCAACGTGTACGTGATTTATTTTTTTAAAACATTATTTTCAAACATTATTTTTTTGGTAATTTTTCCAGATCTCAAAAACACCGAGCCAGTGGCTGATTCAATTTATTATTCTGTTGGTGAATTAATCAACTTCCACCTTATACCTTTCTTTAAGAGACTAAAGGCACCAGACTTAACTAACTAAACATAACTAAGACAAATTAACAGATGTAAAAATAGGAAATGACCATAAAACAAAAAATTTAAGAGAAAAATTAACCATTTTTAATGACTTTATTGCAGATTTATCATATTTTAAGTATTGGTACATGGTATTTGTTAACTTTAACTGATACTTGAACATACGATATTGGGGCTGATATCAGTATCGATGCATTCCTGATTAGAACGCTTAACTAAAAAACATTTTGCATGTGAGCTAGCTGAATGCACATAGTATGCATGTGCTGGCACATGGTCAGGATGGCCCATGGCCACCTCTGCCTCAATTTGAGCAGGAAAAACCCTGATCTTTAATCTCTAAATGTTTGTTCACACATTGTGAAGCTGTTTTTGTTTTTACGAGATATTTCTGTTTTTATCTGAACTAACTTTCTACATTTTTCGCCTCAGGGCCCATCAGTTTTTTTATAAAAATACTTCTTCAGCTGACAGTTTAGTTTATTTTGCATGTTTTGATGCAACACACGAGGAGTTAGATTACAGGAAGTGTTTTTAAACTAGCAGGTACAACAACAACCAGATGTTTATCACAAACTCCTGAAGGTTAGAGGATAAAATCTGACTTCAGGAAGTGATGCATATTATAAAAGACGGCTCAAGACTTTTGCACAGCTCTTTTAACACTAAAACAACTGCTGCTTGTTTGTTTGAGCCCGTCCGTGTCGCACAGTTACACTCAGATATTACACATGTTGGTGCTGCTCACTCCCACCGCCTGAGGACATCAACAAACAGTCCTGCTTATGAAACACACTCACACACAGGTTTGTTTTGCTATCCTTGTGGGGCCCGTCCATTGACTTCCATTAATAACTGGATTTATGCCTAACCCAAACCCTTTCCTAACCTTTATCATTACTGATCTATATCTGACCCTAAACGTAACTAAAACTCTAATCACACCAAACCTCTTAAGCTGACCCCTAACTAGGGCTAAACCATTAATTACATATGCAATAAATGGTAAATGTCCTGTATTTGCAAAGCGGTCTTCTAGTCATTCAGACCACTCAAAGCGCTTTCACACTACAAGGTTATACATTTACCCATTCACACAACCCGATATGTAAACCGGAGGGAGAGGGTAGGGGCTAACACTCACACAACCCGATACGCAGATTGGGGGGCAACATGGGGTTCAGTGTCTTCCCCAAGGACACTTCGACATGTGGCGGTGGAAGCCGGGATCAATCCACGAACCTATAAGGTGGAGGACAACCACTCTAACTAATGAGCCACAGCCGCCCCAATAAAATTGCGATATGAAAAAGTGAGATTTTCAAACCGCAAAGGCTGCGATTTTGCCTACTTACCAGTAGGTGGCGGTCATGCGCCCAAAAGTTGATTGTCAACCGCCATTAAACACCAACAGAAGAAGAGGAAAGTCACGTGACTTGTGAGCGGCTCAAACAAGGCAGAGACAAGTAGATGCAAGAACTACAATAATGGCGTCAGGCTCGACAGAATCTAGCCGTGCACAAAGTTTGATACCAAAAAGGAATAGTACGTCAGTTTTGTGGAATTATTTTGGATTTAAAAAAGAAGATGTTGCGCAACGTCACATCGTATTGTGCAGAACCTGCCTTACTACCGTTGCTACCTCACGAGGTAACACTACGAACCTTTTTCAACACCTGAAAAACCACCACACGACAATATATGAGAGCATTTAACATTAACATAAGTCTAGCCTACAAGAATGATTAATGTATAAAGAACCAGATATTGTTTAGAATATACATAGATTTTTGCTTGAATTAGTTGAAAAATACACAAGAAAAGTTCCTTGAGAAAATACTGCAATTTAAATCGCAATTGCAATATTTAGCAAAAAAAAAAATCGCAATTAGATTATTTATCAAAATCGTTCAGCCCTACCCCTAACCCTAAAAAGGGGAGTCCCCCATATGAGGACCGGGCTTTGGTCCCCACAAGAACCATCAGTCCCCAGAAAGATAATAAATATCTCAAAACTGATCCACAGTAGGATACAAAAACAAGAACACATACACACGATGTGGAATCTTTAACATTACTGTGTGAAATCTGTTCCAGGTTGTTCAGTCAGGGAGAGAAGAAAGACACATGTCCAGCTTGAGAACCTGAATGGAGTGTTTGGATATAAATAGGTTGTTGTGAAGATCCGTTTGGACCTGTGGGAACAGACGAGGCTTTGTCCTGCCTGAACTATCTGTATCTGGCTGCAATCCATCAGCCGGAGGACTGATCTGCTTCCTAACACACATACAGGTCTGAATGCTTACATCAAACACCTACACAGTATTAAATCCATACACACTGACCCAGATGCGGATCCTCGTACACTCACACACCTACACAGGACAGAAACAACCTCAGATCTATACGGGTACACGTGATGGTGTCGTATACATCATCACTGTCCAATCTGATACACAGAAATGTTACTCACAGGACTGAATTTATCCAGACTAGACTGATGTCAAACACCTCCACAGTGTTCAGTCATCATCTGACATGCTGGTCTTCATCGTGCAGGCAGTCAAAATACAGCCGAGCTCAGATTACAAACTCCTTCACAGGTGAAACACGAGGCGCCGTTTTCAGTAAGTTCAGCTACACGTGCAGCGTTTAAACCCACTGCTGCTGTTTATATCCTCACCAAGTCTTAATACAGACACAATGACGTTCAACATATTCACACCAGAATAAATCCCATTTCAACCTGAATGAGTTTAGAACTGAACCTATAGGAACGGGTTTGACTCCTCCTCTGCTTTTAAACGTTTAGTTTCCATGTGATTCTACAGAGTCTGAACCAGCTGCTACACGTGCAAAACTAAAAGCTTTTATTAATAGAAGCTGCGCTCGGACAGCTGGTGAAGGAAAACACCGGACTGGACGGATCAATTAGCTTTAGTTTGACCTGTTGACTCGTTTAAGGATTCTCAGAGTTTCTTCCTAAACGTGGTCTGAAGTCGTGTTTCTGCAGAGGTCCGAGTACCGACTCTGTTAAGTCTTCTGTGTTCTGACAGGAACTTCTTATTAAAAGCATCAACAGCTGCAGCTTCCTGTTTACAGTCAAATTAGAAAACAGAATACAGGAATCTAAAATACTGAACAGATGGAGTTTTGAAACAAATGTGATTCATCTGCTGCAGAGGACCGACTCACTAGACATTAATGAACGCTGCAACAGAAACTTTTTTTTTAAGTTTGCCAAAAAGATGTTTATGTTGATAAAATATGTCAGATGTCTGTCCTGCTTTCTATCCCTCTTCTGCTTATTCAGGGTTGGGTCATGGAAGCAACAGGTTCAGGAGAGAAACCCAGACACCAGCAACACTCTCCAGCTCCTCCTGGGGGTCCGAGATATTAAACGGCAAAAAAAGATACAAGATTCCTTCAGAGGGTCTGCTTGGGGGTTTCCTCTCAGAGGGATGTGGGACCAGGAGGCATCCTAACCACACTCTCAGAAATAGAGGTACGAGACTAGAACATTTTTGTACCTATAGGTAAATTGTTCCCTCAAAAGTACAATATTGGTCTTTAAGACAAGAATTTGTACTAGAGGCCTGCGCGGGACGGAATTTCCAGTCCCGCTCCCGCCCGCTCCCGCATAGTACAGTCCCGCTCCCGCCCCGCGCCTGCAAAGGACTATGATTTTAAGTCCCGCTCCTGCCGTATTTTGTCCCGCTCCTGCCCGCAATTCCCGCATGATTCAGACGTTATTTCTCACGAATGTTCTTGTCTTTGGCTTGGGTAATTAAATGCTGAGCTTAGAGCATACCACTGACCGATCATTCACCAAGGGCAGTGGGGAAGGAACGCGTTGCCAACTTGGCAAGTGGCATGCGCAGCTGAGGCGATCCCCAACACACATCTGGAGACAACAGATTATTGAGATGGATGGTCGTGAGGGAGCTGGAGCTGCTGGTTGTCACAGAACCATCACAGCACAAAAAAACCAAACATTCAATCAGACTCCTGCTCACTCATTGCATAAATTTAGACTCAATCAGCCTGATATTGTGCTTATTATTGTGTTGTTTGGACGGTGGGACGAAGCCGAGAGAGA
This sequence comes from Pachypanchax playfairii, assembly GCA_006937955.1. Taxonomy (NCBI): domain Eukaryota; kingdom Metazoa; phylum Chordata; class Actinopteri; order Cyprinodontiformes; family Aplocheilidae; genus Pachypanchax; species Pachypanchax playfairii. The sequence goes on from SSNP01000132.1 coordinate 783,311, forward strand.
GTACACATTGTGTATTTTAGTTTTATTTTTAGTTTGCAGGACTGCAGCTTATCACCGCTCCGCCCGCTCCCGCATTGTGCACTCCTACGCCCGCCCCGCGCCCGCAATGAGCTTTCTCTATTTGTCCCGCGCCGCATTGCTTTGTGTCGGGTCTCGCGGATCCCGCGGGAGTGCAGGGCTCTAATTTGTACCTTTCTTGTCGCTGGGGGTGTACCCTGTAGTCCAGGTCCATTTTTGTACCTTATGAAGTTTTTCCACTAAAACAGTAAAATTATGCCACATTTTGAAGTCTTAAACCAACATTCTGAAACATAATATTGAAAATGATGGATGAAAGTTAAAGAAAATGGAGATTAACCAGCCTTGGCCAGGGTTGCAGGTGCAGTTGAAATGGTACAAATTTGTACTTTATATCAATTTTAACCCTCAGAGGGGCATTTTTGACCTTTTAAAGACCAATAATGTACTTTTGCGGGAACAATTTAACTATAAGTACAAAAATGTACTTGTCTCGTACCTCTATTTCTGAGAGTGCAGATGAACCACCAGCAGCTCTATTTCAAGCTTCTCCTGGATGACGAAGACCCTCCTAAAATGAGGCTTGTATCCAGGATTTTGTTCTTTCGGTCAGGATCCAGATCTCATGACCAGGGGTCTCATTTATAAAACATTGCGTAGAAACCCTACTAAAAGTGTACGTACGACCAAAACAAAAAGTTTGCGTACGCCCCAAAAAATTTCCGATTTATAAAACCATTCATACGCACAGTTGTAAGCAATTTCCTCTTTATAAATCACACTCTACCTGGAAGCTTGCGTACGTGAATTTGTCTCATGTCCCGCCATGAACACGCCCAAACCGGGCCATATAAGGTCAATGCAAAGCAGGACATGAATACTGATACATATGAGGAAGACGGGAAATATCGCAACTAAACAAAAAAACAATAAGCGAAACTTCACAGAGACGAAAATTAAAGTGTTAGTGGGTGAAGTGGAGGCTAGGAGAGACATTTTATTTGGTGGAAACAGCAGCGGTGTCACAAATAAATGAAAAGAAACTCTGAGTGGCAGCGTCTGCAGTTCACCTGTCAGTTCACCTGTCAGTACAGCTGACAGGACGGTGTACGGTCTTGTGTCAGAGAAGGAGGGCGACACCGACCTGACAGAAACAACAAATAAACCTGGTAAAGCACCTTTTGTAATACGTGGCTACGTTAACAAATGTTAGCATGTTTTAAGGAGACAGACTAATATGTCGTGTCTTGTCAGCATTTGCACATAGGCGAGGATGAGGTCGTCAGGCTGTTCCCAGTACCAGTGCTGCTGGTGACCGCAGCGCATCCAGTGGTCGGGTTCTGACAGAAAATGTGATGCAAACACAGAGAGACACGATCAGCGCTATTAATTCCGTGACCAATGAATTAAAAGAAATAGAGTGTTTTGCGACATGATGACAGCGGTTGTGGCCTTAATCCATTAAAAAACATTAAATGAACCTTGTCGTTATCATCTCAAACGCTGCATTACACCCTCAGACCCAATTGTTCCCCAAGTGAAGTCTTCCTGCCGAGGAGGCGATTAATTTTATGTATTTCTCTTAGTATTAAAAAATGTCTTTAGGAGAGCTACAGCTCACTACAAGCTGCAATATAGATATCATTGCTGTTCTGAATGTTTATAATAACATTAATCTATAATTAATGTTTGGTGTGAGGTGAAATGACGTGTGTGAGAGGAGTAATATGCAGTCTGACTGCAGTTTACCACCTCACCAACTGCATCGTTGATTCCCCTCGTCTCCAAAATGTCCATACGCATGGCTCAGAGCTGGCGTACAGGTGCCCACGTTTTCAAGTCAAATTCGTTTTTTATAAATCACAACTTTTGCTTTGAAAGTGGCGTACGCTACTTTCAGACCCCATTTTGTGCGTACGCAAAGTTTATAAATGAGACCTCAGGTGAGTCAGAATATAGAAGAACCAGTAAATCGATAGCTTTGCCTTTCAGCTCAGCTCCTTTTTCACAACGACAGACGAAGCAGCATCTCCATCACTCAGGATGAAGCACCAACCTGTTGGTCCATCTCTCACTCAGCCTAACCCTCATTCTGGCTGTGAATCGCTCCACTGCATGTTGAAGGTACCAACAGAACCACAACATCTGCAAAACACAGAACTGGGACAGAGGTTCCTGAACCAGACGTCATCATTGTGCCTGGAAACCAATTTGCATGTTATTTCAACAAACATGTTATTTTTATTTTTCTGTTGGAGTAAAAACCCTCATTTAAAACAAAATGTCTATCTAATAAAATCAAAGTCAGAACTTTACAACAATCAGACGTATTTCTATTTTTCTCTTTATAAACATCATGTGTAAACTGTAGACAAACCAAACTCAAACGATTCCACCCACAGACATGCACATCAGCTCCGTGACACTCTCACTGCTGGAACACCATCAAACAGCTCAGCAGAGACCACCTCACATTTAATCAGGTATCAGAGGGAGAGAGAAACACCCCCCACCCCCCGGCCCCTGCCCCACACATGCAGCAGCTGCACGCCGTGCTCTCTAACGGAGGAGACATCAGTGTCATCAACACCTCAACAGAACAGCCAAACGGTTTCTGAGAAGAGAAGATGACAACAGCCTCTGCGTTCCTGATTTCTGGGATCTGAGCCCACGAGTCTGGGGTCTGAAGCAACACGAGTCCAATTACAGCCGAGTCCAACACGAGTGTCTGCTGGTCCAGAAACAAACCTGAACTCACAGCTTCCACCTCCGGCACAAATCCACCATTTGTTTCTATACTTCCATCCAGTTAACGGCACTCGAACAGGTCGAGCATGACATCACTCAACACCGATGGATTAGCAAACACCTCAAGAGCAAATGTTAATACAAGTAGAGTCAACAGGCAACACGCACGAGTACATTTCCAACCAGCTGATTCTCACCGTCTGCGGCCGCCATGTTTTCTTTCCTTTGGTTTTCAGTCAGATGAGGTTCATATCTGAAGCTCGTACATGAAGCGTGTGATGTTCTGACCCAGTAACCAGAGCAAAAAGTCAAACTGTCACTAACAATCCAAATGAACTGCCCAACGATTGTCCAGCTGGTCGATAACGAGGTCGGGTTAGTCAATAGTCACCAAGAGTTTGAGTGGTGCAGCGCTACATGGCGGCAGTCTGTAGCTTCAGGATGCGGGTTCTAATCTGTCATGTGTTGAGTTTTACTGGTTTTAAGAGTGAATTTTACATGCGAGTCATTGTCATTAGATCAAACTCTGCTGCTGTTTCCCGCCGTTTTACCGACTCTTTCCTGTGATTGTGGGTGTGGTCAGAACACAGTCACAAAGGGGCGGGGCATCACAGCAAAGCTGATGTGTTTGACTGGACAAGTAAATATAAAACACATCTGATGTGTTAGTGTGTCTGATCACAGCTGACGGGACGCGTGAAAACGAGGTCATCCTGCTTCCTGAGTGGAAATTCAAACATTTTATGGAAATAATGAAGAAAAACTGTTATTTTATTCTGTTCAGACGAGTGTTGAACATGTTAACAACATGTTAACAGAGTTCACATTGCACAAAATAAAAAGTTGCACGACTGGCGACCTACACAACGAATCGATGACGAAATTTATTGCCAACGCGTTTCATCATCAAATCCTACCAATTTTATCGATTAATTGTTGCAGACCTACTCAACACAGTGATGCAGAGTGTCTTCAGTCAGACGTTTCTTCATATCCGCTACAGGAGATCCTTCCTCTCCACAGCTAGAACCCTCTAATGGTTCTCTGAAGAAGAACTGAGTTAATACAACGCATGATCCTTCAGGAATTAATAAAGTCTGCTTGAATTAAACTGAACTGTTACAGACCTGATCTTGTGACAAAGTACCAACTACCTGCTTAAATGATCTGAATCGGACTGAGAAAGCTGAAGCTGATGAAACAGAAGATAATCAGATGTCACACATGCGGACGACCCTGTTCAGTTTAATAATATTCAGATCCTGTAAGAATACAAGCAGCTTATTGTTACTCTGAGGTTCAGACTACACTGCCCAGACTAACACACAGAGGCTTCATGTATGTAGAATCATGTCCACAGTATTAATAATCCATATTAAAGCAGACCTCACTCACTCATACAGGACCTGCATCTGCAGAACTGATCACACTCATAAGAACAGCACTGCAGAACCGCTGGTTCTCATGACCTACATAAATAACTGATGCGTTTCAGCAGATTAGAAGGCAGCAAATCCTTTGAGGTCTGCAGAAACGTCTTCCAACGACTGCAATCAGCTCCCGAACACGTGCAGCAACGAAACAAACTGCTGGGACAAAACAAACCCACACGATGGTGCAGTGGGTTAATGATCCGCTAACACAAGAACTCAAGCTACCTTCAACATTTACTTTGTAAATAACCAATAAGTTATGGATGTCATTTTATTTTGAAGGTTGGGGCTGTTGTAGCCGGGGAAATGTTGATGATGCTGGATCGACTCGGACCACCATTGTTTTCAAACACCTTCTCCCTCGATGCTCTTATTCTGACAAAACAGTAAAAGGGGTGGAGAGTTAACGACCCCGTCTCGCCACAGACGACATGTTTCATCCGTCGTGGTTTCACGTCATCTAAACATTCTGCAGAGGAAATCCACTTCATTTTAATCATGATCCCAAATCCGGACAAATCTCAGCAGAAAGTGGGAGAACTGTTCCTTTAATGCAGCTGAGGCGGCGTTCTATCACCAGAGGAATGGAGATAATTTACTGAACATGAACCAACTCATCCAGAAGAACAGCCTTGTTTTTATAACTATTAATCATTTGTTGTTTTATAAGTGATGTGGGGCAGGTGTGTCTGCCGCCTTCTGGATTCCTGCTTCTTAGAACTCAACCATTCTGTTGTGCGCGTGCACGTTATCAGCAGGGGCTCCGCTTCACTCAACGAGCAGTGAAGAGGCTCCAAATGCAGTATGACTCACAGAATCTGCACGAGGGATGCTGCTATACGGCAAGCTATTATATCACATAATCAACACGGTCAATCCCTTTTCAGTCAAATGTTTCTCTTTGATAAAATAATAATTACTAATCAGAATTATGCTAAATAAAACAGATCAACAAGTCGTTTATATCTAACATGGTTTTGCTGTCTGTTATTAAAATACTTTATCTCTGTAGTATTTCGACTGAAAATATTTTACTGTACCTTACTTTATCATCCTATACGTTAGTCAAAATCAAAATTAATTGTTTTTATTATTTTCAACAATTAAAGATATTTAAAATTTATACTTGTAATATTAACAACGGTATTTTAGATATTTGAAACAAGATTTTCCTCATTAGATTCTGTTTTAGATATTCACCATCTTCATTTTATAACACCAACAGATTAGTCACATGAACACAGAACTAACAGTGCCTCTACGGAAGCCCGTGTGTCCAAGCAGAGTGAGACCATCTAGTATAGAATAACGTCCATGGACTCTGCACCACAGGTGGGTGGTGTCTTTTATTAGCTGGTGTCTTTAACCCTTGTTAAAATACCAACACATAATGCATCAGAGTTTTGACTTTGCAAGTGGAGGAAGTGTTGTTTAACCATAAAAATTGTCAAAATAAAAGCATTGTTGAAAAGCAGGATGTGCCCCCCCAAATTTTTTTGTGTTGAACTGGCCCTAAACTCACGGTCAACTTCAGACAGATATCTGATAATAAAACAGTAGCTACGTTTACATGCGCCAAATTTCCCCGATCTGATTAAAATCTTGGTCGATCTGAATTCCCAAATCCCTGTTTACATGGACACTAACTGAAATGATCTGATCATGCCATGAGTACACATGCACCAAGCACTCAATCAGGTTAAATGAGTTGAGCATGCGCACAGCGAGTTGTCTTTCCGGGGGAAGAAAAAAAAGTAAACAAACTCCGTCCTTTCTGCACGTCTTTCCCGCCCCATCGTGTGCTCGAGCTGACTCACGTTTTCCCCAATATGGACCCTCTGCGGGTGATTACCGTTATGTTTGGGTTTTTACTGGTCGCATTAACCAAGCTAGCGGCTGAATACATATTGCTACTGCTCCTCCACCACAGGAGAGGAGAGCAGGATGACAGGATGACTGCACCAGCAGACCACTTCTGTTTACCTCCCGCTATGTTTTCTACTTGAGTCTGCGAAAGTGGAAAGACGTCACGCTGAAGTTGTACGCATGCGCAGTGGGCTCTTTTCTCCCTTTCTTTCCGAATGGGTGTATACATGCACGTCTATCCGAATGAAGATCGGACAAAACCACCCCTCTCGATCGGAAGTAAATTTCTTTCGGATCAGGCTGCATCGGATCAAAACATTCGGGTTGACATGTTTACATGACGTCTTTTTTATCCGATTGGGCGTTTATTCCGATTAAATGTGCCCATGTAAACGTAGCTAGTGTTGTTCTGAAAGCTGAATTGTTCTTCATCACTGAACACCAGATGTTTGCTCTAAAGACTCAGTCACACTATTATATGATAAATCTGTTTGCCATATTCGGCTTGAAACCCTCTCAGTGGGGCCAGAGGTGTGTGTGTGGTTTTTTTTGGCACGCTAAAATTTAAAATAAAATAAAATTTTTAAAAAAGACCCAGAAAAACGCATGTAATATGAGCTTGTTCTTAAGGTCTACCAAGTGGCCAGTAGACACATACACGCCTCCATTTGACATTGACACATATTAGGCAATGTGGCGGCACAGAGCCACAGCACCCTGCACGAGCCCCCAGATGGAACAACTGAAAAATCCAACGCTGCCTTGACAAATAAAACGCACCATGCCATGAAGGAGCGCGAGCTAGAGCCCGAGAGCAAATAGAACCACCGCGAACCGCCCCTCCTGGGCTCGAGGGGGGGTCTCCATATTGGACTCAAGTTCGTGCTGCAGGAAAAATAATCAATACTAGCAGAACCAAGCCGAACCGAGCCGAAAAACTGAGCTGTCACGGCTCGGTCCGGGGAACGAGAGCAACAAAGAGCCGCTGGCTTCACCACATGTGCGCGTCAATAACACACACACACACAAACACACACACGCATACACACTGTCAGTAGAAAAACAGCAGCATGCGGTTTGCTGCTGCTGCAGAAGCAATTATTTCTGTATTTAATAAAAACATGAGACCTGAATGTTTTCTGCTGCATTTTGAACAAACACCGACTTCTTTTCATCTGAGCTTGTTGGTCTGCATCAAACTTCTTCAGAAAATGTTTCAGATATAAATAAACTGTTTATTATTTGCAGCGCTGATGAATAAACAGAAGCATCTTTTTACACAAGCTGCTCTCGGACTTTCTCCAGGAAGAAACACAAAGAGATTTTTTTGTTAAATCCCTCAATGTTAAAAACATGCAAATAGCGAGCAAATAATAAAAGCAGGAGAAACTTACCTTTAACACTCAGCTAGCAACAAAAAAAGCAGGATTCAAAAATAAAAGGCAGATCTTTCTTCTGCTTCTTCTCTTTCCAGCCGGTTCCTCCAGTCTTTTCCTGCTATTCTCCTGTTTGTGGGTTTTTTCACGGTTTTCTCCACCTTTCTTTATTTCCCTTCGTGACTTTATTCCCCTCCCGATTTCCCCGTGTTGCTTTTTTTCTACAGCTGCAAGAAAAAAATTCAGCACCCAGAAAAATATGTAGCGGTCAATCAAAAGGGAAGACGGAGCCTCGGAGGTTGTAGGGGAGACAGGGAACTTTCTTGTCAACAAAGACGATTAGAACGGATTATCTTTCGTATATTTTATATTATGTTTAATATATTATGTGACAGTTTAGGTCTTGGATTAGAAACAAAATGTTGTAATACTAGTAGAGAATAGTTCGCTATATTTTCCCGCTCCCCCCGTTCCTCGGTGAAGTTGGTACAGTCCGTCCTTGTGGAGCTCGGAGAGCAGAACCCAGTATTCCCGCCTGAGCACGAGCAAGGCAAGTAAACAAACACACCTCGAGTGTAAACTGGCTCACAAAGGAACTGAACATAAAATACAAACTTCAAGGAGTCAAATGAAGAGGCCAGGAGACATTTTCTGATTACCTTAAAGTCCATTCCGGGTATTTTAGATGTTTCTCTGCTCCAATACACCTGATTTTAATTAACAAGTTTCTAAGAGCTTGATAAAATGCTGATCAGGTGATTTAACCATTGAACCAGGTGTGTTGGAACAGGGCAACAACTAAAACATGCAGGACGTTGAGGACTAGTCACAACTTTTTTTAAAACGCCTCCTGCTTCATATGTTATCTTCAAGTTCATCAATATTTAAAGAGGCCCTTCCATTAAAAAACGTTTTTTTCTGAGGTTTCTGTTGAATATTTTAGCTCCACAGGTGTTCTTACTTTCATAGTGGGTGTGAAAACAGGTCAACAACTTCTCTTTCAGTTTTATCTCTCAAACTACGCAGGTGGTAATAACACCCGAGTTCGAACGGCCTGTATCTGTTTCGTCACAACTCCTTTGTTCGTTAGTATTCATCAGCTCCCGCAGTTGAAACCACGCCTAGCATGCTGCTCACTAAAAACTGTTAGCATAAGACGTAGCAAACAGGAGGAGAGAACGTCTGATGTTGCCATGCACAGCGGGGCAGGAAACAGTATACCTTGCTCTCATAGGCTAGTTTGTTAGCCAATCAGAGTCCAGCAAATTCAAATAATGAATATTAACGAGTTGCAGCCCGGAGCCTGACGGAACCAGACAAATTTTATTGCAGACGTACTGTATTTACAGAATAAAATACGCAAATATTTTCCAAGCTAAAATATTTATAAAATATTCTTAAAGTACATTTTTGCCAATAAGACTATTTGCGTGATAATAAACCTGGAACATTAACAACTGGACACCCATCTTTGCACCCATCTTTAATAATTAAGGATCGACATTGCTAGAGCTAGCCGTCATTGATCAGCCCCAACATGTCTATGATGCAGTTATGCACAAACTACGACGTCTGACAAGATCAGTGGAAGTTAATGTTTGTTTGTAATAATGTTTGCGTATGATTTAACCAGTTTGCGGTTTTGGCAGTCATTTTTATTTGCAAAAATATTTGTGTATTTCGTAGACTGAATGACTATAAATTTCCACTTTTAAGGACATTTAATAAACACTGAAATATTGTGGTAAAAATTTTGCTCAATAATTATTTTTGAAGTCAATCTAAATTGTTCCTCATAGATTGATACAAAATGTAACAAGAATCTTATCTCCATCAAGCTGAAAACATCTACCCATCTTTGTTTCAGTTTAATGGAGTAAACATGTTCCTGGTTCTGGAAGAGAGCTTAAATCTTGTAGGACAAGAGGTCCATCTTGGATTATTTACCTTCAGGAGAAGTTTTTTCTCCAACAGAGTTGGACACTGACTGAAGTATAGCATAGTCTGTTCATAGGTCTACCTAGAACCACACAGCCATCACGTGGGTCGCTTGAGGAGTTCTCAGAGGTCAGCCATTGAAGTCTCTCAATCCCTCAGAATCTCCATATGTCACAGCTGCTCACTCAGAGTTGGTCATACAATAAGCATGTATAAACTCTAAATAAAATACAGAAAACAGCGATATCTGGGGATTTCTGGCTGATTAGCGGTCTCCGTCCTGGGTTAAGCGGTCCTAACAAACTTCATCTAGACACACATCATCCTTTTTATGCACTTGTTCTTCAATACTTACAGTATGATCCTCTGTTTGTTTACTTTTTTAATATTAACAACCACTGATTGGTCAGTACAAGCAACAAGTTTTATGAAAATGAGCTTCTGGGCGGAGCCAAGCAGAAGTCATCAACATTCAAAACAAAATATAATCCCTGTCAGATTTCATACGTTTACCATAATCTGCTTCGATATAAAGTCTTAATTCATTTAACAAACAAGTCACAGAAACTTTAGATGTAGATGTTTTTATACATAAACTGATCTGAGTTATACATTTATAAAGCAAGAAGTGCATGTTGAACTCTAGTTATGAAACTGTGACTGTGACAGAATCCACAATGAGCTCTTTCATTCAGAAGCAGTAAGTAAACACAACCTGGACTCACGTTCCCAACTGGGACTCGTGTTCTTGAACTCCAGATCGAGAGAGGAGCAGCTGAAGAACTGAGCATCACTTGCTGGCTCGGAGATTCAGTAAATCGGGTCAGACTTTCCCCAAGTGGCGCGTTTCGAGTCGTTTTCATGTTACCCATTAGCTGACTGCAGAGTTTCCATCTGCACTCCGAACAGAACAACAACATGTTGCAGTGGAACATTTCTGACAGCATGGCGACTGGGATTGGTTTTAAAGTTAGAATAGTTTTGTAGAACTGTAGAAACCCCAAAATACTGAAAAAACAATGTGTTTGAAGCTCTGAGCTCCACATCTTACATAATGACCCTCCAGTCACAGCTGATTATCATATTTAAATGCTTTACTGTGAATTCACTTCTATTCAACTCTCAAAGAAGCAGCGACTTCTCATAAGACTCTTTCTGTCAAACTCTGAAACTTTGCGCCTCCATTTCAGAGGCGAGTGTGAGGTCAACGCTCAACGAGAAGAAAAGCAGCTGATTCCTGCCGTTTGTTGCATTATTTGCTACACTGGAGGCTCAGTGAGCTGCAGGCGTGCTCAGCAGCTGCTGCTGTAATTTGTGCAGTTAAATATCTGCGTCCGTTGCTTATCTCGGACTCACAGCTGTGCGGCCTGACCGGATTAAAGAGCTGCAGGTGACGTAACGCACCCTCCGGCGTAAGCGCTTCATCTCTGGTTGCTGTTGACAAGAAGTGAGTCAGCATCCTCAACAGGCACCGCCGTGTGCTGTTGATTTCCATCGTGTTCTTCCTGAGCGCGGCCTTTTAGTCGAGCGTCGTAAATCATTGCTGGTTTTGTTGAAGCCAACTGGCCACACATGAACTGTTGGTGGTTGTGTTTCACTGAATAACACCATATTTGTGAAACCACAAACAGATTCATCGTTGACTTTTATCTGTTTGTTTCAGACACACATGGCGAGGCTCATGAACTTGTAAAACTGTTACTTTCCCCAAACAAAACAGCAGAACCTGGAGAGAAGAGATGCTGCTGAGAAGGTGTGATTGTTCAGCCACTCGTTGTGTTTCATCACTCTGGTTGGTGGGTCGCATTGTGTCAGGTTCTCAGCAGCTGGTGTGTGGTGTTTGTGTTTTGGATGGACTAACCTTCTCATTGCAGGGCGTGGCAGCAGCTGATCAGTGGCTCCAGGTGCGGCTCGTTACCCAGCCCTCTGTGGCTGGGTATTTAAGCAGAGGAGGAACTGGAGACAGACGCCAGTTTGTTACAACACTTACAGTGGTAACGTGTGGCCTGATTAGTTACAGCCTGAGCACAACTCTAGTAGCTAGCGTACTTACCTGATCTTCTCCTTCCCGTCTCCTAGTCCTAGTCCGAGTCCTAGTCCTAGTCCTGGTCCTGGTCCTGGTCCTGAGCGCCTCCCTTGCGCTGGCCGTCTGCCGCCGTCCAGAGGGCTTCTGGTTCCGTCGTGGTCCGACACGACCGTCTCCGTCTCCCTGTTCCTGGTCTGTCTCTGGTCCTCTCTGGATCTCCCGCACCTGCGCTGGTCAGAGTGACAACATCGCTGTCACCCCTGCCTCATCGTCAAACCCGGAAACTACCATCGACTCTGGATTACTTTCACTATCATCATCTCCTGGAAATTCACCACCACCACTTCTGGTTCCTCAGTCCTCCTCCACGCACCCCCGGCCTTCCCTGCACCGTAAGTTCTGTGAGCACGTTCCCCGCGCACCGCAGACAACACCTCAGTGCAAGTCATAATCAATCATCCACTAACCTGTTTCTCCTCCGCTGCCAGATCTCATCCCGAGCCGTTTCCAGTCCTGGATCTCCTGCCTCTCGCACATTCTCCTGTATTGTCATTCACTGTAAATATTAAACACTGTTTAACTTTTCAAAAGACTCCCGTGTGTTGGTCTGAAGTCTGGGTTCACATTAGAGTTCTCTACAAACCTCTAGGCATGACACATTGAAACAAACTTCATACATTTATCTGACTCAAACAGTCTGAATAAATCTCGTGCGGCTCTGTTGCCTTTCATCAAACCTAGAATTGTTCCAAAGTTTAGGAAATGTGACCAAATTTAAACAGCTGTTTTTAAAGGATTTATCAAGAATCTTCAAAATGAGCAAAAACAGAGCTGAGTGTGATTTAACTTGAGACAAACTAGATGGCTGTTCATTTCAATAAGGACATCCACCATTAAATATGAAAATGTTTATACTCAGAGAAACAGTTTTAGAATCGTTTCCATCCAATAATAGTTTCTATACATCTGTTAGATTATGAAGAGTTTGTTTATGTAGATTAACAGCATGTATCACTGACACTGCAGCCAGAACTGATAGAATACAACAAACTACCAACAACCTAAAACAGGGACACGCCCTTTTACCTGCTTGTTAAAATAATAGCAAGTCCATCAACAGAGATTAATCCTGGAAACTAAGATTTACGTGATTTCTGTACGTCATCTTTCATTAAAAGAGCCATTTGTCTGTTTCAGTTACAACCTGCAGTGTTTGGATGTTTGTGTTAAAAGTCAATAATTAAAGCGGTACGTTGGTACTTGTGTTTATAAGTTCTGTTGTTCTTGATCTCTTTTATGATTCCTACATTCCAAAAACATTTTACTGCATGTTAATATGTTAAATTTACAGAACAGACCAGAATATTTTAATATCAAGTTCTAGTTCTTATTTGTTGCAATGTTCTTGAGATCCCAGACCGTCTATGTTCAACAGAACAGCGTTTTTTGGGGGTGATGCAAGTTAAAACGATGTTAGGAGTAAAAAATGAGGAAAAGCATTGAGTTCAAGCTGTAACCTCACATCCAGTATCAGGATGTTCTCCAGTAAGGTTCTTGGATTTTAGTCAAGAAGAACACATCTGAGTTTATGACATTTGAATTTTTACTCCTCCGTTACCTGTGAAGATGTTCTGGACTGTTGCCTTTCATCAAGAAGGTTGCAGGTTCAACTATAGTTTCCTCTTACAGACCCAAAACCATGCATGTTAGGTTACCTGGTGAACTGACGCCAGAGGTGAATGTGTGTCCTTGTGATGAGCTAGAAAACAAAATGATGGAGGGTTCCTTATTCCTTTCAGAACCTCCATGTGGGAGAGACACTGGCCGTCTGCCAGCATTAGAACAAGTTTCTTTATAGATTTGATGGAGTTTAAATTCACGATTGGGTGAAAAATGGAAATCTTGTCCTGGGATTGTTGGGACTGTCTGTGGACTCAGTATAACTTGGGACCACCACATAGCATTTCAGGTTTTGTTTGGAGAACTGAGGAAGTTCTGTGGAAGACCAGAGACGTGACACTATACACCCCAAAATAAATGAGTCCTGCTCATCCTTGTGTTTATCTTTATTCATGTCAGCAGTCATTTTCAGCCACATTCACCAAAACCATGAAGGGTCCGTTTACCTTCACCAGACTTCCTCTCCATCTGATCCTGACTGATGTGCAACCTGAACAACCTCAAACTGGGAATGGGTTTTGTAAAGATGGAAACAGGTGACTATAACCACCTCTGTTTAACAGTCAAAACACTTTGGTTTTAAACAGATTTGCTTAAGTTTTAACACATTTTTAGGTCATTGCACAAGAACCTTCTAGTATAAACATAGACTGTTTTGTAACACTGAAATAAAATGCTTACTGAGAGGAATTATTCCTGTTTTCTTACTGTAACACAACAGAAAAACAAAATGTTTAATGCAGAATCAACCTGGACATGGTGTTTACTGGTGAAATTGGCAGCAAACTGCAGCATGTTGAGCTGGATGTAACGTTACAGGAAGGTAAACGGCACCATATTGTGAACACTCAGAGTTCTTCCTGTGGTTACAGGTCACTTTGCTTTTATTTTGGATAATGAACAGGGTTTAAATTTTGCTTGTTGATTGTGCAGTTGCTACTGCCCACCTTTCCATAGTAACCGAGTTCCCGTGACGTGTCAATCAAACACTCGCCTGTGTGGTGTCAATCACTAACTGAGTCAGAGCTACGAGAGGCACAAGGCAGAGAAAAATATCTATCACATGTTCGGTTCTACAAAAATACACCAGTGGGTGTATTTAAAGAGGCTTGTGCACTTCCTTTAACTCCTACACTGTCTGTCTTACATTCTCAGCTCAAGGTTTTGTAAAAAGTGTGTACACAATATGAGAAGTGACCACATCCAGACGTGTGACGGGTTTAAAACAGGTAGGATTGCAGTTACACCATGTTTAAGCATGGTGTGATTTCACTTCCTCCTGTTAGCACAAGCACTCCATTGTTTACAGGTCTGATGTACTGCAATGTAAAAAGATCTTTTATTTGCACCGTTTTCATGATCTTGTTGGTAAGTTTCTCAAAATGTGCTATACGTGTGTCACAGGTGAGTTTCACATGCAAAGTTCATGTATAATTATCATACCTCTTGTTGTATTCAAAGACCCCCTTCGATCATCTTATGAGCTATTTTAATTTTCGCATCTGTTACTGATTCACAGTGTTTTGAATGCAGAAATACTCGAAAATGCAATTTTGAGCTTGATTTTCTTGAAGAGGCCCTTCCATTAAAAACGGTTTTTCTGAGGTTTCTGTTGAATATTTCAGCTCCACAGGTGTTCTCACCTTCATAGTGGGTGTAAAAAACAGGTCAACAACTTCTCTTTCAGTTTTTATCTCTCAAGCTACGCAGGTGGCGATAACACCCGAGTTCTCCCGAGTCCGAACGGCCTGTATCTGTTTCGTCACAACTCCTTTGTTCGTTAGTATTCATCAGCTCCCGCATTTGAAACCACACCTAGCATGCTGCTAGCTAAAAGCTGTAGCATAAGATGTAGCAAACTGGGGCAGGAAACAGTATACCTTGCTCTCATAGGCTAGTTTGTTAGCCAATGAGAGTCCAGCAAATTTGAATAATGAATATGAACGAGCTGCTGCCGAAGCCTGACGGAACCAGCCGGAACCAGTCGAATTTTGAGGCAGACAGATTGAAAGGTCTGTTAATAAGTGTTTCCTGACTTTTTTTAGATATAAAATGTTGCATATTACTGGTAAATACTTAAGAAATAACCACAAAGTCATGAAATTTGTATGAAATGGCCTCTTTAAGATACGTCCTCTAGCATCAGAAAAATGCCACAAGAACATATTAACAACACGAAAAACACGATTTTCATCAGAGTGGGTCTTTAATTATTTGTTGTTTAATTCAGTGTTAGAAGCTTTAAAGATCTCATATTATGCACTTTTCACACACTCTGAATCATTCCTTTACATCTCAGTGACATGTAAAAGCCATGCATTGTTCAAATTGGCCCTTTTTCAAAGTTCAGCTGTTGTTCCCAATCTTGTCTCGTCTCACCTAAGTTTGAAATGCTCTGTTTCATGTTGGCAGGGCAGTTGGGAGCCCTAGCAGCTCTAAGCCCCGCCCATCTCTGTTCCCTGCGTGCATTTCTGAGACATTGGAGATTTTACCGGTGCTGGTAAACAAACAGCAAGTGTTGCAGTGCCAAGAAATGGACTTAAAATGCGATTAAAAACTTTGGACTGAGGAACTTTGAGCCTGAAGACTCCAACAGCATGTTATTGAAAGGTTAGTCTGACATTTACTCATGTATCTGTGTTGTTATGTTGCGTCTGGTAGAGATGCGGCTCTTCAAGCTTACCAGTTTGACCCAGAAAAAGTTGAAACGGTGTTAGCTCCTCTTCATTAGCAGCAGCTCGGCTCCAGTAACAGTGTTAGCTTTTCATTAGCTACAGCTCGGCTCCGGTCATTTTTTACTTACTGTAGCTGGGACATTACTATTATAAATAAATTCAATCCATGCTGCTCTTCTGTCCTCTTACACTGGGACCTGATGAACTGTTTAGTGTTCTTCTGAGCAGCAAACAGCATTTTGTGAGGAGAGTTTCCTAATCTGAACCAGTGGTTTCGAATCAGTAACAGAATTGCGGTTGTCCGAGGAAGTTACTGCTATAGCTGGTGGGTAGATAAAGTTCTCGGAGGGTGTGTGAACCCCCTCAGAGCACAACCCCCTCCTGGCTTGTGAAGTAGGAAGCTGGGACAATTTTGAACAGCTCACTTATTAGACTTGAGGCAGGACAAATTCAGAAACCCCTATCACACTCAAAACAGCATATATGTTTTTTTTTCCAGCACTGTATGTATGTATGTATATGCACCACAGACACACAATAACACGCCAAATCCCAGAAAAAGTGGATTTTTCATAATATAGGACCTTTAAGTTTCCTTTTGTTCATGAAATGAGATTCCACATTAAGAGGTATTAGACAAATCAACAACAGTGATGAAATTATGCCAAAAATCACAGTAATATCAAATGATATAAACAGATAAATATGTCCTAAAACATGAAAATTTGTTCTCACCCCTCTAAAACATGTTTTTTTTTCTGTGAAATTTTGCTGACACTTCATAAATGTATGTGGTTTAAACTGACCCAGAACACAACATAAACACCGGAGGAGAAACGCCTCTACTGGGTCTTTAAAACAAAATAAAAGGATTCTCTTTGTAACAGTTTTGTGTATAATTCAGCAGACTTTGATTTGGCATCACTGAATCAGAAACCAACCTTCACACATCACACACACAGAGATTAACAGCATTCAAATTTAATGACCCACATGAAAGTAAAGCCACACCCTCGCTCTCATTTCCCCCAGTGATGGTGGGGACATTAAGCTGTGGACATAACCAGAGTTAATTAGCGTTTTGCTGCTGTCATGAGTTTCATGATGTCTTTTTTCATGTTAACTGTGAGCTGCAATACGTTTGGATGACTGTGATGCATAGAAGAAACAAAAATGTAATTATTTATCTTGTTTTGTCCAAAATTTGAAACCCAGTAGTTGTAAATCTCTGCAGAACCAAGCTAACCTTGTGATTTTGTGATTAGAGTGGTAAATTTCATGAGCATGACCAAAGAGAAGTTTGTTCCCCAACAATATTTGGCACAAACTGATGCACACAGCGTTCTGTTCTGTGACTGATCCTGTGAAAAAATCATAATCAGATATGGACACAGAGTGCACACGCAGACATCGCTACTGTATCTTATTACCACAGAACGTTAAACACACCATCTGGCCTTATTTATGCAGGTGAAAGTTCCTCTTCACAACAGAATATTTGGACTGAAGTTTAAAGCTGTTCTGAAACAGAACCCTGGACCTCACTGTAAAGGGTGATAAATGGCAGGAAATGCCACAGAAGCTTTAACAACATCTTTATATAGCAGAGTTAAGTGGTGTTGTGTTCGCTGTGTGATGTTAATGACAGGAACTGAACTTCTTTATGTCCACACTTTGTCCTTATTCATAGAAATATGTGTAAACGCTTGGATTATTCTCAGGACTCTTCAGTTTCTCCACATTGGATCTTTACTAAAATAGGAACTGATGCATTTTACTGCTGTGTTTGTCTCACAAAACCATAAAGTTGATTTGAAACAGTCCTAATCACCTTGAGCTGACTGAAATCCGAATTAGGAGTTTGGAGCAACTATTTTCTTTTTTTACATTTTGGCTTTTACACAAACATAGAAGGTGCATGCAGTGTGTGTGATTTGGGGGCGGTCTTATTCTTATTTTATGTGTTGGAACAAACAGCACCTTTCTGCTTTGTTTAGCTTATCATATGTTTCTCTGAAACTGTTATATTTCTTGTTATTACATCTGTAACACCATTAAATATTCACTGGAATAAGTAGGCTTTGAAGAAAATGGGTGAATTTTCAAAACCAGGCAGAGAATTGATTCCTAAAAAGATTCAGAACTTATCCTGATCCTAATGCGATTTCATCTTCTTTTGTTGCAGAAACGTGAACATGAAACATCCCATTTATGAGTATTTCTACAGTATTTTTGGAGCTAGAGTCTGTGATCTGGACTCAAAGTCATGTCTACTTTATTAAAGGTCCAATATGTAAGAATTAGACCTTGTGGTCAAATGGAGTACTGCAGTCCACGAGAAAAACAAAAAACATCCACTCAACCCCTCTTCTTCCTGATTTTTCTGTTGGGTTGCCAGTTCCAATCTTGACCCTCATTTTGTTTCTCTTGTATTTGTTCAGTTTTTGGGAAGGATGCAGTGGTTTCTTTAGGTTTACTACAAGTTACCTGCTTCTTTTAATTTTTGCTGCTGGTCGTTGTTAAATTACAGCTGCTTGTGTTGAAGACTTGGCAGCCTTGCAGACTCACATGAGATTTGCTATAGAACCAGGAAGTCTGGACGTGGAATAGTTATTGTAAACAGAGATGACAGAAACTAATGACCACCCAGCCGGCTAAGATCGAGATCTGTTACGTGACTTTATTTTCAACATCGGTGGGACATTAGACTATTGTGTGAGTATTTCACTGTAAAATTCTTACATACTGTACCTTTAAGCATCAACCAACTAGTTACAGCAAAATATATTTACATATTTTACAAATTTCACATAATTTACAAATGAACATCTGCAGCAGTGATTCCAGGACTGGAGCTGTTAGCAGGACACAGTTTGGAACTAACCTGTAATGAAACAGTTATCCATCACGGTTTCCTTATATTGTACAGTTCTTGCATGAACAAGATGGATTACTTCACTTTCCCCCAGTTATTGTTTTTAACATAAACTCTATAGGAACTTCTCTTGTAGTTCAGGTGGACTGGTTCCATGGTTCCATCCAGACTGAGGGCTCGCTGTGTTTACCGAGAGTTCTGGATCATTCCTGTCTGAGTTCAGCCAAAAGGCGACGATGGAAGTGGTGAACTAAGTATCTTACATGTATGAAATAACAGCTGTTTGAACTGTTGTTGGGAAATGTCCCATTTGTGTATATGGACAGTGTGGGACTTCATCTGGATCAGCTGTGAGAAAGCACTTGTTCTGTGTCTGTGTTTCTTGCTGTAACGTGCAGTCTGTGACTTTGGGACTTGGTGGGCTCCATTTCTACTCAAAAGTTAGAATTTCCAAGATCCAAGTTTAAAAAATCAGCTGGATCTTTGGAGTTCAGAGTGTGAAAGTTCTCATCAAAACATCAAATCCAATATGACCTCCTAACTCATGCACTTCTGCAATAATAAAGTTTTTATTTTCATTTCAGTTGGTTTGTAACTCTGAGGAATCATGTTGCTGCAGTGTTTTGATGTTCAGAGGAAAAACATTAAAACATCCTTCAAAGTTGAAAATATCAAACACAGTTAATCTGAATGTGGCGACATTCTCCGAATCGGGTTCTGACATCTGAGGTAAATGGCACACGGCATCATCTCATCGCCAGGAATCATGTGACAGCTCACTGCAGTGATTAATTTGCACTTTTTGGATATAAGGTGATAACACGCTCAGCAACAACACACACCAACGGAGCTGTTCATTTCAAGTGATAATTAGCTTCACGGTGAATGTCGTTGTTTTATGTCTCCCGCCATCAGAAAATGGTACTTCATTTGGCTGTTTGACCTAAATAAACAGAACTCACAGTTATTATATCCACAGTGTGATTATTATACTTCTTTTTATATCATTAAAAAATGTATTTTGCAACATGAACCTATTATCAAATTAAGCCTTTGCACAGACATGTACGTTACGTTAGATCAGCCTCCAGCTGTGGTTAAATCTGCTCTGAGTCTCTCTCTTTCTCTCTCTCTCTCTCTCTCTCTCTCTCTCTCTCTCTCTCTCTCTCTCTCTCTCTCTGACACACACACACACATTTACCAACACTCACACACACTTGAATGCATCACTATTACGCCTTGATGAAGGACAAGTGGATTAGTTTAATGCTTCAAGTCAAAAGAGCATCAGAAATAGCTGCTGGTGCAGACGTGCAGTCTGAATGTGTGGAGTGGCTTCGGTGGAGACAAGGCTTTCACGAGAGGGAGCACAAGGGACGGAAGGAAAAAAGCAAAAAGGCAAAGAGGAGGAGGAGGAAATAGGAAAAAGTTACTGCTTTTAATTCAGGTTACACAATAGCCTGCAGAGATTTCTCCACCACTGGGATCTGTTTGGGTAAAAAGGTTCCCAAAAAGCAACAAGTTAAAATGTTCACGATGAAATTATTTCAGCTAGATCCAGAAAAACAAATATTCTTTTCAGATTTTATTTGATTGCTCTGTAAGACTGACATGTTGTTGTCGCCCCCCCAACCCCCCTCCCACAGATATTGTTCCTGTTAAAGTGTATAAAGTCATCTGGTCCTTGTTTAGGTTCTTCATTGCTTCTGAGGAACTTTCTCGTGATCCTTATTCTTTGGGAGGCACCACTCTTTTGTTACCTCCTTTTTTTAGTTTGATTTCAAAATCTTAGACTGTGACATGTAGAAATATGCAAATACTGTTTCAGAATCTTGAGCCCCCCCGTTATCTCTGCTGCAATTATTTGTTTTAACTTAAATGTAAGTACAGTGTTTGAATCTAAAATCGAGCTTGTGAAATTCAAGCTTTGACTAATATTTGTTATGACCTCCATTATTCTTAAACTCTGCCTGAACTGTGTTGAGTAAACATTTCACAAGCTTTATAACACACATCACTCTGGTCTTTAGGGGATTTTGGTTGTCCTTTGTTCCAGTCTTTATTAGCTCATTAACTGGCCCCTGCCCAACATCTGCTTCCACCTCACTGACCTGACAGGAACCTGGACCAGGAGCTTCCTCCAGAGCTGCTCATGCAAGACAGCAGCAGCCCAGGTTGACAAACCAGTTTGGTATGTGTTGTGAGGACCCAGCTCCAGGATCAGGACTGGACATCCCAGATCCACCAACAACCCAGACTCCAACTGTGTAACCAGAGGGGGTTCAGAGTTAAACCACGTGCAGATATCTGGTTCTTTCTCCATGCAGTTCCACTGGAACATCTTTTTTCTGTGAACTCTATCTGCCTCGTGCTTAACGGGTTCTACTTAAGTAAGCCGTTGAAGTCATAGAATATCATTTAACTGTATTAAATCTTTCAGCCTGATAGAAATATTGTTGTCAAAATGTTTCAAATTGTTCTGTGTAGCTGGATTGAGTTGAATAATCGAGGTGATCAAAAGCGCTCCTGTTTATAAATTCTTAGGGCTGCTTCTTCTTTTCATATCCAATTTCATCTGTTTTTAAGGATGTGCTGCATACCAGGCTGACACATACCAAGTTCTTATAAGTGGGCCCTTATCTGGGCCACTTCAACCACCTGCGTCATTCTAACCTCACACACCTGTTCCTGCTCTGCCATGTCCTCTTTGTTTCATGTAGCAAGTGTTTCAGGTTTTTTCTGACTGCCCTCAAGTATTTTTGAGCCCTTTGGGTTTTTTTCAGTTTCTGCCTTAGTGTTGTAATTTTTAATATCACTGCCTATATACAGTGGGGCAAAGAAGTATTTAGTCAGCCACCAATTGTGTAAGTTCTCCCACTTAAAAAGATCAGAGAGGCCTGTAATTTTCATCATAGGTATACCTCAACTATGAGAGACAAAATGAGGAAAAAAAATCCAGAAAATCACATTGTCTGATTTTTAAAGAATTTATTTGCAAATTATGGTGGAAAATAAGTATTTGGTCACCTACAAACAAGTAAGATTTCTGGCTTTCACAGACCTGTAACTTCTTCAAGAGGCTCCTCGGTCCTCCACTCGTTACCTGTATTAATGGCACCTGTGTGAACTCATTATCAGTATAAAAGACACCTGTCCACAACCTCAAACAGTCACGCTCCAAACTCCACAATGGCCAAGACCAAAGAGCTGTCAAAGGACACCAGAAACAAAATTGTAGACCTTCACCAGGCTGGGAAGACTGAATCTGCAATAGGTAAGCAGCTTGGTGTGAAGAAATCAACTGTGGGAGCAATTATTAGAAAATGGAAGACATACAAGACCACTGATAATCTCCCTCGATCTGGGGCTCCACGCAAGATCTCACCCCGTGGGGTCAAAATGATCACAAGAACGGTGAGCAAAAATCCCAGAACCACACGGAGGGACCTAGTGAATGACCTGCAGAGAGCTGGGACCAAAGTAACAAAGGCTACCATCAGTAACACACTACGCCGCCAGGGACTCAAATCCTGCAGTGCCAGACGTGTCCCCCTGCTGAAGCCAGGACACGTCCAGGCCCGTCTGCGGTTTGCTAGAGAGCATTTGGATGATCCAGAAGAGGATTGGGAGAACATCATATGGTCAGATGAAACCAAAATAGAACTTTTTGGTAGAAACTCAACTTGTCGTGTTTGGAGGGGAAAGAATGCTGAGTTGGATCCAAAGAACACCATACCTACTGTAAAGCATGGGGGTGGAAACATCATGCTTTGGGGCTGTTTTTCTGCAAGGGGACCAGGACGACTGATCCGTGTAAAGGAAAGAATGAATGGGGCCATGTATCGTAAGATTTTGAGTGAAAACCTCCTTCCATCAGCAAGGGCATTGAAAATGAGACGTGGCTGGGTCTTTCAGCATGACAATGATCCCAAACACACCGCCCGGGCAACGAAGGAGTGGCTTCGTAAGAAGCATTTCAAGGTCCTGGAGTGGCCTAGCCAGTCTCCAGATCTCAACCCCATAGAAAATCTCTGGAGGGAGTTGAAAGTCTGTGTTGCCCAGCGTCAGCCCCAAAACATCACTGCTCTAGAGGAGATCTGCATGGAGGAATGGGCCAAAATACCAGCAACAGTGTGTGAAAACCTTGTGAAGACTTACAGAAAACGTTTGACCTCTGTCATTGCCAACAAAGGCTATATAACAAAGTATTGAGATTAACTTTTGTTATTGACCAAATACTTATTTTCCACCATAATTTGCAAATAAATTCTTTAAAAATCAGACAATGTGATTTTCTGGATTTTTTTCCCCTCATTTTGTCTCTCATAGTTGAGGTAAGTGGGAGAACTTACACAATTGGTGGCTGACTAAATACTTTTTTGCCCCACTGTATATATAAGTTGTATGTATCAGCCATATTTGTTACATCATCTGAAGTTTGTATCCTGTCTTGAGGCATTTAAGACTGAACTGTAATATAACCAATATATTGGTTTATATTGGTGAAAGAAATAAATAAAGGTATCAAATTGTTTTCATTCGCTGTTCTATGTACTGTACTTAGAAACTTTCTCTGTTCTTTCAGGTTTGCCGTTGTTCCTCTCAGACTTACCTTCATATTGGATGATGACTCCACTAAGATGTAAAAACTCAGTCAGAAAGTCTTGTCGGGGTCTTGCTGATCTCTTCAGACACATATTAGTGGGCTGGTTGTTATGTGGGACGTGATCGATGTGAAAGGTTTTGGCAGTTTTTGAAGATGAACAAAATTTCCTTAGTGAAGGTTTGTTGGTTTATCATCATGGTTGCAGCATATTGGGGTCCTGGGTGGGGTATCAGAGAGCATGGTGGCAGCAGTGGGTCCATGACTTGGACCCGTTCTTACTGACATGGCTTTATTATGAAGAACTTAAAGCAAGACTGAACCTGCTGGCTGAGGAAACTCCATCATGTTCTCAATCACTAAGCAGCATCCTGACATGGTCCAAACAAGTCATGGCATGTTGTGATCATAGGCATACATGGTAGGATCGATGTGAGAACTTAGAGCTGATGTGTGGAACATCTGAGAACATCCCATTGATGAAGGAAACAGAGTATTGATTATGGTTGAATGGCCTTAATGACGTGTACTTGAATAGCACTTTTCTTAAGTGATACGACTCCCAAAGCGCTTCACACTATAGTATGTCATTCACACATGTTTGGTGGTGATAAACTACACACATGTTGTAACTACAGCTGTCCTGGGACACACACTGACAGAGGCAAGGCTGCCAGACCCCACCGGACCCTCTGACCACCAAATAGACAGGTTGAGTGAAGCGTGAGTGAATCGGTGACCCTCAAGTTACTGAACGACCGCTCTACCACCTGAGCCATGGCCATCTCAGGTTTGCTAAATTTGTCACAATCCATCCACCCAGCATTGTTCTAGCAGATCAGGTCGAGTGTCGTGGAGTCGTCCTCTACAGTCCAAGGACCTTTAATTATAAACTGAACCACAAATTATCTCCTGGCTTTACTAACTATCAGGGGCGTGTCCAGAGGGGGGCAAGGCCACCCTTCCCATTAGACTGGCCACCCCAGTTGCCCCCATCAAGATGAGACAATCAAATTCAATCAATACTTTTACATTAAACAAAGAAAATGATTAATAAAAATAAACCATTGACATTCTGCTTTGACTGATTTTTATTTCATTTTGGTTTATGGTGCCACTTCAATTATAATAAAGGGTCTATATTTGGTAAAAAAAAATAAAATAAATAAGTTTATGGACCCTTTACACATGCCACCCTTTTGGAAATCTATGCCCCCACCTGACGCCCCCAACATAGATTTTCTAGACACACCCCTGCTGACTGTGGGTGAGACATATTCTAAAAATCTGATTAAAGGTTGAGACTGCTGGAATTCTGGGAGTGAAATTTGATGCTCTTTATTTTGTTTTGTTTACTTTTTGCCTAAAAACATCAAATATTTGCTTTAGTATCAAATGATTTGGGGTTTTTTTGCCTGTGAGATTAGTTGATTCCCTTCCTGACTGAACAGAACCAGGATGACTGTGTCCCTGTTCAGAACAGCAGCACCGTATATGGTGCACACTGTGCATGAGACAGAGTATTCATCTTTAATATATGTGATTCCAGACAGCTGTAAACAACAAGGGGTGAGCTGGGGATGCAGCTGGAAACAGGGGGCGTGTCCCTGCTTGTGATTGGACCGGCAGGATGACTCCAGTGTCAGTGACATCACAACTTTGTGCCTGACCTAAATAAATCAGCCGTGACGTCACATCTGTCTCTTTTGGTCTGTCTCCCTTCTCTCTTTGTCACCCACTTTACATCTCTTATATAACTCCTTCCCCTTGCCCCGCCCCCTGCTCATCTTTTGCATGAGTTTGCACCCCCCCCACCCCCTTCAATCGCACAGGGGCACAGAAACTGAGTCAGTCAGGAGAGTGAGGCCAAGAGAGAAGAGGGGAAAAAACAACATCGAGCATTGCCAATAACCCACTTTCTGGAGATTAAAGCTACTCTGATGAATATTCATATGTTGGAACTTGGAAAGCAACATTGGCCCTAAAGAGGGGACAAAACGCAGATGTAAGCCTTCACCACATGGACCAAAAGGCCGCTGTTTGATACTGATACATGTATCTTTAACAGATTTCTGCCACATTGCAATCACATTTTCTCCTGCACCACTGTGTAATACTCAAGTAGGTGAAAAATGTCACTCAGGCTGCTGGTGTGAGCGATAAAAACAATCCATAGCTGCAGGGTTGCAACATGGAGCTGATCACTTTCATCATCTCATATTATTTTTACGACCGCAGAGTGCGAGTAACGACCGGAGGTTATAATGCAGAACAATATACTTACAGTTCTTTTGGTGGACAGAGATTCAGTCTGTTTGAGTCAGAAAAGAAAAAAAGTTCCTCTCTTTCAGACACACACTCTCTGTTTAATTCACAGCAACTAAAAGTGTCAGTGCTGCTTTCAAACATTTCAGAAATAGATTTTTTTCAACTCAACATTGCATATATGGAAGCTTGTATTTCCAAAAATGCAACTTTTCAGTGTTTGAAGGTCCCATATCATGAAAAATCAACTTTTTTGGAGCTTTTATTCATGCTTTGATGTTATTTTCTTATTAGACCCCCCAGAGTGGTTTTTAGTTTAATACATACGTTTCTCAGTAATCCTCCTGCATCCTGCACTCTGAGCAGCTGCTTCACTCTCCCCTGGAAAACTGTAACATAGTGATGTAACAATGTTACACCAGGACTTGTCCGGTGTGTCTGCGCTGCCCTTGCAGATTAAACACACACACCCTGAGCTGAGAGAGTCTGAAGCAAGACACTAAACACCACTGTTTGTAGTATCTTACTTTCTAAAAATGTCTGGGTGAAAATGTGCATTTGGCTGCTAGAGTTACAGGAATGTATTCACCGTTTTATTCAGGCAGCTCGAGGGGCAGCACTCATGGGGAAGGGCTGAAGGGGAGATGGGATTTTAAGTAAACTGAGTGTTTTACTTCCTGGTTGGACAATAACTCAAGAATATAAGTTAGACAATGAAGACTATATAACACCAACAGTAATATTTATCGTATATGTCTCTATCCCAAATGTTGACAGCTGTAAAACAGCAGGATACAGGACCTTTAAAGATAAATAAACTGTGTCCATCGGCTGCTCAACCACAGACAGATGTGAAAGACAACCAGTGGAGCTGAATCACTGTAAAATATTGAAAAAATGGAGATTCAGGGTTTTGACCCGACAGTGACGATGAGTTTTTATGTTGTTGTGAGAAAACTGTGACATAAAAAGAACAAACAGAGATTAAAAACATCAGGTCAGGACAACATGTACAACACATTATAATCCAGGAAGTACTCCTTACCTCCATTATGCAGGTGGTTTCTAGTGGTGTTAGTTTATCTATTTATCTGAACAAATATATTTATATATATGTATGTGTGTGTGTGTATATATATGTATATATATATATACTGTATATACACTCACCGGCCACTTTATTAGGTACACCTGTCCAACTGCTCGTTAACACTTAATTTCTAATCAGCCAATCACATGGCGGCAACTCAGTGCATTTAGGCATGTACACATGGTCAAGACAATCTCCTGCAGTTCAAACCGAGCATCAGTATGGGGAAGAAAGGTGATTTGAGTGACTTTGAACGTGGCATGGTTGTTGGTGCCAGAATGGCTGGTCTGAGTATTTCAGAAACTGCTGATCTACTGGGATTTTCACGCACAACCATCTCTAGGGTTTACAGAGAATGGTCCGAAAAAGAAAAAATATCCAGTGAGCGGCAGTTCTGTGGGCGGAAATGCCTTGTTGATGCCAGAGGTCAGAGGAGAATGGCCAGACTGGTTCGAGCTGATAGAAAGGCAACAGTGACTCAAATAACCACTCGTTACAACCAAGGTAGGCAGAAGAGCATCTCTGAACGCACAGTACGTCGAACTTTGAGGCAGATGGGCTACAGCAGCAGAAGACCACGCCGGGTGCCACTCCTTTCAGCTAAGAACAGGAAAATGAGGCTACAATTTGCACAAGCTCATCGAAATTGGACAATAGAAGATTGGAAAAACGTTGCTTGGTCTGATGAGTCTCGATTTCTGCTGCAACATTCGGATGGTAGGGTCAGAATTTGGCGTCAACAACATGAAAGCATGGATCCATCCTGCCTTGTATCAACGGTTCAGGCTGGTGGTGGTGGTGTAATGGTGTGGGGAATATTTTCTTGGCACTCTTTGGGCCCCTTGGTACCAATTGAGCATCGTTACAACGCCACAGCCTACCTGAGTATTGTTGCTGACCATGTCCATCCCTTTATGACCACAATGTACCCAACTTCTGATGGCTACTTTCAGCAGGATAATGCGCCATGTCATAAAGCTGGAATCATCTCGGACTGGTTTCTTGAACATGACAATGAGTTCACTGTACTCAAATGGCCTCCACAGTCACCAGATCTCAATCCAATAGAGCATCTTTGGGATGTGGTGGAACGGGAGATTCGCATCATGGATGTGCAGCCGACAAATCTGCGCCAACTGTGTGATGCCATCATGTCAATATGGACCAAACTCTCTGAGGAATGCTTCCAGCACCTTGTTGAATCTATGCCACGAAGAATTGAGGCAGTTCTGAAGGCAAAAGGGGGTCCAACCCGTTACTTGCATGGTGTACCTAATAAAGTGGCCGGTGAGTATATATATATATACACACAGGGTGGTCCATTTATATGGTCCATGTATATGGATACACCTTAATAATGGTTAGTGATATTAACGTCCTGTTTGTGGCACAAACACAGCCTCAAGATGGGTGGTGACCATGGTGGCCATTTTGAAGTCGGCCATCCTGGATCCAACTTTTGTTTTTTTCAATAGGAAGAGGGTCATGTGACACATCAAACTTATTGGTAATTTCACAAGAAAAACAATGGTGTGCTTGGTTTCAATGTAACTTTATTCTTTCATGAGTTTATTTGCAAGTTTCTCTTTTTTCACAGCCATTGACATGTCAAAGAGGTTAACACGTGAGGAGCGGATTGAAATTGCGCTGATATCTGGTGAACGCAGTAACTGGGTCATTGCAGCAGATTTCAATGCAAGACACTCTACGAGACCACCCATCTCCCATGCTACAGTTAGCAAACTGCGTGCTAAGTTTCATGAAACTGGTTCAGTGTTGGATTTGCCAAAATGTGGACGCATGAAAACTGTTACTAATGAAGAAACATCTCTGTATATATGTTCATATGGCTGTACAGCCTGCTGTTATTATTCAACAAGGACTATATTGACGCATAAAAACACTGACTATATTAACAAGGTTTCCTGTGTGTAATACGATTTGTGCTGCATTCAGGAGCAGCATCAGGGTGTTGCTGGACTGGTATGATTGTATTACTGAAGAAAACAGATGTATGGCAGATTTAGCATTTCCAAACATGAGCAGCTTATCTGTAAGGAGAAAGAATTCTGGGGGGGGGGGTCACAGCTGCAGGGTCAACTCTAATCCTCACATACAGTCAGATCATTCAGTGTTCACTCTGCAGCAAGAGAGACGGATGGAAAGAATGAGGAGTGTTTTATTGTTTTGCCGATAAAAGCAGCGATACGGGCTGGGAAATGGAAACTGGGTTGAGAGACGTGGGTAAGAGAATCAAAAGCAGGAAGGCTCAGTAGCAGCAGCAGTACATACAAAAGGTCACGCGTGTTGTATGACACAGAGAGGATAGAGTGAAAGAAGATGATCCTGTTTCTGTGTTTGCTGAACATGCTGAAAGGCAGAAAAAAAAGGAAAAACAGCTGAAAGTTGGTGTTTTTCTTCCCTTTTCATGTTCAAGTTCCTCTTACTTTCTCATTCATATTCAACCCCCCCCGCCCGCTGTGAGGAGAGTTGCAGATCAACTGCAGCACAGTGCTACAGTTGAAAACACACACACGTGAACACACACTGGTACAGGAGGACTTCTTCAACTACAGGCTGATAAACGTTTACTGTAAACATGGAAGAATCTTTCAAACAGACCAAACTTTATTATGTACGGGGAAACTTTAACAATAACAAGATTAATACTAATAATTCAGTTTAAACATTTTAAGATTTTGAACTTTATAATAGTTGACTACATGATAACCAGTCTGATTAAACAAACCTTCGTTAGTTTGTTTACATCTGAGCTTAACTTAAGGTTTCATGTCAGGTTCTAAAAAGATGAAACAAATTTAATAACACAGACGTGGCCAAACACATGAGTCGTAACAAAAACAGCACTTCTGGAAAACGAAACCTTCTCAATTAAGAACCAAATCTTTAATAAAATTGAGATAAACTGAAAGAAAGAAAGAAAGAAAGAAAGAAAGAAAGAAAGAAAGAAAGAAAGAAAGAAAGAAAGAAAGAAAGAAAGAAAGAAAGAAAGAAAGAAAGAAAGAAAGAAAGAAAGAAAATAAATCAACAAACAAACAAATAAATAAATAGACGGACAGCTAGATACGTAGATACACAAACAAACAAAAAAAGTAAATAAATAAATAAAAGACTTAATTACACTTACAAGTTGCAGCAGGAAAACGTGCACGTATCGTGCACGAGTTTCACAGTGTTTTTCTGCTCCGACACACATAAAACTCACCAGTTCAGTTTGATTCAAACAGAAAATTTGCATATTTTCTTCACAGTTTTGTGTCTGAAACGAGTCTCAGAGTGAGACACGAACAAAAAAAGAGCCAAAACTAATTCAGAAGTCAGAAATAACTTGAGATTATTTAACAAAACATCCGTAGTGATGAATGTAGAGCAGAACCGTGCTGCTGCTGTATGGATCCACATCTGGATCAGTCGTGTTCCATCTCACCTGCCAGCATTCAGAATTCATGATTACAGGTAGGTTTTACAGGTGTGATAAAGTCAAACCTTGTCCACTGAAGCACAGAGTTTCCATGGCAACATCTCCACTCAGGGATTTTGATTACTACTACCTCCCGCGTGGCTCCGGCTGACGGTGTTTTTAGCTCTCTGCTCCTTCTGGGTTTTGAACCTTTGGGTGTTTCTAACTTAACAAGGTCTTTTGCATTAATTTGCATGAGTAAGTCCCTTAAGAGGAAACGTTACAGGAACTGCAGTCGGGTCAACGACAAACAAGCAACCGCCTGAAAATAAAACAGTTTAACAAAGTTTTTAAAAAATGATGAGTGTGAATCTTAAAGAGTTCATCGTGTGAGTCCACGTGGCTCCATGAACTCATGTAGTCAGGTGATCAGGGAAACATGGACAATGAAACAGCCTTTCATTACCCCACACACACACACACACACACACACACACACACAAGTGTGTTTTGTTATCCTTATGGGGACCGTCCATTGACTTCCATTGATTTTAGTAACTAGATTTATACCTAACCCAAACCCTTTTCCTAACCTTAACCATTACTGATCTATAACTAACCCTAAGACTAATTAAAACTCTATTCACACCATACCTATAAACCTAACCCCTAACCCTAAAAAGGGGAGTCCCCCTCATGGGGACCAGGCTTCGGTCCCCACAAGAACCCTCGGACCCCAGAAAGATAGTAAAAAGCAGGAAACGGGTCCCCAGGAGGTCAGAAATACAAACCCACACACACACACACACACACACACACACCTGTGTTTTGTTATCCTTATGGGGACCGTCCATTGACTTCCATTGATTTTAGTAACTAGATTTATACCTAACCCAAACCCTTTTCCTAACCTTAACCATTACTGATCTATAACTAACCCTAAGACTAACTAAAACTCTATTCACACCATACCTATAAACCTAACCCCTAACCCTAAAAAGGGGAGTCCCCCTCATGGGGACCAGGCTTCGGTCCCCACAAGAACCCTCGGACCCCAGAAAGATAGTAAAAGTCAGGAAACGGGTCCCCAGGAGGTCAGAAATACAAACCCACACACACACACACACACACACACACACACACGCACACACACACACACACACACACACACACACACGTGTGTTTTGCTATCCTTATGGGGACCGTCCATTGACTTCCATTGATTTTAGTAACTAGATTTATACCTAACCCAAACCCTTTTCCTAACCTTAACCATTACTGATCTATAACTAACCCTAAGACTAACTAAAACTCTATTCACACCATACCTATAAACCTAACCCCTAACCCTAAAAAGGGGAGTCCCCCTCATGGGGACCAGGCTTCGGTCCCCACAAGAACCCTCGGACCCCAGAAAGATAGTAAAAGTCAGGAAACGGGTCCTCAGGAGGTCAGAAATACAAACCCACACACACACACACACACACACACACACACTCTCCACAGGGGCGGATTCTTTCCCTTCTGACATGTAACTCATCATTTTGTTTTCACAACACTGATTCAAACCCAACAGACTCTGATACCTTTAAGTGCCCCCCCCCCCACACACACACACACTTTCTCTACACAGACAGCTCCCAGCAGTGCAGAGATAAATCACTATGGAGGTTTTCCGGCTTCATCCTTCTGGCTCGCTGCGTCGCCTCTCTCTCTCTCTCTCTCTCTCTCTCTCGACCTCGGTGCAGGCCCGTACCACGCCTCGCTCTCATCTCTCTGTTCCTCCTCTCTTTACAGTCTTCACATCCCTCCCTCTTCCTTTCCTCCCCCTCTCACCAGATCTCTCCGGTGACCTTGCCGTGGCTGAGAGTGAAGCCATGCTTTTATCTCCTCCCCCCTCCTAACACCCGCCTCCCCCCACCTGCATCATGTGTTATACACATGTTCCATTTCTACATTATTTTACATCATTCAAACTGTTGCAGTTTTTTTGGATGATGTTTAGAAATGAACCTCAGGATGTTGGTTAATGAGGCGTCACACAGACCTGGATCCAGTCCAGTTTCGGTATGACCTCCACACGCCCCCTTTTATCTGCAGATCACCTGATCAATACTCACTGGTTTAGCTTACAGTTAGAGAAGTGGCTCCATGTTTTGGTAAAGAGACTTATTCATTAGCTTCAGCAGTATTGATGCTCAGACGATCGATGAAACTCTCATGTCTGTGTGTTTTCAACCTAAAGCTCCAACTGAAACATGAGTTCTGCTGGTCTGTTCATCTTTCCCTCAACAAGGAAACGAGATGCTTGATTCTGAGGTCTTTATTATTTTAGGTTTGGTTTGGCTCAGAAATCAGTAACTTAGTTTTAGAAACAAAGAAGAAATGAATAAATAAATCCCAGATTTTTTTATTAATGAGCTCTTATTCTGGATTTCTTTGTCAGACTCTCAGAGCCGCTTTTAAATGGTGAGTTTTTGTTTCTATTCAAAACAGGTCAATATCAAAAGTAAAAAACTGAAAAGATGCATTGAAAATAACATTCCTCATTCTGCTGCTGCAAAGATCCACCTTCAAATCAAAAGTTTTACTTTTGGTTTGGAGACTTTACAGTACTGTTGAGTTTCATGTTACTTATAAAAATAATAGTAGCCTACTGTGAAAGTAAACATCTTCTTAACAAATGACTTGTAATGTACCTGAAAGTCCTCACTATCCAGCACACTGCTGTCCATGCTGTAGATAGCAGGGGGGAGGAGGCGAGGGGGGGGCAGGTTGCTCAGGGCGATGGTGATGATGTTACTGCGCTTCATTCCCAACACAGAGACAGATGGCGGCTTCTGTGTGAGGAACGTAAAGAAAGTTCATAATGACATAGTTTCATAATATATCCATCCATCCATCCATCCATCCATCCATCCATCCATCCATCCATCCATCCATCCATCCATCCATCCATCCATCCATCCTTCCTCCATCCATCCATCCATCCATCCATCCATCCATCCATCCATCCATCCATCCATCCATCCANAAACTCTCATGTCTGTGTGTTTTCAACCTAAAGCTCCAACTGAAACATGAGTTCTGCTGGTCTGTTCATCTTTCCCTCAACAAGGAAACGAGATGCTTGATTCTGAGGTCTTTATTATTTTAGGTTTGGTTTGGCTCAGAAATCAGTAACTTAGTTTTAGAAACAAAGAAGAAATGAATAAATAAATCCCAGATTTTTTTATTAATGAGCTCTTATTCTGGATTTCTTTGTCAGACTCTCAGAAATGGTGAGTTTTTGTTTCTATTCAAAACAGGTCAATATCAAAAGTAAAAAACTGAAAAGATGCATTGAAAATAACATTCCTCATTCTGCTGCTGCAAAGATCCACCTTCAAATCAAAAGATTTACTTTTGGTTTGGAGACTTTACAGTACTGTTGAGTTTCATGTTACTTATAAAAATAATAGTAGCCTACTGTGAAAGTAAACATCTTCTTAACAAATGACTTGTAATGTACCTGAAAGTCCTCACTATCCAGCACACTGCTGTCCATGCTGTAGATAGCAGGGGGGAGGAGGCGAGGGGGGGGCAGGTTGCTCAGGGCGATGGTGATGATGTTACTGCGCTTCATTCCCAACACAGAGACAGATGGCGGCTTCTGTGTGAGGAATGTAAAGAAAGTTCATAATGACATAGTTTCATAATATATCCATCCATCCATCCATCCATCCATCCATCCATCCATCCATCCATCCATCCATCCATCCATCCATCCATCCATCCATCATCCTTCTTCCATCCATCCATCCATCCATCCATCCATCCATCCATCCATCCATCCATCCATCCATCCATCCATCCATCCATCGAGTTCAACTCTTATGGTTCCGTCACGTGTCAACAGAACATCAGAGTACTTGAGCTCCTCCTCCTGAGACAGAGACTCATGTCCAACCTGGAGGGAGCTTCTGGTTTAGAACTATAGACGCAGACTGTGAGAAATAAAATATAAAAGTAATAAACTTTATATTGTGTTTCAAATTAAAAAGAATGAATTATATTTTAACTAAGCAAAACTTAAAAAAAAAAATACAAAACTAGTTTAAAAACTTTAGAACACCAAATATTTTATGTCTATAGTTTTTAACAGATTCGAAGTAATTTAATCAAACACAAAGGGCTCAGTTGTCATCTTTCCATATGAGTGTAAAATAACTTTGAAACAAATTTTTAAAATGTCATGTAAAAAAAAATCTTTTAATTCCGGTCTGCTGTTTATTAGATCGGATTCTTCTACCTGTTTAGGGTTTTTAAAGCAGAATCCCTCAGAGGAGAGAAACAAAGATACCAAGAGGAGAAAACTCAGAAATAGATGCTTTTACTGTTCAAGCAGGTAAACAGGGAAGAGCTGTTTTTTTTTTTTCTTTTTTTATTCAGGCACATACTGTATTAGTCATTCCTTCAGGTCACCCTGTATCCAATCTGACTGCTAACAGGGAAATAATAAGTCATGTGATGTAAACATTGTTCCGAAGAGACGCATAAAGTCTTCAAAAACAGACATAAATCCCCTCAAGCAAACAGAAAAATCATCTGTTCTAATATACATGAACCATCACACATGACTCACCCAGCGGGGGGGGGGGNGACCCCACGGGGTGAGATCTTGCGTGGAGCCCCAGATCGAGGGAGATTATCAGTGGTCTTGTATGTCTTCCATTTTCTAATAATTGCTCCCACAGTTGATTTCTTCACACCAAGCTGCTTACCTATTGCAGATTCAGTCTTCCCAGCCTGGTGAAGGTCTACAATTTTGTTTCTGGTGTCCTTTGACAGCTCTTTGGTCTTGGCCATAGTGGAGTTTGGAGCGTGACTGTTTGAGGTTGTGGACAGGTGTCTTTTATACTGATAACGAGTTCACACAGGTGCCATTAATACAGGTAACGAGTGGAGGACCAAGGAGCCTCTTAAAGAAGTTACAGGTCTGTGAAAGCCAGAAATCTTACTTGTTTGTAGGTGACCAAATACTTATTTTCCACCATAATTTGCAACTAAATTCTTTAAAAATCAGACAATGTGATTTTCTGGATTTTTTTCCCTCATTTTGTCTCTCATAGTTGAGGTATACCTATGATGAAAATTACAGGCCTCTCTGATCTTTTTAAGTGGGAGAACTTACACAATTGGTGGCTGACTAAATACTTTTTTGCCCCACTGTATTAGTCATTCCTTCAGGTCACCCTGTATCCAATCTGACTGCTAACAGGGAAATAATAAGTCATGTGATGTAAACATTGTTCCGAAGAGACGCATAAAGTCTTCAAAAACAGACATAAATCCCCTCAAGCAAACAGAAAAATCATCTGTTCTAATATACATGAACCATCACACATGACTCACCCAGCGGGGGGGGGGGTAAATTTATCACTACATGCAATAAAAAAACTACCAAGAACCTATTATAAACACTTAGGTTCCCACTGGTGTGACTAATAACCTTCTTAATGGCTTTGTCACCTTTATTGATCCCAGATGAGACAGGCTGCTCAAACTTGGCTCAGCTGGCACGAGGAAATAACTGCCATCAGACCAGGACTGAAGCTTCAGGACCACGTGAACATCCAGACCTGTTTTCCTTCTACAAATAAATAATTTACAGCATGAGTCATGTTGCAACAATTCAAAAAAGGATGATGTTTGCCTGTGATGTATCGCACCAGGATGAATGAACATGTCTGTGTTTTCATTGATTAAACTGAACAAAGGAGGAAAGAAACTGGATTTAATCTAGTCAGTTTAAAGGTGCCCTGGCACAAAAAAAAAGAACATTGTTGAATACCCACGTTTGTTCTTGGTTTCATACTGGGTATGAAAATGGCACAAAAAATTCTCTTTCTGTATTTTTTTTCGCTTAAAGGATGCAGATGCAGGAATCCGATGAGTTTGAAAAATTTTGCGTATTAATATTTATGAGCTCATGCGGTTGAGACCGTGTCTGCAAAGTTAGTTCAGCTGTTCAGTAGCTAACATGGTGGAGCATCAGCGTTGTTATGCTATGCTCCAACCGGACATACACAATGCACATATTGCCAAAAAATCCAGATTTGCTGGACAGAAGTTATTCAGATTATTTTTGCAGACTCCCAGAAGTTATAATAGTAATTTAAGTGTTTGTTCAAACTTTTTAAACTTTGGCCAGTTTCAAGGTGGGTGTGCTAAAAAGTTAGATCCATCACGCTAATCTACAGAGAGCACTCAATCTGTATGTAATCATGTTTATACATGGGGGCTCTGCTGTTCTGCACGGATTCCTGATAAAATACCGGGGTCTTATCTGCAGGCACCCCCTCCCACTCATAATCCCAACCAACTTTATACAGGATGCTATTAGGTATGTTACTCAGACAATTGTAGCGCTGTTGGGAATGCAGCATGGGAGGATACAGGAAGCCATGCTCTCATAGGCTAGTTTGTTAGCCAATCTGAATTAGCAAAATGAATATTAATAAGTACAGGCCTGAACTGAGGTCAATTTACAAGCAACCAGATTACTCTAATCTTGAACAGCTGGAAATTAGTGTTTCCTAATGTTTTTTAGATATACAATATTTCATATTACAGGTTAACACTTCAGAAATAACCACAAAGTCATGAAATGTGTGTGACAGGGCACCTTTAAACTGAAGTGTAATAATAATAATAATAATAATAATAATCTCTAACTAACACACTAAATATTAACTCTATAGCTGTAAAACTGACTGATTTATAGTCATTTCTGTGTTTGCTATTGTCAATCAGCAGTGGCGGCCATCTTGAAATGGGTTTACTCCAATTGTATTTGTAGTTCCAGTGACGACGCTCTCAGAGTTTCATTACAATGTAGCCAGTGGTTTATCGTGTGTTTTGCTGAAAAACAAACGCACCTTTTCGTCAGAGGATAAAAACAACAATAACGTTGGTGCCTGCTCCTGTAATACCTTGACGCTCCAGCAGGGGGCAGAAGACATGTGAAGGATTCAGTGCAGCAGACTTGAGGAAGAGCTGCACGGTGGAGCAGTGATTCTTACCTTGCAGGAAGAAGATCCTGGGTTGGAGTTTGCATGTGTGAGTTTTTCCCCCACAGACCAAAAATATACTTTAGGTTAATTGGCAGCTCTAAATTGCCCCCAGGTGTGAGCAACTGATTGTTTGTCTATATGTGGCCCTGTGATTGACTGGCGACTTGTCCAGGTGTGACCCCGCCTCTTGCTCAATGACAGCTGGAGACAGACACCTGCTCCCTGAACAGGAACAAGCAGATACAGAAAATGAGCTAAAACCTAAAAATAAAGAGACATTCGGTGTTACAGAATTAGCAGCCATCAGTTACTGCTGCGCTTTAAGCCCCAGCAGCACAGCGCCATTCAATTTGATTTCATAAATCCTCACATAACCACAGTGAGGTCATGGAAAACAGATAACAGGATGTTCATGAAACTGTCATGTGATCAGACCCATTTAGTTCTGTCAGAGTAATCTGATCGTCCAGTTACTGGTTCCATCAGGTCCAACCTGCAGCCCACAGAGTCATGTGGGTTCATGCTGTAACTTCAGACCTCTTTAAGCTAATCTGATGAGGAGACGTGTCCGTGCTCGTGCAGTGATTTATTACTGATCAGAGATAAAGAGCAACATTCAAAGACACTGAAACGATGACGATTTAAAGAGAAGAGGGACACATTGTCCCAGTAGCTGCACGGAGTCGTGAGTCCTTCCTAAAAACTGCTTTCATTCGCTGAAAAGGACACAAGAGCTGCTCTGTTCATGTTGGTCGGGTGTTGGAACGTTAATCTGTGATGAAATCTTTTAAAAAAAAAAGGCCTGCTTTTATAAACATAGCTTTTTTTTAATGCATGAGGATTTACAACATGGTTCTGATCTTTTTTTTTTAAAGGAAGAGCTTTTATCTTGTTCCAGGTTATGTAAGAAAATCTTCTAGAATGAAGGAAACTGAGACTCCAGCTCTGTGGTTGTTCACTGTAACAGTTACCATTTCCACATTCTTCACCCCCTCAAGTGCACGACATGAAATCTTTTCCTTTCAGTCTTCTCTCCATCTGTTAGCTGCTTCTCCATCTGTCCACAGTCTTCTTTGTCTTCTTCTTGCACGCTCTTATTTTCTGCCCTGTTGTCCTTCCTGTTAATTACAGCTCACTGAATAATTAGCCCCCTTACCTTTTATAAATTCCTCTTCATCGCTGCCAGCTTCATGTTCTTGTATTTGTTATATTGCTATAAAGCCTCCAAAGACTTTCTGCAGCACAATGCATGTTAACAAAGTACCTGAACTCTGAGGGTTTGTAACTCTGGGTCGGGACTTCGATGTCTAGAGAAGAACTTACAGTAATGTCGGAGCTTTTACTTGTATCTTATAGTTTTAAAGGGATAGTCTGAATGTTCTGAAGCGGGATTCTGTTGAACGTTATGTGCAGTCAGTATCTTACCTGCGATAGAGTCATCTAAACTACCTCGCAGTCTGAAGAAACAGAAATCAGTTCTGACCAGACAGATGAGCTCACAGCGAGTCCGAGTGGGTCCAAAACCAAAGTGGGTTGATGCTGAATTCAAACAACTTTAATCAAAAAAACTTTACATTGCCATTAATTCTACATTTACACTGAAGACTGTGTTGGTCTGTTTTACTTTACTAAAAATCATCCATGTCAAACATGTATTGGGGGTGTGTGTGGGGGGGGGGGGGGTTGGCTGTAGCCTAATAGGGAAAGAGCACCCTTCAATCGGAAGACTGGGGTTCAATCCTGTGTATCCTGAAGTATCCTTGGGCAAAACACAGAACCCGAAAACTGCACGATTATTTATTTTTTAGATATTATTGACCAGAGCATGTTAAAGGATCGTGTAAAATCTAAAGCAATGAACTCTTTAACATTCATATGCCAATATATTATTATAGTATTTATTTCTCAGGTTGCTCTTAAAAAAATCAGTTTGGTGCTTCATGATTCACAGGAAACATTATTTGCAGTTCTCACTCTAAATATAAACTGTCAAGTCAAGTCAAGTCAAGTCAAGTCAAGTCAAGTCTATTTATAAAGCACATTTAAAAACAACCAAGGCTGACCAAAGTGCTGTACAGTGACAAGAAAAAACAGTAAAACAACATAAACAGAATACAAGCTCTAAAATACATAAAACACCTCACTAATAAAACAGTCAAATTAAACCTTGTTAAAAGCCAATGAGAAAAGGTGGGTTTAAAGAGCAGATTTAAAAGTTCCTGAGCTGTGTAGAGCTGTTTTAAGTTGCTGTTAATTCACTGTGAAACTTCCCCCATTCAGATTAGCTGTTAGCTCGTCAATCAGGTCCTAATCTCGTTTTCTCCAACCTGAGTTTGTTCACAGCCCTATGTGCAGGAGAAAAGATGTTAATGGTTCATAACATCCTGACAGAAGCCGACTTCAAATGATCCAAACGTTGACTTTAAAGAAACAATCTGGAGTTCCTTCTCAGAGAGCGCCACTGAGGCAAAATAAATGTGTTGGACCTTTAGGTACCGCCCCTCTGCTTCGCGATAAGATATCCAGCATCTGCTCTCATCTGCGTACGTGCACCACCATTGTTACGATGGACACTTCATGAGTAAATTACATATATACAGTTTATGTTTATTTAAGGTGGTTGATACTCCATGTTTCACATGTCTTTTTGCTTTATAAACATGTCGTAAATGGTAGTTCTTCAGGATACGTGCGCACGCTTGATTGATTGACAGGTGTTCTATGAAGATGGCTAATGCTATTGGCTAAAGCAGAGCTAGCCTGACCAATCAGATCCTCCTGCATTATGTTCAAATGCAGAATGGTCTGACACCGAAGCCGCACCCGATCATTTCCGCGTCAAATTTTATGACGGACCAATTACATATCACCTTTGTTGTGCGTCATCCTGAAAACACGGAACTAGCGTTTTCCACCCAGAGCACAACATTCAACATGGCGGACTCGGCTGTGGATGAAGTACTTACTTTTTGACACAAAAGAGACAACTGTCATTAATATTCGTCTTTTCTCCTCCATTAACCATGGCTCTGTAGCTACCATTACGGCTCTGCTCGCTAAACCTTTTTGTTTTTATTCCGCCTCGTGGGTATTCGCTTTAGCGTCACATATGTTGCGTCACTTCCAGGTTTCTGTGATTGGTTCTCTCTCAACTGGCTAAGACCGCCTTCAAAATTGAGAGACAGCGGTTCAGCTCCAGGCCCTCACGTCTTTGTAAAGTAAGCTGTCAAAGACGTGAGGGCCTGGTTGATCAGGTAAATGCAGAGCGGCACTCAGTGAAAACTAAATACACCCCTACGGGACTGCATTGAGAAGGAAAAAAATATGACATTTTTCCTACTTTATATTACAGAACCGGGTTAGAATATCACTTTTACTATTTATTTAACTATTCCAACTCTTGCCTTTATGGTATAAATAAAGCTACTCTGTCAAGATTGCAGCTTGTCCAAAATGCAGCAGCAAGATTTCTCACTCGATCAGATAGAAGACAGCACACCACTCCCATCCTTAAATCACTCCACTGGTTGCCCATACATTTTGGATAAATTTCAAAATATTACTTTTTACCTTCAAATCTTAGAACAGTCTGGCTTTTCCCTATCTGGCTGAACTCCTCCATCTTTACCATCCTCCTCGAGCTCTTAGGTCAGCAGATCAGCTTCTTCTCACTGTCCCTAAGGCTTATTGTAAGTCCAGAGGGGAGAGGGCTTTTTCTATTTGTGCTCCTAAGCTGTGGAACTCACTCCCTCTCCCAATTAGACAGGCATCTTCTCTGGCTGTGTTTAAATCACGCCTAAAAACCCATTATTTTTCTTTGGCTTTCCACTCATAATCTTGATCTCTTTATTTGGTTTTATTTTGCTTATATCCTCTTTGTTTGTGATGCTCATGTTTCTA
Source organism: Pachypanchax playfairii (assembly GCA_006937955.1). Classification (NCBI taxonomy): domain Eukaryota; kingdom Metazoa; phylum Chordata; class Actinopteri; order Cyprinodontiformes; family Aplocheilidae; genus Pachypanchax; species Pachypanchax playfairii. Next base: position 824,280 of record SSNP01000132.1, read on the forward strand.
ATGGTATGTTTGTATCAATTGTTTTTCCTTTGTTTGTTTTGTTTTAACTTCTTGATTTTAATGTGTGTTTTAAATTGTAGTCTTTTGTTGATGTTTTTTATGTTCAGCGCTTTGGTTGGTTGTAAAGCAATGTAAAAGCGCTCTATTTCATCCCTACTGACCATCAGAGGTGGTGCCTTAAGCACTGGATGATCCATCTCGTGCATGCGCAGGTCGAGTGTTTATACCAACAATGTCACGTGTGACCCCTGATGACCCCGGAGACCCTATATCTTCCGGTGACATCAGAGGCTCTGTTCCTTTTCATCTTCTCGCAGGTGGTATTACCGCGCTAGCTACAGATTAGGATCTTGCTGAAAGCTACTTCTTTTCGAATTATCGTTCGTTGCTGGTGGCCTTGTGACTTTCTGTCGGAGCTGCGAGCTGCTCACCGTTCAACGAACCCCACTGGGAGGTTTGCGACTTCTGCTTCGGCGCGTTTCCTCCGCTGGGTAAGTTTGCTCTGTTTCACATGAGCTGCCTGGTTGTCGTGTGACTATCAGTGCAGGTAGTGTGTTCGGGCCTTCTCCCAACGTTGGGCAGCTGAATATTGGGTAAGCAGAATATTGATTGACCCACACGTGCAGTTGATATTTGTATGGCTGGAGAAGGCAGCGCTCTCGCTCCCAGCATAGGTGCGCCTCGTTTGTGTGTGACATAATTGGCCTTGACTGGTGAGGACGGTGCTTTCGCTCTCTCTTCCAGTCTTTGTCAGTCCTCCATTTATTTCTTATTTGTTTGTTTGTTTGTTTATTTATTTAGTTGTTTACTTACTTACTTACTTACTTACTTACTTACTTACTTACTTACTTACTTACAAATATAAAAGAGACAGCATGGATAGCATCCACTCCTGTTCATCCTGTATGGCTCCTCTGCAGCTTGAGGATGGCCATGATTTATGTCCTTCATGCCTTGGTCTTGGGCATCTGAAGTAGGATCTTTCTGACGACCCCTGCATGAACTGCTGTGTCATGCCTCGGGCGGTGAGGGTTGCCAGGCTGTCTGAGGTGGAGCGGCTGTTTAACCCCACGTCATCGCCCGACCGGTTGGCCCAAGCCCAGCAGCTGGCTCCAGCCCTGACGGTATAGACGTAAGACTGCTGGGTCCTCAGGCCCCAACCCTGGCAAGTAGACCAGGGGGTCCAGGCTTGCCTCCAAGGTGGACCGATTGACGAGGGAGCTCGACGCTATGAAGTCTCTCTTCTTGGCCTTCCGGTCAGGGACAGGAGCGGTTCAGCCAGATGCTCCTGCTACTCCAACAGCCTCTTTGGGGTCAGCAGACGATGTGTTTTCTATTGCAGCATCAGCCGCCCAGGTTGGGGAGGTGGTCCCACCGGAGGAGGCCACCCTTCTGAGTTCTGTGGGTGGCTCCCATTCGTCGACCAACAGCTCTACTGGTGGTGTTGGGGACTGTTCCATGGGTGCCACCATTCATATGGCCCTCGCCCGCCTGCAGTTGGATGTGCCGCAGGCTCAGCCAGCCCCAACCAGTGCCTTCTTCAGGCGTGTCCCAGCCCCTGTCAACTTTACTGTGCCTCCATCGGCAGAGTATCTGAGGGAGTTGCAAGCATGCTGGAGGGACTCTAGGGCCCTTTCTCATCCAACGTCCGATGGCTGGACCCTGGCAGCTAAGGCGGATGCACATAAGTTGGGCCTGGACCGCATGCCAGCGGTGGAGCCGACTATAGCTGCTCTGATTGTCTCGCCTGATGAGACTCTGAGGCCGGACACTAAGTGCCCTCGTCCCCAGTGCCAGGTGACAGATGACCTTCTTTCCAGGGCCTATGATGCGGTGGCACACATGGGATGCATGGGTAACTCCATGTCCCACCTGATGCTTGATTCAGGATACGTGCGCACCTGATTCAGCAGGAGGCTGAACTGGATGCTTCCGTCTACCATTTTAGTGATGCTTCCCTACAGGCATTTGCACTGATGTCTAGGGAACTGGAGCAGTTGATGTCTACTCTTGATCAGGCTCGCTGCCAGGTCTGGTTGGCACAATCCCCTCTCACTGAGGCCTGTAGGAGGACCCTCCGCAGTGTTCCGGTGGAACCGGGCGAGCTGTTCGGTCCTGCGGCTCTGGAAGCTCTTGAGTGAACAGTCCAAGCAGGAAGGACTCGACAGCAGCTGTCTGGGCTTCAGAAGACTGTGCCTCTTCCTAATAGGCCTAGGGGTCCTTCAACTGCTCCACAGCACAGCTCTCATCAATAGGCTTATCCCAGGGGCAACCCTAGGTCTCGTACGCCCACAGCCTGCTCAGCGGCAGGCGCAGACTTTTCATGCACCCGAGGACCTGCCCTCTGGACAGCCTCGCCCCTCGTCTGCTACCTGTCGTACCCCCAGAGCCCTTAGAGGCCGGGGGGCCAGCTCTGGCGGTCATTCGGGATTCATAGAACCGTAGTTACATACGTAACTTTCACTTTACAAATAAAGTGGAAGTTTTATGGAATTTTACAAAATCATTCATAACTCCTGAAAAGGGGGAAACTTTAAGTAAAGTAACATATACATGGCACCTTAAAATGTTTCTGCAGAGCAGAGTGTAGAACTTGTGCAGACACGGTTATGGTTTATATAAAACTGCGACAGGCAGGACAGATTCAATAAATTCAGCTGAAAAACAGGAAGCGTGTTGACAGAAGTAAAGTGACGTAAAATATCTGTTACAAATATTAACTTTAACAATAAAGAGAACAGATCTGAACACGACAGCAGTTTGTTGTGTTTTACCTCCACACACACATCCTAAAACATCTGCAGTCAAACAGTAAATTTACATTTTTAAGAAAGTGACTTCAGGAAATAAGGAAACTATTAACTTGGAAAAAGTAATTCAGGAGGTAATAAAGCCTGAACGTCTCCGCTCTGCTGGATCCACTCCACATATTTTACTTCATGCTCTCTTTCTGTTGCACAACCTGGTTTCCCCATTTAAATTCCTCAGTCAACTCCGCACTGACGCCACTCTGAAAACACACACGTGTGTGTTAAAATTTGTAGAGCCTCAAAGGAAAAAAATCCCTTTTATTCACAGTCGAGTTAGAAATACAGCAGAGTTGTGATTAAAACCCGTCTGCAACAAAATATAATCTGCAGTCTGACAGTTTGTGAAATGTGAGTCCTGGTTTTGTGAGAGAAGAAATCAACAAACTGGTGTGGTGGTTGTGATGTAGCGCCACCTGCTGGTTGAGAGGAAGATGGCAGCACTCTGCCTCGGGGCCGACGCTCAGGTCTCGAATCCACTCAGAAACCTGTTTCATTTACCTGCTATCAACACAATCATCTCACAAAGAAAACACAGCGCTAACGGTGCATTCAGTGTGATCGCAGAAGGTGGGAAATTTGAGTTTCCGGTGGGAAAAATGACCAAGAAAGATGAATAATTTATTGTCTACAGTCAAGAACATTTTTGTTGACTAAATTCTTTTTATGTCAGACGTTCTGTGTGATTAAATAAGAAGAACAAATTATACTGAGTTAGACAACATCCATCAGAAAACATGTTGCACTCGCTCCAGCGTTGAGACTAACTAGAAACTTATTGTCCAACTTGAGTCTAGCTTTGTTTCTTTCAGAGACAAATGAAGCTCTGAACAAACTTCAGACAGAAACTTTGTTTTTCATCATCAGTTTATGTGACTTTAGAGTGAAATAGTTCGGTTTGGATTCAAACAGCAGCAGCAAACAGTGATTTAAAACGTGTTTTAAAGTGCAGAACTTGAAATGAAACAACAAAATCCAAGAAGAAGAACTTCACCTGCTCACGAATCGACTTCAGAACAAACAAACACACGATCCCTGTGATGGGGACAAACATCCGTACACAGTGTGTTTACTGTACATCAGTGTGTGTATGTGTCGTGTTCAGGACTCGTCTCCGTTGGTGCTGTCGTCCTCGCCTTCCTCATGCTCATCCTCGTCTCTCTCTCTGCTTTTCACCTGCAGGAGGGAGGAGACAGCTCATCAGGTGTCACGTGATTAAAAACAAACATGACAAATTGCTTTGAAAGACATCTGTAAGTTTCTGGTGTCCTCACCTCGTCCTCCTCCGAGTCATTCAGCTCTGGACTCGGTCCGTCTCTCTTCAGGCTGCCCCCCTTCTTGCTGGATGTGGACGAGTGTGGGGGGGAGACTTCACCGGGTTCCAGCACGGAGCTTCTCAGTTCTGCGTCCACAGGGGATCGGGTGAAGAGAAGACAAAGAGATGGACTGAAATGATCAATCTGGCATGACTGAAGTTAATCAGCTTTAATATGAGTGAGAGTCTAAAACCCAGAGAGCAGCAGTATGCTCTGCTGCCTCACGTCAGAATCACTGAAACTAAATAGAGACTCGAGTGAATGGGATTGAGGAACATCCAGAAATCTGTAAAGAAGAAATCCGTTAAAAAAGAAAGAAACAGGGTTCTGGAAGATTCTAGAAGACGAGCTGCGGACTGAGGAGCAGCACGAACTATGATGGACAATGTGTCTCTGGGTTTAAAAGTGAAGTGACATTTTGCTTATTGGAGCTGCCATGTTGTATTTTTGGAACCAAAGTATTCACACTGAAAACGTGGGGCTAAAAGCCCCGCCCACTACCCTGCTCACTCAGGAGCGTGTCTAGAGAATCTTTGTTGGGGGGCCAGGAAGGGTGGCACATGTAAATGGGCCCATAACCTTTAAAAGAATCTAGTTTCTATAAAATGAAAGACCGTTTATCATAGTTTAAGTGACACCATAAACCAAAATGAAATAAAAATCAGTCAGAGCACAAAGTCAATGGTTCACTTTCATTAATCATTTTATTTGAATAATGTAAAAGTATTGATTGAATTTGATTGTCTGGGCCTCTGGGCCACCTCACTGGACACGCCCCTGTGCTCTCATTAACAACTCATCAAACATGACATGCTTGTTCCAGCTGCTCTCTAGTCTTTCTCGTCTGCTTTCTGTGATTCAGATTCATTTCTACTCTTTTATTTTCAGCTCTGATGCTGTTTATAAGAAACGAGGAGCAGAATCCAGTTTCTGGTCCAAATTCCCAGCAGCATTACGTCTGTTCTGACAGCGTCTCTCTGCCTTGCTGCAGTTTGTTGTCTGATACTCGTAAACCTGTGCTGTTCACAACACGATGCACTCTGAAATATTTACAGTATCCTAAGAGCTGGTGGGAATAAACATCAAGATAGAGTCCCACAGAAATCCATCTTCAGATTGTGACACCAGGAAGACACACAGGGATCAAAGCGCTCACACCTGCTGAAGTTCTACATCTAAATAAAAAAGATTCCCCTATCATCCTGCAGCTGATCACAGCTTTACCAGTGAGGTTGTAGAGTACGGGCTCAATCAACACTTTGATTTTGTAAATAAAAGAGTTCAGTCAGAACTGATGAAGGCTGCCTACATCAGTCGGCTTGTCAGATCTACCTGTGACCGTCAACACCTCCTATAGAGATGTAGTTCTCCCGTGTTTCCCCCTGCTTTGAGTTTGAACGAGTCGTTTCATGGAGACCCACCTGATTTCCTGCTGCGGTCCTTCTCCATGCGCTCCAAGCTCTCCAGCAGGAAGTCCACCTTCTGTTTGATCTGGGTCAGCTCTCTCTTGATGGTCTGGAGATCGTACATCCTCACTGTGGGACAGAGAGACGCAGCTTTATTACTAATGTACTGCTGGACGCTGAAGGCTTAAGATTCTGTGGAAGATCTGATGAAGGATTTGATAGAAGCAAACGGGGGGGGGGAGACTGACTGACTCGAAGACCCACTAAGTTTAATACATTCAGCCTGAGCCTGTACAGAACCCTGATCTCAACCCCTTCATGCTGATGATCAGTAACCAACTCCTACACAAACACATTCAAATCTGGTTGATGTCCTTTCAAGAAGAGTTCAAGAGAGTCTGTCTCCATATTCAGGTCTGTATATTTAAATCTGACCCTGTTGCTGTGAAGATCAGCTGTGGTTAAATACTTTTGACCACGTGGCGTAAGTCTGCACAATGTCATCCTGTACAGAACCCAGGTTTCAATCAGAACCAGCATATTCTGGATCCAAATACTCAACAAGCTGTAAAATAACAGGAAGAGTTAAAAAATCTGCTCCAAACAATTTAAAAGTTATGTTATCAGGTGACGCCAGAGTCTTGCTGCAGGTCTTGAACCAGTCTGGCTAGATAAATCCTAAATGTTGTCTCAAAAATTCCAGGTATTACAGATGTTACTCTGTTATACTCGGAGCACACTCACATAAAAAGTTGTGTTTGATGTTTTTTTTCCATTAAAAATAAAGTGACTAAACTGAAAAAGTTACAGAGAAAAACCCCAGAGACTTTGTTCATAAATAAGAAAATAAAGATGCATCCAGTCACTTCCTGTAACCGCTGGTTCCTGTTCAGGGTCAGAGCTGAAGTCTATTAGCAGGGGTCACTGGGTGAGGGGTGGAGTCACACCTGGAGGGGTCACCAGTCCATCACAGGGCCATACAGGGACAACCACAGAGACAAACAAGAATGTTAAGTCTCCATTACCATGGTGACCATACTATAGTTGCTCACTGAGACAGCCCTTTCACAATACTGAAAACTCCAACTTTCAGCTCAACATAGTCGGCTAAGGAGGAAATCCGACCTTGCAGTTCAACCCTCGGACCTGAGCCTGCAGGTATGAGAATAGACTGCGGGGGTGTAGCAGGGTCTACCTGTGCGTGAGGTCCTCTGACTGGTCCTGGATGAGGAGAAGGAAAAGGTGGTCCTGCTTCGTCGGCTCCCCCCGCCGCTCAGATTAACCCTGGGGCGTTTTGAAGGGATGACGGTGCAGGACAGGGGTGGAGGAGGGGGGACGGCCCGGGACTGGTAGGGATAGACTCTGAGGGATGAAGGTATCACATGATCAAATAAAATCCCGATCTGCTGTACAACCAAGTGTCAATATGTTTCACTCTATTTAATGTTGTTTAGTTTTAATATGATTAATTCGTTAGGTTCTTGGTTCTGAATAAAAACTTTAACTGAGAAATTATTGAGATAATATTAGTAAAACTTAAATAGAGTAAGTGCTCAAACTGATCAGGCACACGAGGACCAGAGACTTAAACAAGACACACAGAACAAGCAGCTTACCTGTCATAGTAATCACTTTGGAAATCATAGTCCAAATCAAAGGATGAACTGTGAGACAACGAGAACACAAACAGTGAGATGCACAAAACACAACTTTATGTGCTTTAATATTCCTGCTTTTACAACCACTGCAGAACATCACTGCAGAGGCTCACACCTGTACATGTCACCTGCTGATCGCTTCACCGTCTTCGATCTACGAGGCTTGGGCTCGCCGGCCAGGTTGATGTCTGAAAACAATGAAAAAAAAAATCACTCAGGTACAGAACGTTTAATTAGAGCAGCTCCGCTGATCACGTGAAGGGAACCCAAAGCACATCAACATGTTTAAGGTCTATGTACTATCAGTGGTGTGAGGCCCTTCCACGACACCGTCATCAAAACCACCTAATCAAAATGCAACTAATCTAGAAAAGTTCTTGTTTAATCAAACTCTGTGAGATTATTTTTACAGTTCTCCGTCTGAAAATACAAACAAAAAGTGAAGGCAGGACATTATAGTCTTGTCTTTTCTTTGCAACATCGTTAACTGATACAACAAAAACTGACTGTTGGTTGATGTTACTGGTTAACGACCTTTTGGCCCCATTGTTCACTTCATCTGGTCATGTCTTCTTGTGTGTATTTATTAATGTAACCATGACAAAGTGGTTCAATTATTTTACATGGTTAAAACAAACTGGTAATGAAGTAGGTATATTTGCCCCTTTTCCACTCGGTTCAGTCTGGAGCGGGTAGATTCAGACCCGTTCTGGCATGTTTCCTTTACCTTTTCCAGGGCCAACCCATCCCCGGACCACCTCAGCCTTGGTCCGAAGCGTTCCAAAGTGACCCAACATATCCATCTGTGGACTGACTGGTCTAGTTAATTGATGTCAGTCATATGCCTACCTACGTAATGGAAGCCACGGATTGGCCTGGCGGTGTGAACGTGAAGTGATATTACAGAATGGCGCCTGATCGACCTTGTACGTTGTGCAATGAGTTCTTTTTTCAGAAAGAGCAACAGTCCGAGTACGAAGTACAAAAATAACTGGACATCCTCCAATTGTTTTTTCCTGCTCTTAATATGCCCATCTACGTTTGATTGCTACTCTTGTGTTGATTCCGAATGACATAACAGACCTTTTGCACCACTTGCTAAGCTGAGCACGCCCATGCCCCCACCCATGTCCACATTCCTGAGATGGTAATGGAAACACATTATGGAAATAGAAGAGCGGCTTTTGGAATCAGATCATAGTTAATCATTGAAACACCCTCAATGATCAACCTGTGTTGAGGTTAGAAGTCACAGCAGAAGAACTGGTCAAGGATTTCTTGTACTTGCTATCTTACAATCTCCACAACTATCAGCCTAATTGTCTATCAGCACTCTGGGGAAACTTCCAGTGTTTATGAGTTCAGTCCATCATCACTACCCCTTCCTCACCTAACACCTGCCCCACAATCATACGTCCATCCTCGCCAGCCACGGCAGCTCTGGCATTTTTCTCGCTTGAGTACTGGACAAAGGCGTAGCCCTTGTGGACGGAGCAGCCGACGATCTTGCCGTACTTAGAGAAGATGGCCTCCACGTCTGCCTTGGTGACCAGCAGGGTGTTGAGGTTGCCAATGAAGACACGGGAGTTGAGGGAGTGGGGATCAGTCTTATTGGTGACGTTGCTGCTGGCCATTATTGAGCTGGAGGTCGAGGAGGAGGACCAACTGTGGGAAACAGACAGGAAGTTATAAAAAAACAAAAACAAAAAAACAAACAAGTAAGGAGCTACACGAATGTGAAACATTTTTTCTTCAGTTTAGTGACAAAAACCTGGATATAGTGAAGATGGAGAAAGTATATCAGGAATCACAACTCTTGATTAACTTTAATTTATTTAGCAAATTCTGAAATTCTATAAAATACCTAAACATTTTGTAAACCACAAGAACTAGTATCTCGAAGTTAACTTAGAAACTGTGCAATGACTCAAATTAAACTATGTTCTCAAACAGGAAGTTCTAACTGTACGTGAGCTCCATCTAGTGGTGAACTGGAGACACTACTTGATCTGATAGTTGAATCAAAATGTATCCAGTTGGACAAAAAGTGGACTAAAATTGTACTTTTGATGGTATGAATATCATATTTAAATAACTAAAGATATTATTTTATTTGTTGAGCGTTAGCTTGTATTGTATTATCATAACGTTGCTAACTGAAGAATGAATCTAGACATGTATCTTTTGTATTAGAATGAGATGGTGCAGTTAGTGACGTGCATATAAAAGTCTCTACTCCTGTAAAAGGAAAGGGAAACATTAAACAGGAACACATATAGATTATTAACCCCCAGACCAGGTATTGACACATATTTTTAAAGATAGTGTAGACAGCAGTATAGACAGTGTGTCCAACACTCACTCCATTGTGTCTGTATCAGGTCGCTGGACGGCTGTCTGCCTTTCTGTCTGCTGGAGAGAAGAAGGTCACTGTGAAACTATGAGACTTTGGGGAAACATCTTCTACAACTTTAACAAGTTCAATCTTTGACTCTGATTGAATCCAGGACAAGAGAGGACCAGAAACTGGTGAGGGCAGATGGATGAACACTGGTAATTAAAGAACAAATTGAACTTGAGTTTGTGTAATCACGCTTCAGTCATACGTCTACCGTGTCAGGAGTCACATGAAAACAGTCAAACAGGACCGCATCAGGACGTCTTGATTGAAGTTCTAGCATGGAGTGATTAAAGAGTCCACAGCAGTGGTCCAATTCTGGTCCTTGAGGGCCACCGTCCTGCATATTTTAGCTGCTTCCCTGCTTTAACACACCTGATTCAATGGTTGAATTATCGATTCAATATTTCATCAGGATCTGCAGAAACTTGTGAAGCACTAATTGATTCATTTCAGGCATGTCAGAGCAGAGAAACATCTAAAACATGGAGGGTAGCGGCCCATGGAGACCAGGAGAGAACATCACTGGCGCTTTACTCTTTCATGTTGACTTTTTTCAGTTTATTAGTTTGTGTTCAAGAAATGTTCTGTAAAATATGCAGGTAAACACAAGTTAGTCTTATAATAAAGGTAGAGGTGTCAGAAGTAGAAAGTAGAAATCCAGTCCAGCAGCTATTCCAACTATCAATAAACCAGCTGAATTCAATTAGCACAGCTCCTTTTACCAGGTAGATGAGCTAGTTGGTGAAAACACCTGTTCTAGATGTACAGGCAGATCCAAAAACATGGCAGGATTTCTGCAGGGTTTGTGCTTTCTACTACTACTTTTGACACCTCTGATTAAAGGTGAGATTCAGAAGGATCTCTTTGCTGCTTTAAAGAGGCCATTTCATATAAATTTCAGGACTTTGTGGTTATTTCTTAAGTATTAACCAGTAATATGAAACATTTTATATCTAAAAAACGTCAGAAAACACTTATTAACAGACCTTTCAATCTGTCTGTATTAAAATTCGAGTGGTTCCAGCTCGTCAGCAACTCTTTTATATTCATTATTCAAATTTTCTGGACTCAGACTGGCTAACAAACTAGCCTAAGAGAGCAAGGTATACTGTTTCCTGCCCCGCTGTGCATGGCAACGTCAGACGTCGTGTCTTCCTGTTTGCTACATTATGCTAACAGCTTTTAGCCAGCAGCATGCTAGGCGTGGTTTCAGCTGCGGGAGCTGATGAATACTAACGAACAAAGGAGTTGTGACGAAACAGATACAGGCTGTTTGGACTCGGGAGAACTCGGGTGTTATCGCCACCTGCGTAGTTTGAGAGATTAAAACTGAAACAGAAGTTGTTGATGGCTGTTTTCACACCCACTATGAAGGTAAGAACAACTGTGGAGCTAAAATATTCAACAGAAACCTCAGAAAAACTGTTTTTAATAGAAGGGCCTCTTTGAGTCACAAGGACTTTTTTATTTGCAGTAAGTTTCAAAGAGTCAGTGCTAGTAGATGCAGCTGCATGTGGTACTGCTGGAAGAGAAGATACTTCTGATCTGTTGTACACAGAACTTTGAACAACGTCAGTTTGAAGAACCAGGCTAGTTCTGAGCAAGCAACGAGGGCACGAAACCGGATATGTGCTCAGATCTCTTAAAACAAGTCCAACCTCAAACATTCTAAAGCAGCTTCATCATTTTTGAATTACCTGGTTATTATGGCAGTAATATGATATTAATGTCGAAGATGCACTGAAGGGCTTTAGCTAGCATCATCTGCTGCTATTTGTACAAATAAATGACCATAAATAAATACATTTAAAATAAATTTCTGTGTTTATAATAATGTATTGCAGATCTGATATAAAACTGCATTTGCATCGGCCCCTTCAAGGTTCAGCAGGATTAGATTTGTTCTGGCCTCCTTTCTAGTCATTGGGATACTGTTCAGACTTTAAATACTCCAAAAACTGAGGCTGTTCAAAAAGCTTTCAACAGATATTAAATGTTCATAACCTTTTCAGAAGAAACCACTTCAAAAGACGGAAACTATACTGCTTTAATACCAGCAAAGAGGGAGGAGACATTGGCCGACATGCAGCTGGATTAGTTGCAAAGACTGCAAAGTTATGTAACACTGCGGGGGGGGGGGGGTTCTTTTATAATTACAAAGTCACAGCACAGAGTTACAGCCAGCTTCATCATTTGCTTTTACTGCAGCTGTAATTTTGTCCATCATATGTTGTAGAAAATGCTGCTCTTTTCTCTTCTGTTTTTGTGAGTCGTTCACCTTCACATCAGGGACTCGAGCTGCTGCAGAACCGGGTGTCACTTTCTGAAACATGGTTCTGCAGCCAGCTGGGCAGAACTGAAACCCGAGGTTAGCAGTACGCTGCCTGGCTGAAGCTCTATGTTCTGCTCCCGTCTGAGTGATTTAAAGGCCGGTGGACTAACGGCGTGCAGGAGCTACAGGAGGGGGAGGAGACGGCGGTCACAACAAGCTGCAGAGGCATGAGGGGGATTATAAACTGGATTCATACACATCAGCCTCATGAGTTCATCTCAAATATGACCAGTAATTTAAGCAGCTGGATAGTTAAACTAACCTCAACAAACACAGAGCCCTTTCCCAGTCAGTGCTATTATCATTAGTGTTAAATATTTCATGTTGAAGTTCTGTTTTGTTCATGAGACTGTTTGTGTCAGATGTTTCACACCTACAGGAATTTTTTATTTCCACCTGGTGTGACAAGATTTGGGACCGTCTCTTTTATCATTTCGAAGCTTTAGGAGGTATTGGGCCAAAATGTGCATTTTTGGCTTATTTGGGCCAAAATTTAAATAAATAAATGTATGCTGTAACCTCATGAAGTGTCATGTTGAACTCTTCCTTTATTATCTGAGACTTACTGTAACATCTACACAGTGTTTATGACTAATCTCATGTTTTCACTTCACAAACCGGTTTATTTCATGTGTGTATTTGTGCTTAAACAGTGAGGGAAACTGCAGCTCTAGCTTCCAGGCACTTTGACAGGGTGAGAACAGTCGCACAGGGGGGGGGTATGGGCGGCCACCCTGATACATTTCCTGGCCACCCTACTGCCCCCCCACTAAGCCAGTTAGATATACATCATATCTTACATTAGACAGCCGAATGTAAAGCCCTTGTAGTTTTGTTTACAAAAACACAAATAATTATCAAATATAACAGTATTGAAAATAATCGGAGGACCTTGTATTTAAAATACATAAAAACGGGATTGTTGTGGAACTCAACATGCTAACTGTGCAGGTGCACATCAACATTAACTGTAAAATAAAAAGTTAATTATTTCAGTAGGATGTTGCTCTAATCTAATTCTTCCATCGTTTCAGACTCGTCTACATACTGCAGCAGCATAACAGTATTCAGCGTTGGCTTTTGGTGCCACCCCAAAATTCTCAGTTGCCCCATCTGCCCCCCCATGGAAAAATTCTGGAGGTGCCTCTGGGTAAGAAGTTGTGCAGCAGGAACAGATGTGCCCAACATCTGTGTTTAATATATAGAATGAGGAACTAAAAATGAAGTTCCAATGTACCGTGATTTAGTTTTCTGTTTTCTTTTGTGAGACAAAACTCAGGTATTTATAAAGATGTTTTTCATACCTTTGCTATGGGAATGAACAGGTATGAAAAACATCTCCTTCTATATAAATACCTGAGTTTTTCTAACCAAAGAAAATGAAAAATTGTGTTACTAAGACAAAAATCAACTTAATAGATTGAGTTTTCTCTCCAGTTAGATTTAATTAAATTATGCTTGACCTGCTTTAAATAATCATATTTATGAATGTTAGAAATTACTGACTTGTTCTGCATGCTGCTTAAAAATAATCCAACTCTCCAAAGAAAGAAATGATCATCATCAGGAGCAAAGCTTTTTTTAATGTATCTTTGTGTTAATGTGAGATTTGACTTAATAACATGCACAAACACACAAGCAAACAAACAAAATGCAGCAGAACATGAGTCTAATTTTATTTATATCACTGCCAGTCAAGAACTTAAGGGCCTTAAATACTTAATTCTAAAGAAACCTGATTGTTATAATCAGGATATTTGTGGAAGGTTTGTTCATTGGGCCAAATAGGGAAAAAGTTAAAGAAAAATAAGAATCTTGTTTTCATAAAGGAGAAAAAAAATCCACTACATACTAGTTGAAATAGAAGAGACAACAAATGGGGGAAAGTGGAATTTTAAAAATGATGCAGAAGCTGAGGTGGGAAAAAAATACAGACTAAAAAAAAACATAAAAACAGTTTAGACCAACTTACGATTCACCAGTGCTGAAAAAAGTGGCTTCAAAAACTAAAAAATTAAAGAAAAACAAAAAAAGGAATATTAGGGAAAAATATTTCTCTAAAATTTGAAACTGAAAGGTGAGTTCGACAACAAACCTAAAAAACTACATACAGCAGCATGAGTCCAGGTGAAACATTTCTATCATGTGACTACATGGTGAAATCTGCTGATATTTAATGTCTGGTGTTGCAGCATTTCTGTTGGCGGGTCTTTATCCAAGTGAAAAAATAACTAACTGTGGTCAATTAAAACAAATATATCAATAATATATTATAAACTTCACACAGAAGGAAAGGATGTTTGTGTTTGGCTGATTGTTTATTTGTTCATATATTGTTGGAACGGGTTTATTGCCCTTTAAATGGTCCATGTTCGGATGGAAAATACATTTGTGGGTTGAGCAGCAGAGCTGCACCATGAAAACTTGCTAAATCTTCCCTGTTGATGCCAGACAGCTTATTCTGCTGAGTGACTCTTGGTGTTTATTGGACTGAATGCCTGAAGTCTGAAGAAATAAAACATACTGAGAGTTACTCATGTGATAAGCAGCTTTACATTCTTCAGCCAGCGTTTGTCACGAGTCAGCTGACGTGGTCATGTTGGTTATTCTGACGTGTTCAGGTTGCAGGTAGGCTGTTCCATCTTCTCCACTATGAATTTCTGGAGGTCATCTTAAAGACCCACTCTCATCTTTAAATTATGATTATGGCGTCTTTGCCTAAAATCTCGAAACCTGTGCCATTTTCTAGGAAGCAGTTTCTGCATAGCAGCAGTAGCACATTAGGAATTCACCTCTGTGCTCTGGGCGGAACCGTTAGTATGGAGGACCCCCCCCCACCCCTCCCCTCCCCAAGACATCCAAAGATGTGCTAGTACTAGCTAGCGCTAGGAGCTTGTGGAACACCCACTGGCATTTCTACGTTACAAATCCAGTCTTTTTTAGACACATTTTGCATCTGCTGCTGATTCACAACGGTTTGAATGCAGAAATACTAAGAAATGCCATTTTGAGCTTAATTTTCTTAAGATATGTCCTCTAGCATCAGAAAAATGCCACAAGAACATGTTAACAACACGAAAAACACAATTTTAATTGGAGTGGGTCTTTAAAGTACAGAGTAGCTACTGTCTCAGACTATGGAGAGCTGAGATCTTTCCTAGTTGAAGAATCTCCTCTCTACATATTTCTGTTTAGCGACAGCCTCCAACGATGACAAGTCTTGTTTTTCCACTGAGGGAGAAGTCGGCCCACACCATCACACTGCCTCCGCCAGAAGCTGTGACCCAATCGATGCAGCCATAAGCATAATGTTCTCTGTATCTTCTCTATACTTTCATCTTATGATCCAACAGCCGTGGGCAGGATCTGGACTCATCCCTAAACATAATGTTCTCCACATGTTCTGTTTCAGCACAAATGTTGCCAACACCAACGCAAACAGGCCTGACACTAAAGGACCGTCATGGCAGGCCTGCTGGCAGCCCCGTGAGATCAGAGATCTGCTGTGTCTGTGTTCAGGATTGTGTGGGTAGAAAGTCATCAGCCACATCATGCTGCAGTAGATACGACCAGCAGAAGACTGGCTGATGGTCCTAGTGGCTGACAGAGTAAATGGACCTCTCATGGTGTCTTCTTCTTGAGATCTGCGATCTGTCTCTTTCTGTTTGGAGATGTTACTCGTACTCACTCTGGATAACGCTGCAACATGTTTGTAGAACATCAGCTTGAAGCTGTCCTGTGGCACATGTCCTATCAAGATCAGTCAAACATGGTATTGAAGATTTGGCAAGTTTTTCATGGACACAACCCACAAACTCAACTCTGCTTTTCAACCTACAAACAGATCAAATGTAGTGCCATTTAAGGGAAAGTAGAAAAGCTTTCAAACCTCAAAATATTTACTGCCAAGAGGCATCGTTCCATCAAAGAAACAATCTATAAACACTTGTTGTGTTTAGTTTATATCTATAATGTCCTAAAAGAAAGACAAACCACATTGGAGGGACATCATATACTGTCTGTGCCCTCAAATGTAACATCAATTAGTGTTCTGAAGCAACTGGTAACCCCCCCAAACAGAGACAGGTGAGCTGTAGGACATGTGTAGCATAAACCTGTTGGGGGTCACTGCAGGTGTTTTCTCACATCTCAACATCTGTACAGCTGACAGTAAACTGTGTGTCCCCTGAAAACAAGCTTTAATAAACATATCAAAGTGACCAAAATACATTCATTTTTTTTGCACTTATACAAAAGGAAAAAAGCCACTTTTCTCCTGAAAAAATACATGATATCCATCATGGAAAAATGAGCTGCAGAAGAGCCTGAACATGGCCAAAACCCATGAAGAAGAAAATGGGCTAGTCTGATTTCATAGAGTGGATAACAGGACAAGATGAAAAAAAAAAAAGTAATTTAAAAGCATTCTTTTGTTTTCCTCCAGAAAAATGAACAACCTATTTTCAAATCAGTCCCCCAAATCCTGGAACTATTTTCCATATTAAAATGAACCAACAACCGGATGTAGCACAACACACAAAAACCTTTAAATAATCTTTTATAAAAACTGGCAAAAACACTGAAGAGGAAGCTGTTTAAAACTAGACTCCATAGTTGTTTTTATTAACTGCCATCATTAAATGTACGTCACAACACCAGCCAGTTCAACACCGTCTCGGAAAATTCCAGTCAGGAAAAATACAATAAAACAATAAATACAAAAATCCCAAAGATGTTTCAAAGTCAGAAAAAAATGGTGGAAAAAAGCGAAAAAATCTCTAACTAAAAATACTCACCGGGAGCTTAAACACTAAAAATGAGAACAATTGAATTCTTGTTTAAAATGAGGTCGATTATCCGCTGCCTGCTAAATACATCACCTTGAAAACAGCAGACACGAAATGGCGTACACTGACACACACACGCATTAGCTGAGAAGGTCACGCCCACTGCCGCATTCCACTTTTTGATTCGACGATTTTACAGAACCGTTTGGATAAGACCTTCACTGATTGGTTGGTCAGCTTGCCTGTCCTGCTCATGAAAGACAACATCCGCACTCATGACATTGAGTTACAGGGCGGTGTTACAAAGAGTTTAAACGTGCTAGGAAGAATCTATGGTCAGATTTAATGAAGATATATAGCAAGCCAATTTATTATATAATAGAAATTATATTCATAATTTAGTTTCAGTCAAAAATCTACATTTCAGCTATTTAAAAAGCTATAAATGTAAATGTAAATGTAAATGTAAATGTCCTGTATTTGTATAGCGCTTTTCTAGTCATTCAGACTGCTCAAAGCACACTACAAGGTTTGCATTTACCCATTCACACAACCCGATATGTAAACCGCCCTTTAGGAAACAGGAGTTTGGTTCTGCAGTTATTTGAAATAAAAAACTTCACAAACAATTACATGCCAATAAATATATTTAAAATATGACTTTTTATGCTTTTTAGTTGAGATCTCACGCATTTGTTTGGTAATTAATTTTATTGTCCTTTACTAAACACACAAAAATATTTTTCAATGTATTTTTGTGACAAGCATGGGCAATTTGTAACAAATGCTTACTGAAATGTTTTTAAGACTGTCTGTTACAGGAAATAGTTCCACTAAAAGTAGTAATAACAAAACTGTAACATTCACTAAAGGCTGGAGGGAAAGTCAATAGTGTCACCACTTCAGTGTTCGTGAAATTCGACCTGAAAAAGTAAACAGAGTTTTAATTAGACTCAGTTTGACTATCAATGTAAAGTATAGTGGTCGACGGTTATATGCATGACCTCGGTGCCCAGCAGTTTTGTGAATAGTGTTGTGTGCAATTATCTGTCAGTGGTCATTTGGACTGTAAGCACAAGTAGCAGTGTTCGGTATTAATAACAGATAATTGGAAATGACGTAATAATGCAATTAAAATATATTAGAAGAATAAAACTCTCAAACAGAGGGAGTTATATACTCGTAGAGCGGATTCAATATGACACTGGTAACAGATGTGCCAGATACGCGACACAGATTAAGTTACAGTTAGTAACATTTTCTATATCGGATATTAAGAACTCATGATCGGGCAATAAAAACTAAACCAAATGTTACATTTGACACTATTTCACATTGAAGAAGTCAGTGATTATTTTTTGGCGACCGTCTGACAGCTTCAGGCAGACGCGCCAGACACGTGTGCGTAAATACCAGAGCAGACACACACCAAACACAGCGAGAGTGTGTGTGAGAACACCCGCGGAGGTGTACGGTCATGTAACTAGTGAGAAACAGTGAGATTTAGTGAGATGCATGTATGATACCTCCAAATGTTTTGTGCATATAAGCGTATGGATTCTCTATGACACAGGAACGTGCCTAGCAATTATGTGCACATAAGCGTTGTTCATATAACTGTCGGCCACTGTAATTGTAAATGGATTTATAAAACACCTTGGATGTCAGCCATTCTCCTGCGGTTTCGTGGTAAAGTGACATCCAGTCTGGAGATGGTCTCAGGTGTTCTCAGTACCTCTTCAAGTTTACACTGCTCATCATTTTCCTGCAGGGAGATCAGCGTGAAGTCAAAGCAAATCTTCAATGCAAAACAAAACACAACCTTAGAAACCTTAATATTTAGTTTAAAAAACATGTGAACTAACAACTTGTGTTGAAGTTTGCTGGCACTTCCTCCTGCCCACGGGTGTGTTGGGGCCTGGGCTTTCAGCTCCACCTTTCTGCCGCTCACGTTCTCTCTGCAGGAGGATGGACTGCCGCATGGATCTATACTCCAACGAAAAGTTGCTGATTGTTCTGCAGAAGTCTTCTGCTTTGGTGTCTTTTACCATGGCTCGGGAATAACCCAGGAAAAAGAGGAATGAGTGGAACCTTGAGAAACAAAGGTGATAGAAAAAAAGTTAAAGGTCCTGCATCATGCAAATCCCTTTTTGGAGCTTTTAACTATGTTGTGATGCTAAATCCTTATTAACCCCCACCCCAGTGGTTTTTTGCTTAATTCGTGCATCTCTCAGTAATTCTCCTGCACCCTGCGCTCTGAGCAGCTGTCCCACTCTCCTGGAAAACAACTGACTAAAACATAGTGATGTAACAATGTTACACCAGGACCTGCCCGGTTGACTTCCAGGTAAAAGAATAACTCAAGAGTATAAGTTATATTTTAGGACAAATGAAGACTATATCAAAACCAAAGGTAAGATTTTATCATTTACCCATCCCAGATGTTGAAAGCTGTAAAATAGCAGGATACATGACCTTTAAAAGTAATACAAGGCAAAATGCTCTTCAGACTCAATTGGTTCAAGATGGTCATCACAGCCAACAGAAAATAACCATAACTCTGTCAGTTTTACAGAAATTGGTCCAAAATAGGTCTTGTATTAGTCGAGAATCATCCCCATCTCATACACCAAGTGACATATTGTGGAACATCTTTGTTTAAATCTTTTGTCAGTTATAGTTTGAATAAACTCATAGAGACATCACTGGATGTACATTTGAAACTGATTAACTTCTGGAGAACCACATTTAGGCTAGCTAAACCTAGCTGATGTTTGTCAACACAAAAATGGCTAAAGCTCAGGAAAGTTTACAGATATTAAGCAGCAATTTCATGTGGTAGCAGCTGCGAGTCCTTCACATTTACACCAACCGCTAACCGATGACGTGACAGTGCTTCTAATGCGATTTGACCAAAACAACAATAATTCCATCAGTTTTATTACAAGATGATCTTAGATTAAAACTCTGGCATTAAATGCAGTGGATAATAGGGATTCCTTCAAGGGATGCTAGGTTTGTATTTATCATTTAATTTTGTTTTGTTCTGTGTAAAACATCTGCAGAGCACCTGTTGATGACCCGGCGATGGACGGCTCTCAGGACCTTCAGTCGCTCTTCACACTCTTTCAGAATCTTGGGCAGTCTGTGACGGAGTGAACCCTCTGGGACAAATGACTCATCATCACCGTTATGTTTTCCTTTCTTCTTTTCTCCCTTTCCTCCTTTCCTCTTCTCCTCAGCTCTCTCCAATACCTTCAGTTGCTCCCATGATGCTTTGCACATGGCTTCTAGCTGAGTAAAGTTGGACTGGACCAGTGCGTAGTCACACTATAGGGATAAAGACAGAACTGGGTTTCAGTACTCAGCTGGTTTCCAGTTGAGGTGGAACAACTTGACTACACACCTTTCCAGCTTTAGTGACGGCAGTGATGTCAGAATGCAGGTCAGAGGATTGTGGGTAGAGCTCGAGCAGGAGAACACAGACATGGTGCAGCAGAGGCTGGCGTGTGTGTGTGTCCCTCACCTGAGACAGCTTCCCCAGGTAACTCAGCTCAAAACCACGAGCCTTTGGACGTTAAAATGTCGTGGATGAGAAACAATCACAAATCAAATGAATGACAGATTGAAATCAGTCACCTTGCAGCCATTGAGAAAGTTCCCAATTGCAAGCACGGTTGCTAGAATACACCTGAAGGTCTGGCTGGATGCCAGTTGTTCCATGGCCAGTTTCAGGTGGAAGAGAGGTTCAGCAATTTCCTTCATAAAGAACGAGGGTAAATAACACAGATTAAGTTGTCTTTAAATTCCTGCATCATTTTTAGCACAGTGAGATCTTTTGTTATCGAGGGTAATGATGCTGCTTCCACCTACCCTCTCTAAGGAATCATAGTCCAGAGCAAAGGTCCACAGCTGGAGTCTGGTACTCAGGTGAGAGATCTCCCCCAGAGTGAGCAGACACAGCTCGGCCTGAGCCAGAGGAGCATGGGGGTTCTTGGTTTTGGCTTCCTTAATCAGACCAAGTTCCTCTTCTGTTGGAATCAGAGCTTGAAGACGCTGTTTTAATGTAACTGTTTAGTCAACAAGTTCTTTACGTTACAGTACTGTTGAGTTTCATGTTACTTATAAATATATAAATAGCCTACTGTAAAAATAAACATTTTAAATGACTTGTAATGTACCTGAACGTCCTCACTATCCAGCACACTGCTGTCCATGCTGTAGATAGCGGGGGGGAGGAGGCGAGGGGGGGGCAGGTTGCTCAGGGCGATGGTGATGATGTTACTGCGCTTCATTCCCAACACAGAGACAGATGGCGGCTTCTGTGTGAGGAACGTAAAGAAGGTTCATGATGACATAGTTTCATAATATATCCATCCATCCGTCCGTCCGTCCATCCATCCATCCATCCATCCATCCATCCATCCATCCATCCATCCATCCATCCATCCATCCATCCATCCATCCATCCATCCATCCATCCATCCATCCATTTATTCATCATTCATTCCAAGGTGTATAATCCCTTCAGCTGGTTCTGGATCTGTAAGTAAAGGGGGGCAACAAAAAAGGCATCTGAACCACCTCAGCTGACTCCGTTCATTATGGAGATGCAGCGACTCTATTCTGATAACTTAACCCCCACCCCGCCCCCAAAACCCTCTACGGGAATGGTAAATGGCATATACTTGTATAGCACTTTACTCAGGTCCTACAACCCCCAAAGTGCTTCACACTACATTTTTTTTTGTCATTCACCCATTCACACACACACGTTTGGTGATGAGGAACTACACACATGTTTGGAGCCACAGCTGTCCTAGCACACACTGACAGAGGCAAGGCTGCCAGACACTGGGGCCGCCGGACCCTCCGGCCACCAAACAGGCAAGGTGGGTTAAGTGTCTTGCCCAAGGACACAACGGCCAGGCAATCTCTGGGCAGAGCAGGGATTCAAACCAGTGACCTTCCGGTTACCAAACAACCCGCTCTACCGCCTGAGCCACGGCCGCCCCAGGAAGAAGCAGGTAAATTTAATACATTTGCTTTTTTTTCTCCAAATTATTGTATACTTTTTTTGCAATCAAATTTCACTTTCATCAGAAACATATCCTAAATTAACCTGTAATTTATTAAAACAGACCACCACAAATGACGAACCCTGATTGTACCATTGTGCTACTACGGTGGCCCATGATGCTCAAACCAAACACTGGCTGATTGTCCTTTGACCCTAATTTGCCCCAAATGCTTTCAGTGTATTTCTGTTTGTTATTTCTTATTTGTTCGGTATTTTAGTTTAGATCTTTTGCAGTGCAGAAATACATTTTCATGTCTCAATAATCCCACCTTCCTCCCAGAAACTCCACTAAAACCAGTGCTAGTGGTCTTAGATTCAAACAGGTACTCCAGACGGTTCGTATCCACATGCACAGGCTCAAGTCCCGCCCAAATAGTCTGCTTCCCAAAACGAGTCATCCTTGGAAGAGGGGCCAGATTCTGCAGTTCCCTCCAGTGGAGCTTCAATGTGCAACTTTTGATGGCTGCACCTTTAGAAGAGGACAGTAAAGGTGTTGCTAAAGGAGGAGGAGGGGGAGGAGGAGGCGGGGGTGCCCGAGACCCTTGTAAGCATGCTGATGATTGACTTGGTGAAAGGGTCCTTTCATCCTTTTCACTGTCATCCTCATCCCAAAGATCTGAGAAGTCCAAGGAGTTCAGGCAGAGTCTGGCAGCTGGTTTTAGGAATGAATCCCAGGAGTGTTCTAAAGTCCAGTTCAGGTCCTTGTTCTGATCCGACTCCTTCATTGATTTGTTCAAAGGTTTTTCTAGACTAAAATAAGATTATTGTTCTTGAGCTGACCAATTAAAAAAAAAATCATAATTCATCCTCATTCTGGAAAGAATACGTCTCAGTCAGGACGTATTTCCTGAGTCCGTATCGTCCTTGATGTTTCTTCTCACTGTGCAGTTTGTCTCCACCTCACAGACTGTACAACTCCATCTGAATATCTGTGGATGCTCCACCACTGGAGTGCATACTTTACATGCCCAACTCACAATTTTGGATCCACCTCTGGGTGTTCTCGCCTCACCATAACCAGTAATTGCCTCGAGGTGACGAAGTTGTGCCTCAGATCTAAAACGAGGAGTTCCGTCTGCCGGTCAGAAACCTGTGACCTCAGTGAAAACGAAAGAATTCTCGGCTTGCGTTTGAGTCCTGATTCAGACTCTGATGAGAAAATCTAAGGAATGCATTTTCTGCCTCTCTTCCCGAATATCCAAATGGCGCTTCTCTGCAGTTACCCTCTGCCCGTCATCTTCTACTGCTGTTCTAGAAGTGACAGTCGCAGAGTTTCGGTTAGAAAGCAAAGGAGGGGGGTGTACTGGTGTTTTGGTTTCAGTTTATTTGAGCTGCACCCTTTCCCTTCATTTCCTTATCGAGCCTGCATCTCCTGTTTGTATTGGTATAGCGGTGTGTGTACACAACCCCCCTATCTGATCTCTAGATCTGGTACTTCCATCCTCTGCAACTGACAAACACATACATACTCCAATCTTGATTTCATGCTGTTCCCTCTGTCAGTTTTATAAAGATGTATTGTCCTCACATACTGTAGTTCAGTAAGTAGGAGGAGGCTCTGCAACACTGTGGTAAAAAGTATAAAAAAAACCATATTTTGAATAAAAACATCAGGTTGTATAAAACACTTAGAATTAGAAAACATTATAAATATAAATTTGTCAGTGCCAAAGGGTTTATGAAATTCAGTATGCTGCTTTATTCTCAGGGTTTATTTGCATGGTCCACATACAGCCCTAATAAGGATCCCTCCCTCGGTCATTAGGTCCCTCTAATTACACTTTATCTCACTCACTGGCCCTGCTGTCTGCAGGCTGCAGCAAGACTCATGGGACGTTTCAGCCAAAATGAGCTCTATTTGCAAAGCTTAAGACTTTATTTATTTATCAACAGAGGGTCTTTTTTTAAGTGGCTAAGCTCCAGAAACCAGATCAGAGAGCAGTTTGAAGTGCTTTTTGTGATGATGTGGCTCACGCATTAAAAACAAATTCTCTGTGGGAATAGACGTTTCCGGATGTCTTCCACTGGTGTGAGGGTCTGAACAGTCCTACATCTGTGTGTTTGCAGTGGTTGTGTCTTTTCAGTCGCTCCTCTGTGGGTCCCACTGCAACTACAGACAGTCTGACTCTCTCACAGCGCTGAGATATAGATCAGGGTGCAAACGACATGTAATTGGTCCATGTTTGAGGTTCTTTAGATGCCAGGGTCACAAAATTGGATCTTTGACTCAGTTAATACCATTTTAAACTAGAAGACTCATTAAATTTAAGGGGTTTAGAACCAGTTTTTCTTTTCATAAGGTTTATTTGATGTGACATTAGTGCTTTTGAAACCATTTGATTTGCTGCAGAAAGAGATCTTCACGTTTCTTTGTATCCTACACACACTCAGCACTTACAGAGAATGAGCATAATTCTTCTCTGAGCAACCAAACATCTCATTTTCCTCAAAGACAATAACATACCAGAGTACCACAGACTCACAGCTTATATTCATATAACAATTCACTTTGGCCTGCTATGGTTTTTACAGTAGGTAGTTTATTTGGACCTGGTTATTTGGGGGGTTCATGAAAACACTTTTGTTCACTGTCATGTTGTGATTCAAAGCTAAGCGACAGATTAAAAAGAGGCGACTTGGAGCTTTTTTGACTATATGCAGGCTTATTTGTAGTTTTTAGTTTCTAAGGTTTATACTGTCTTTTATGAAACTAAAGTGCTGATTTATGTTTGTATTCTAAAAGGTCATGGGGGGGGAAGCTAAATGTGACTCAGCATCACTGATCATCACATCTGACACCTTTAACGTTCACACAAAAATACATTGATCTGAAAGTGAGATGAGTAAATGAACTGTGTGGCCATGCATGACTCCAACACCATCGTTAAGTTTGCTGACGACACAGTGGTGCTGGGCTTCATCTCCAACAACGATGAGCCGGCCTGCATGGATGAAGTGGAGAACCTGGCACTATGGTGTCAGGAAAACTGCCTCCAGCTGAACATCAGCAAGGCGAAGGAGCTGGTGGTGGACTTCAGAAGGAGACAACAGGACCACAAACTCCTTACCATCAATGGAGCTCCAGTGGAGAGGGTGTGCAGTTTCAAGTACCTGGGCATCTACATGTCTGAGGATCTGACATGGACTGAGCATATCTGTGCTCAGATGAAAAGGGCGAAACAGCGACTGTACCACCTGATGAGGAAGTTTGGGGTTTCCCCTGCTGTCCTTAAGGCTTTCTACTCGGCTGCTGTTGAGAGCATCCTTACACAGAACATTTCATCCTGGTTTGGGAATAGCTGCGTACAGGACAGGAAAGCCCTCCAGAGAGTGATCCGGGCAGCTGAACGCTGCTGCAGGTCAGCTCTCCCATCCATGCAGGACATCTACACCAGGAGATGTAAGACCAGGGCAGCTCGGACTATTAAGGACTTGTCGCACCCCAGTAAAGGACTGTTCAAACTTTGGCATTCAGGCAGAAGGTTCCAGGTCATTATGGCCAAAACGGACAGATTCAGGAGGAATTTTTATCCACATGGCATTTCGACTCCTCAACCAGGATGTGCCACTCTCCCATTCATAGGACTGGTATCAGTTCACTTATACATTGCTGAGCTGACACTGCACACTGCATTTTAGTCTGGACTATAAGTATTACTTGCACAACATTTTTTTATCCTGTTGCATATACATTCGTGCTAATCAGTGTTTTATTATTATTCTGTTTACATTTTGTACTATTTTGAACATTTTTAAAGAAATATTTTTCGTTGTTTCTATTTTTTTTAATAAACTATTTCTTTTGTTTCCTTTGTTATTTGCACAAAGTAGGAGCGGTTCAGGATACATTTCACTGTGTGTTGTACCTGTATAACTATGCATGTGACAAATAAAGAATCTTGAATCTTGAAATGATAATATCCAAAATCAAATATGTTTGACGTCATGTGTTTTTAATTAAAGCATGACACTATAACAAAACAAACAAACAAACAAAAAAAGAACAACCAGTTACTCTTACCAAAACTTTAAAACCTTATTTTATTTTGAAAGCGCTGACCGGAAATCTTCTTTTCCTCTTTCCGCGCTGTTTTGTGTCAGCTTGATTCGCTAGTGAGCGCGCACCCCCCGGATTGTGGCTGCCTGTCATCACTTGGGCTGACGTCACACAGAGGATTTGCTACAATGTCAAACACGCGAGCAGCGCGAGCTCATGGCTTCCCCGCGCCACGATGAGACGCGTCACCGCATCCTGCTGCTCATCCTGTAAAAACACCGTTTATTCCACGTTCAGGGATGCTTTTCAGGTAAGATGCTTTACTCTGATGTTTTTTTTTAAATCTTTGCTTTTAACTGGTGATTACCGATGATTTCTATTGTTTCATCAATGAAACAAAATATAAATCTTTAATTATTAATCAGTAAAGCGTTTCTACAGCAGTGGCGGCGTCTTTTCGCGTTTTTTCTTCACGTGAAAAGTTTTTTGGTGCTGCCGAACATTGATGATCGTCTGCTCTTACGTAATGGGAGTGCGGACACTGCTGAGCAGATGTTACAGTGAGGTGCTGGATGATAAATCTCTGATTCATGACCCCGCTGCTTGCGTAAAGACAGCATCATTTCTCCAGCGTTATAATCTCACTGAATCACTGCAGCCTGCACAAATTACACTCAAATCCAACCAGGTAAATACAAATTAATAGAAAACAAGAGGCGTAAAAGCACCAGTTTATTTTTGTGTCTCTGTAGGTCAATGTGAATGTTTGATCCCAGTCAGAGGTCATGCAGCAGAGGGAGTCTGACTCCCACAGCCTGTTTACCTCCGGAGAGACGTCTGACAATGACTGTGAGGTGAGTCTGTGTGCATCTACTGGTTCATTTCCCCCCAAAAAATAAATATGTATTTTGACATTAAAGCACACACTGACTCACATTTTGATTGACGCGGTGCCACAACAAAGCTCCAAAACAATCCCACGCAGCCTGCTGAAACATTTTTCAAGCAGGTAATCTGCCACAAATGTCTTTTATTTTACAGCAAATATGATGTTAATTACTCTCTTGACTTAATTGTGTGGACTTTCAAGCCTTCATAACTTCCATGTCTAGAATAGCAGTCTAATCAGCCTCCACTTCTGAGCACTCGAAAACACAAGTAGGTGGAAAGGGGTTACATCACTAAGCCATTAAAGAGATGGAAACTTTTGGAAACAATATCAGAGAGCTTCTTTCATGTTCTCTGTTAATATGCTGCTGGCAGGCAGTAAAAAGGAAAAGAGGCATCAAAAAGTCAACAGTTCATCCTCCCCGTCTTTGTCTCTGTCTCAGATGGGGGCGAGTTGTGAAGAGGTAGATATAGTGTGTCTGTGCAAGGCCGGTCCCTGTACACTTATTTCAGAAGCACACACACCTACGCCGGTGAGTGCTCAGGCTTCCCACTTAAGTGTCTGTGGCCGTCGCTCAACCCGCTCAGAGGGTTTCTTCAGCTGCGGTCGTGCTGTAAATACACGCCTTTAGCTTCCTGCTGACCTCCATGTGTCTGTGCTGCTGTCTTCGTTTCATTGCTGTGTGTGTTAAAGACGCCGTTCGCAGCAGCTTTCAGGTTGTGTGTTTGTCATGCCTTTCCAGATCAGTCACTCTCTGCTGTATTCTTTCTTTCTGTTGTCAGGAAACGCTGCTGTGCGAACACTGTGGAAAAAACAGAGTCTTGTTAACCAGGTACTCTGAGGGATATGGCACAGAGGTAATGTGGTCTCTATCAGTGCGTTTCCTGTGTGTTCACTTATTTAATTTTTGTTGTAAGTTACAGGCGTGCCCAAATTTGTTGGTACCATTTCACAATAAATAATAACAACAAAACAACTATGCCTGAGCTACAGGTTTTGTCTAATCAGTCCACCTTGATCTTGGAGTTCAGCTCATATGGTTTTAGCTGGTTTCCTTGGCTCTTTCTCTACCATCATCTCTCTCCATCTGTTAAACCTGAGGTTGTGTTTCTTCTTGAGCTTATGTCCTGTGGGGTTGACTACAGTCCCATTAACTTTCTAGTTTTTAAAGAGGCCCTTCCATTAAAAACTGTTTTCTGAGGTTTCTGTTGAATATTTTAGCTCCATAGGTGTTCTTACCTTCACAGTCGGTGTGAAAACAGATCAACAACTTCTCTTTCAGTTTTGATCTCTCAAACTATGCAGGTGGCGATAACACCCGATTTCTCCTTAGTCCAAACAGGCTGTATCTGTTTCGTCACAACTCCTTTGTTTGTTTGTTTTCGGCAGCTCCCGCAGTTGAAACCATGCCTAGCATGCTGCTGGCTAAAAGCTGTAGCATAACGTAGCAAACAGGAAGACAAGATGTCTGACGTTGCCATGCACAGCGGGGCAGGAAACAGTATTCTTTGCTCTCATAGGCTAGTTTGTTAGCCAATCAGAGTGCATCAAATTCAAACAATGAACATGAACAAGCTGCTGATGAAGCAGCCTGACGGAAGGAGCTGGAACACCCCAGATTTTAACACAGACAGATTGAAAGTTCTGTTAATAAGTGTTTGCTGAAACACAGATATAAATTGTTTCATTTTACTGGTTCATACTTAAAAAATGACCACAAAGTCCTGAAATTTGTATGAAATGGCCTCTTTAACAATATCATCAGCTGTGGTCTCAGGAACATGAAGCTACTGGGAGATGGTCTTTATCTTTAACATGGAGATCTAAAATCTGTTCTGAGCTCCTCAGACAGCTCTGGTCTTTGCTTTATCTGGTCCATGTTTAGTGTGGTGCAACAGTGATACCAAACTAGCCAAGATTCTGTTTGATTTTAAGTGAGCTACATTTCAGAAGAAATTAAGTGTTGCATTGACTAATGAAATGTTTATTATCAGATTATCCGAGTAAAAACAAAATACCCTTTTAAAATAATTTCGTTTACACTGAGCAATAAAAGCTATCTGTACCAACCTGGTCCTATGTTAAAAGTAATTGCGCCCTTGACATCAGAGTTAAAAAGAAGGCATTGGGGATGTTGCTGAGCTGTGAGAGAAGTACTACGAGGACCTCTTTAATTTGAACACATCGTCCTTCACTGAGGAGGCCGAGTCCAAGGGAGATGAGTCCATCACATTGGCAGAGCTTGCTGATGTAGTTGAAGAGCTTTCAAGCAGTAATCAATCAATCAATCAATCAATCAATCAATCAATCAATCAATCAATCAATCAATCAATCAATCAATCAATCAATCAATCACAATCAAAAATACTTTATTAATCCCCGAAGGGAAATTAAGTGTTGTTGTAGCTCAGTTCTTTTTCAGGAAGCCATTATAGAAGGTTATAGGTGTGGACAGGAAGGATCTCCTGTAGCGGTCTGTGCTGCAGCGGATTATGAAGAATCTTCTGACTGAAGACACTCTGTTGTTGAGTTAAGGTGTCAGTGGTGGATAAAAAAAACCCTGAATTACTAAAGACTTGTTGTGGATGTTGCTCATTGATGACATGTGTCTCTTCAGTGTCGTGTAGGGGGCCAGGACAACGTCTGTGGAGTGGGAGACTGGGTTGGTGGTTCTATCAAAGAGGGGTAATGGAGAGTGTGTTCCAACTGTACGGATCATACTTCTCAGTCTCCCCACCACAGTTGTCAAACTCCAGGCCTCGAGGACCACCACCCTGCATGTTTTAGATGTTCCTCTGCTTCAGGACTCCTGATTCAAATGAACAGGTAGTTAACGGGCTTCTGCAGGACTTGCTGAAATGTAGTGGATCTGAATCAGGTGTGTTGAAGCAGGGAAGCATCTAAAACATGTATGGTGTTGGCCCTCGAGGCCTGGAGTTTGACACCCCAAAAAGAAGCTCCAACCAATTGTTGAACGTTTGATTTAGGAGAAGTGCAGTAGGGGGTCATGGGACTTTGGTTCTCTGCTCCATTGTTTTGAAGAAGACTCATGACTAGGACCGCTGGGGAACTCTGTGCTGCGGGCGCTATGTGAGTATAGGGTGCTGGGGCCATTTATAAGGGTATCTGGCACTGGTACAACCAAAGTAAAAGCTGTGCCTGCACTAAGTTATTCCCATTCTAGATTGGACTTTGCCAGGGCTACTCTGTGTCTCCAGTCTGTTCTGTGGTGTTCATAGACAGAATCACAGGGCCTTAGAGGAGGGCATCTGGCTTGGGTACCTCGGGGCTTTCTTCATCTCCACATGTTGCAGATGATGCAGCTCTTATGGCATCTTCATTCTCAGTACAGAGGGCATTGGTCTGGCC
The DNA here is from genome assembly GCA_006937955.1 of Pachypanchax playfairii. Taxonomy (NCBI): domain Eukaryota; kingdom Metazoa; phylum Chordata; class Actinopteri; order Cyprinodontiformes; family Aplocheilidae; genus Pachypanchax; species Pachypanchax playfairii. The sequence goes on from SSNP01000132.1 coordinate 854,322, forward strand.
TGCTGTGGTGAAAAGGAGCTGACCCAAAAGGCAAAGTTTAAATATACTTGTCTATTTGCTTTCCAACCCTTGCCTCGATCTGGACCATGGCCATGTTACAAGTGGCTAAAATGAGCTTCCTCTGTAGGGTGGCCTGGCTCATGTCTTTGAAACAAGTCCTGTTACCCTGGAGAATCGGGAGTAGAACTATTGTTCTTCAACATCAAATGGAGTCACCTGAGGTGGTTTGAACATCTGGTCAGGATGCCTCCTGGTCACCTCACTGAGTTTTCCAGACATGCTCCATGGGGGCAAGATATCTGTCCACATCCAGGACTCACTGGAGAGATTTTATATCCTCTCGGAACTACTAGTGATCCTCAAGCTAGAGAGTGTTGCTGGGTAGATGGATGTCTGGGTTGCTTTATGAATCTGTTGTTGTAGCAACCCTACTTTGGATACGTGTAAAAAAGGATGTATGGATGGACATATTCAAAGATTTCAGGAGATAAATGATGTGGACTTAGTTTTTCACACAGATTTTCCATGCTGACATATTTTTCTTGGTTTAGTAAATTATGGCATTGTAAGAATGTTTTTTTTTTACACCTGAGGTTAGATTTTAGTTAGATTAGATTCAGGTAAAAACCAAATAATTGTTTATATGTCCTGATGTGTAAAACCCTAAGATCGATGGAATAATACCATCTACGCTAACCCCTTCGTCTTTTTACTGCCGACATATTAGAAACCTGTCAAAATCTATCTGTACATGGTGCCATTAAGTCTGAACAACTGTCGTTTGGTCAAATTTGTGTTGTTAAAACCAGAAAAAGAAAAGAGAAATGACTTGATTATAACTGACAAATTTAGTAAATCTGTGTTGTAAATTGTTAGATTCCATATATTTTAATCTAGACCAAATTTGCTTTCATTGCTTCACTTCTATTCTAACCAAAGTGAGAGTTTTATCTGAGACTGTTCATGTTTGCTGATAAATACCCC
>SSNP01000132.1:855315-882066 GCA_006937955.1 Pachypanchax playfairii
ACCTCGGGGCTTTCTTCATCTCCACATGTTGCAGATGATGCAGCTCTTATGGCATCTTCATTCTCAGTACAGAGGGCATTGGTCTGGCCTGCTGTGGTGAAAAGGAGCTGACCCAAAAGGCAAAGTTTAAATATACTTGTCTATTTGCTTTCCAACCCTTGCCTCGATCTGGACCATGGCCATGTTACAAGTGGCTAAAATGAGCTTCCTCTGTAGGGTGGCCTGGCTCATGTCTTTGAAACAAGTCCTGTTACCCTGGAGAATCGGGAGTAGAACTATTGTTCTTCAACATCAAATGGAGTCACCTGAGGTGGTTTGAACATCTGGTCAGGATGCCTCCTGGTCACCTCACTGAGTTTTCCAGACATGCTCCATGGGGGCAAGATATCTGTCCACATCCAGGACTCACTGGAGAGATTTTATATCCTCTCGGAACTACTAGTGATCCTCAAGCTAGAGAGTGTTGCTGGGTAGATGGATGTCTGGGTTGCTTTATGAATCTGTTGTTGTAGCAACCCTACTTTGGATACGTGTAAAAAAGGATGTATGGATGGACATATTCAAAGATTTCAGGAGATAAATGATGTGGACTTAGTTTTTCACACAGATTTTCCATGCTGACATATTTTTCTTGGTTTAGTAAATTATGGCATTGTAAGAATGTTTTTTTTTTTTACACCTGAGGTTAGATTTTAGTTAGATTAGATTCAGGTAAAAACCAAATAATTGTTTATATGTCCTGATGTGTAAAACCCTAAGATTGATGGAATAATACCATCTACGCTAACCCGTTCGTCTTTTTACTGCCGACATATTAGAAACCTGTCAAAATCTATCTGTACATGGTGCCATTAAGTCTGAACAACTGTCGTTTGGTCAAATTTGTGTTGTTAAAACCAGAAAAAGAAAAGAGAAATGACTTGATTATAACTGACAAATTTAGTAAATCTGTGTTGTAAATTGTTAGATTCCATATATTTTAATCTAGACCAAATATGCTTTCATTGCTTCACTTCTATTCTAACCAAAGTGAGAGTTTTATCTGAGACTGTTCATGTTTGCTGATAAATACCCCAATAATGTTACAGCAATCAGTAAGTTGAAAGGATCAATAAGCACTCAGATATAAATAGGTCTCTATTTATATAAGCTCTGAGCTCATTGGTCATGATATGGATAGAGGCGTCAGCTGATTCATGCATATTAACAATAGTGACATAATACAAAGTCACACATGAACACACACTTAGACAAATGTCATCACCAGATGCTGTTTTTAGTTAGTTAATGGCAGTGATTCACTCAGTGTTTCACTTCATATTTCAACTGTCATGTGTTTTTTTATTTCTGTGGCTTGTAGGAGGAGTATGTGTTATCTGACCCTCAGGGAGACAGCGATGCAGACGCTGATATCGAAGACACAGATTGCAGGTTTGAAACACACTCACACACACGCACACACAAAAACACACACTCGCATGCACGCACACACACACACACACACACACTTATGCACCTTGTTTCTTTGATGTATATGAAAATAAGACCCTGATGCTTAACATGAAAGTTGCAGTAGAAATGAAACAAACGCCCCCTAGTGTCTGGTTGCAGTATCTGTTTTAAGTCCCACTCGATCATAGTTTCTCACAAAAAATATAAACACACATTGGATTATATTTTATCAGGTGTTTACGGATTCATGTGGTTCTTAATTTACTGCTGCTGATGTTGAAATATTTGTTAAAAGCTACAATAAGTTTTTTGATGGTTAAAACCAGCACCATTGTGTGAAGGTGAGTAGTCAAGACTTTCAGCCACATGGTATCAGATCGCAGATACTGGCGTAAAACAATACATGGCAGCGCCATAATCAGGAAATTGTGGATTCACATCAGTAGATAGAAACATGTTGTCCATTTTCTCACCTGTTGTCAAAAGGTGAAAGGCAGGTGATGCTTTAGACTTTCTACGTGTTTTTATTAGCAAAATATCTCTTGAACACCGTGATGGATTTTATTGGAACTCTTAAATTAATTTTAGTACATTTACAACTGATTAACTTTTGTGAGTTTTGTGGTTGAGTTAACATCTCCATATGAGAACTGCTGGGTCTTAAAGCAGTACTAAATAACTTTTCAGATTTTCCCACCCAGTGGTTAAAAGTGGAATTACAACTGTGGTAAACAACCATGTCTCAGACGGCCATTGCTCGAACCGGCTTTGCAGATAACAATGTCTCTTTCCCTGTCTTGCTCATGCTTTCTTTACCTCGCCTCAGAAGACATTATGGTGCGTTCACACCGGATGCTTTGTAAGCGTCAAGCAATGCTCCCATCACTTCCAGTCTGATGCTTATACATTGAAGATTGTAACGCCTGCCACTTCTGATCAAAATAGAGCACGCAGGCGGGGCTTCCTCTGTTGTTGTATGTTCTGAACTATGGTGGATCATATAGAGATTGGCTTGGTTTTATTTGCTTAATAAAGTTAGACAATGTTGACGTCTGGTGCGTCAGCGATAAGCTTGTCTTCCATAGTTGAAATTATGTTTTTCCTGTTCCTGCTTCATTCAAGTCACGTGCAGTGACATCAGTACAATGAGATGCTCTGATTGGTTCTGCATTGCTCGTGTTTCAAGCGTCAACGCTTGAAAAGTTGACGGTGCTAACAATCACAATGTGCCACAGAGACTCTGACGGCCCTCTGACGCACTCTACCATAGACTTTACATGTAATCTTAATGCTTCTGACGCTGACGCTTAGGCCGGTGTGAACGCACCATACCTCTTTTACTTTTTCTTTCATGTTCAGACATTATGCCAACAAAAAGCCAACTCCAGTCAGTGAGCCAGAAAAGCTAACTGCTAGACTTTATAGGAGTGAATGGCGACTGCTGCTACATCAAACAGCTGTTGCTGTAAAGCAGCAAAGGAACCGCCCACCCATGGCCGCAACCCAGAGCACTGAAGTTATTAAGTGTAATCTAGGGAGACTAGAGGTGTCCAGAGTGATTTCTGACATAAACTGATTTAAATCTCTGCTTAAAACAGTTTTTTCTTGCCTTTTGACTCCAGTAGAGACCCTAAAAGAGTTCTTCTTCTATCTGTGATGTGGATGTTTTCTACTTTTTAATGTCTTTTAAGTTTTATTCCTTTTTGCTGGTGTATTTTAAGATAACTGTATTTTCAGGATTTGACAGAAAAACTGCTTTGATCTTTGTTTACTATTCCAAGGAACACTTTGGGCGTGATTTATCAAAGGTTTGCGGTTGTTAAAACAGGCGCAAACTGCTCAGCGACCGCAAAAACAAGTAGCGGGTGATTTACTAACGTCGCGCAGGCAAAACTGCGCCTGTTAAACCTGCTGCTAGACGCGCAAAGTTATTTTTGCGCCTTTGCCCTTGATTAATATGCAACATGGGCGTTTCTGTCAGAAGGCGCAAAATATTTGGAGGCGAGCATGTAAATAAGTGGGCGTTCCAGGCGCAGTGTGATTTATCAAACCTGAAACTTTTTGCAGCTTTTAATTTTGCGCGTATTTTTACCGCCTTTGAAAAGCATGTCTTAACTCAGCACAAAAATGGATGCAGCGATCGTTGCGTGAAGACACAGACAGATGTCTGGATCATTCCAGCACAGTTAGAGCTGCGTCTCCCAGGGTCGATGGTCCAGTGTGTGTCACAGGTTTTGAATGCAGATACATTAATTTTCCAAACACTTGTGATGCAAACGTTGTGCCAAATTATCCAGGCTCACGATTCTTTCATTCTGAGGAACAGTGTTATATTTACAAAATTGAGAGATGGTGAATATGGACAAGGATCTTGGGTCAGTGTGTGACGTTATTCATGCTGTAAATATCATTCCACACATTTATGTACACAAAAGATCCCAAAACCAACAGAATCTACTGCTACTCCATGTTTGTTTATGTTTCACTCTCCCGCGGCAGCACCAGGAAGTGCAGTAACAAGTAGTGCAGTAACTCTACAGTGCCAGCACAGGCGGGGGTGTAACATGCTCCAAAGGTTATTTGGTTCGGTTCATAGAGTGCAGTATGAATCCAAACCGCACCAACTAAAAACAGCAACAATGTTGCAATTTTGGTCCCCAATCGAACCGAGTCCACCAGACTATCAGGTGTGAATACAGCTCCAATTAGTCGGCTTGTAGTTTGTTTTTTCAGTATAATAATATGACTTTGTGCTTTACTGGATCAGACTCCAGGAGCCCAGCTCTCTCCAGCGAATCAGCTCACGAAGACGCAAGCGCCCTCGGGTGGCACGTCAAGACACCACAGAGAGTGAAGACGATGGTGGGCGGAGTCACAGATCCCATCGCTGGAACCTCCGGCTCAGTCCAGACAGATCACAGAGCAGGACAATACTGGAGGTAAAACAACAAGAACACAAAAAACATCAAACACAATATTTACTTCTAACGCTGAGAGAAAATCATTTTTAAAATGTTTTCTTCTTCTGTCAGTCTCATTTAAAGTATTTGTTTCCTGTTAGAAGTCTATAAAGTTAACTTTAGGTGTAATAAATACATTTTAAATTGATATAAATTGTTCTTTGTGTTTTTTAGGAGAGTGTATCACAGGTCAGGCCACTAGTCATCAACAGGGCGAACGCTGAGAAGAGTCCAGCCGAACTGCCCAGACGCTCCAAACTGACGTATCTGTGGCCGGCGTCCTTCTCACTTCCTGTAACACTCCTGCTTCTGCTGCCGGTCTCCGTCTCCCTCGTCATCGTCATCATCTCCTACCTGCTGCCGTGGACCAGCACGTGACAAAACATTCTGTCAAATTCTATCACAGCGTACAAGTACAAGACCATCGGATTAGGATAGGCAAAATAAATGTTCTAAAATAAATGATTTATTCCATCCAGAAACATGTTCAAATCATATTTTGGTAGAGTTTTTAGTACGCAGCGTTGAGATGTAAAGCTCTTTCAGATTTTCATCTCCTAAATGAATTAGTGAGAATGAAAACGGCACAAACTCAGTTCTTGCTTCTATCTCAGCGCTCACTTCAAGTTTTAGTGCTGCTTGTTTACAAAAACAGACCTCTCATCTCTCTCCGTGCTCTAACGAGTCACACGAGGTGGAAGAGTTCAGGGTCGAGCGAGAACATTTGAAACTGAACAAGCGTCTCAATCAAAAAATACAAGAGACAGACGATGCTGCTGCACTATGCAATTCCCCTGTTCGTATTACAGACTCCTCAGCGATCCGTATTCTTGGCGCTGTCGTCGCCTTCTTGACCTCTTCCTTTTTGTTACTTCCGGAGGCGTATCCTTTCTCAGCGCAGCGACTCGTGGCTCTTAGTGTGCAACCAGATTTGAAAAGCAATAGCAGCTGAGATCTTTAATAATCTACAGATTATCTGTGAGTAAAATGTGAATAAAGCATGTCATTCTTCTCTTTCTTCCTGCAAACACTTGTGTTCGTTTATAGTAAAATGAATTGACCTCAAAATAAAATGAGCTTTAGTAGAAAATACTGTAACTGTGTAAGAAACTATTTAATAATTTCCACATTCATAAAACTGAAACGTGTGGAATGTTCTTTTTATTTCTGTCTGTTCAGAAGATATTGTTTGTGAGAAAACTGAGCTTGACAATCAGCTGTGCTTTTTATTTCAAGATAAAATAACTAATAAAAGCAATTTTGGCTTCTTTGTACTATATGTTGTTTTGTTTGTTATAGTGTTCATATATTAGTTTTTTAGTATGTTTTTGAACCTATAATTGAACGTTTTTTCCTACATCCCTGCAGAAATATCTCCATTATAAATGACCATCATGTTGTAATGTATTTGCAAATTAAAACGATTTGTTAAACTGTTATTTGTTTAAATTTGCTGTATTGCTTTTCTGAAATTTTGCATTTTTTCCCCAACACATATATGTATGTTTATTTCTGTGTTTCACAGGGCAATACAAGATCAATAAACTTCAATTGTATTTTAACAAAAAATCTAATTTCTGCATGTGTGACTTAAAGATCAATAATTTAGCATCTAGGTGCATCTATTAGCAGAACTGTGTTTTATTTTGTAGAAATACATATAGAAAAATGTGCATTTCCAGCCACGCGGTTCCTACAGAGTCTAGAAAAAAATGGAAATATTTGATTGTTTTGATTTGAGGGCTGCACAGTGGTGCAGTTGATAGAGCTGTTGCCTTGCAGCAAGAAGGTCCTGGGTTCAAATTTGGGCTGGGTACTTTCTTCATGGAGGTTGCATGTGTGGATTCTCTGTGGGGACAACAGCTTCTTCCCACAGTCCAAAAACAGGTTAATTGGTGACTCTGAATGGTTGTTTGTCTCTGTGTGTGGCCCTGTAATGGACTGGCAACCTGTCCAGGGTGTCCCCCACCTCTCACCCAGCAACACCTGGAGATAGACACCAGCTCCTTGAAAAGGAAGAAGCAGGTTTAGAAAATAGATGGATGTTTTGATTTGTTTGTTTTTCTGAAAAAAAAACATGGTATGGAACAGTAATTTTTTAACATATTTAGAAAGTAAAACATTTAATTTTAAAAGTTGCTCAAATTAATAACTTTAATAAACTGACATTACGCAACATGGTTCTTGTAATTAGATTGTTCCATTACTGAAAACAGTAACGGAACAATCTAATTACAATTTCCAATGTTTAAACGCCATTATTGTTAGTGAACGTAAAATGCAGTGTGTTACTATGAATTGGGGAAATAAACTACATAATATGAAGACACTGCTGAGTACAATCACTCACACACTTATGACATTAGCCTAGCAGGAGAGCCTGGTTCCGACAGACTACATGTTGAATCAGGATAAGTTTTATTGCCAAGTATTATTTGCATAATACAAGGAATTTGTCTTGGGTGAAGGAGCACAGATGATACTGAACCTGCGACTGCCCTCTGGTATGTTGTACTCATTTCCACTGACTTGTGAAACCTAAAAAAAATCCATATTCTTTTATGTTTTGCTACTTTTTTTTAGCAACACAGTCAGTTACTTTCTCAGGTAACTAGTTGCTTTTTTGTAGAGTAATTCAGACACTAACTTGCTTACTTTTTGGAACAAGTAGTGAGTAATTATAACTAATTACTTAAATAACATTCCCAACACTGTTAATAAAATAATAAACATGAATTTAGTCAGATTTTAATTTTGAAAAGAATTTTGTATGGTTATGATCAAAAATTTATTGTCAGACCAAAAACCCATTTATATGTAATATTTTCTCCAAAGTTAAACTAGATTAAACCAGTTTAAACAAACTGTATTCATTTGGTTACAGTTTACAGCTTCATCATTAGGTGTCACTAAATCTCACACCTTACAAGTTGTGCTTCAGACTTTGACCTGACATGAGATTCTATTTGTGCTTTTGATGCAAGTTGTTTTTCAGAAAACATTCATAAACATTCATCTATGTAAAGATTTAAAGGATTGTTTCTGTATTTTTACATTAAAAAAATTGAAAAACATAAAAAAGCTTTGAAATCAATATTTTTATGGCCAAATCAACAGGTTTTATTTGCTTTTACTCACACAAAGATACTTTAAGATCCCTTTAATGCAGTAAGAAAAGCTGCATAATGACACAACCTGCACCCTGGCTTCTATAAATCCACTACTGGTTTCAACATTTTATCTCTACAGTTGTTGTATGTGATTTTTCTACAGTTTAATTAAAGTAACTTGAAAGCAGAGAGAAAGGATACTGAGTTAGAAACACTTTAATCATAGAAGGTCATGAGGCATCAAAATAAAATACAAATCATACATACAAATCTGAGCACAGCAAGATCCCGGAGAACTGCAACGTTTCTGGTTGAAATATACAGAAACAGTAGGATCTGAAAAAACTCTGAAATAAAATTGGGACAGGTGATTACTGAGTGAACACCAGGTGAGCTGATGAGCAGGTGTGAAACAGGTGAGTAAAGCCTGTTTTTTTCCATGGCAGGATTTTTTACAGTGTTGCAAGAGTTTCAGACCATCAAACACCGAAAAAAAATTGGACATATTCCTGTTTTGCTCCTGCTGTGTGTAATGTCTCATCATGTCATGTGGCCAGACATCACGCATGGAGCGATTTTAGTTGCCACAAAGATGGGTTTCCCCCCAAAAAACTCAGAAACCTCACAAAGTCTATGTGACTTCTGGTTGAAATCTGTGCGCCACTAGTTGACAAACACTACAAAACCTGAAGGCAGGTTCACACTGGCTGCGGAAGTGCTGTGAAGTGTTGCAGAATGCAATGTGGTACTTTCATTAAAACATGTAGCAGCATTTTAACTTGAAATGCGTTTATGTTTCCTGCAGGATGGAAAAAACATCTGCACAGCTTGGCAGCCACTGTGAACCAGCCGTCAGAAGAAGAAGACGCCGCCAGTCACCTTGCTTTCTGACTGGCTACACGCTGCACTTAGCTGCTGCATGATCAGTTCTCATCGAAGCACACCACACACTGAGCGATATTGGGCCAAGACAATCCGATATGTTGGATATCCCCAATTTGCATTGGAACACCCTTCGAAGCGGACCTGATTGCTCTTAACACACACAGCAAGATAATCTTTTAGGATTTTCTTAAAGAGGCCATTTCATACAAATTTCATGACTTTGTGGTTTTTTCTTAAGTATTAACCAGTAATATGAAACATTTTATATCTAAAAAACGTCAGGAAACACTGATTAACAGACCTTTCAATCTGTCTGCATCAAAATTCAGCTGATTCCTTCAGGCTTCGTGCTGCAACTCATTAATAGTCATTATTCAAATTTGCTGGACTCAGATTGGCTAACAAACTAGCCTAAGAGAGCAAGGCATGCTGTTTCCTGCCCCGCTGCACATGGCAATAGACACGTAGTCTCTTTTGGTTTGATACGTCTTTATGCTACAGCTTTTAGCCAGCAGCATGCTAGGTGTGGTTTCAGCTATGGGAGCTGTTGAATACTAACGAACAAAGAAGTTGTGACGAAACAGATACAGGCCGTTCGAACTTGGGAGTTATCACCACCTGCGTAGTTTGAGAGATTAAAACTGAAAGAGAAGTTGTTGACCTGTTTCACACCCACTATGAAGGTAAAAACACCTGTGGAGCTAAAATATTCAACTGAAACCTCAAAAAAACAGTTTTTAATGGAATGGCTTGTTTAAGAATCATCCCAATAATCGGGACTTGTTGGAAAGGGAAAATTGGGGCAGAATCTGCATTAAAATCCTGCCATGTGAACCCGGCACAAGGTAAACTAGAGGAAAAGGAAGACTGAAGGAAACACCTCTAAGACACAAAACAAGAACATAACCAAACCACCACAAGAAAGCAAGAATAAAGTGTAAATCATGAAAATCCGGCACCAAAACAAAACTTTGTAAAGCTGAATGTCTCTCAGTCTCAATATTTCTGCTAATCTAATTTAAGACTTAAAGGCTGGACTTGATAGCACCAAGACACACTAGCAGCAAGTTTGAAAAAATTTACTTTTGATGGGGTTGAGATGATGGGGGCTTCCAGCAGCTCAAGAATCACCAGCAGTTTCACTGTGACATAGTAACAGGATTAACAAGGGAATGATAGGATGAAAGAAATATTATAGAACTCTTTATCAAAGTTTCTCTGTAGAATGAGGGAAATAAAAAATGGTGACATCAGGTTAAATACGACAGAGAGCTGAGACTCTTCAGGGGAAAATTTTTAACCTGACAAACATGAGATTTGACTCTCCACAGGTATGTAGATGAGAAATGAAACGTGGCTCCAGGAAACAAGGATGAAGTGAGTAAGAGTCTGTTGTCAAGGGAGGCAAAACATTAATATACACAATGATGACTTAACAATGACGAGATGCTGGACTGCTGTAACAAACGCAAACAGACAATCTGTTACAGAGGAGAGAACAGGACTTATAAACAGCATGAGACAGTGCATGTGTGCAGCATGAGACTGATTACATGACATCACAGGATACAGAAAAAAGTAAATGAAAGATGATCTGATCAGACCAGATTCATGACTGTTTTTGATAATCTTATCTATATTTTAAATAAAAAGCAATAGTTCCAAATTAATGTCATTGCATTTTTTATATTTTTGCATGAGATTTTAGAACAGAACAATTCAATTAAGCTCCTGAATCTGATTCTTTACTCAGTAGGAATGTGTGCTGCTCTAAAGAAGAAGAAGAAGAAGAAGAGTGGCGGCGGCGGCTAGCCTCATGTCCCAGCAGTGATGCTGCTCTTATGGAAAAGGCCTAGGGGTGAGGATAAGAGAGGGGGGGGAGGGTGTCCCATAACGAGGTTAGCACTTCATCCTCTCCTCCTTTTCTGCATGTGTTGTCATGGTAACTATCGGGGCTTGCAGGGAAAAAGACTTCTGATAAGTAAAGTGTAAAAGCTACTGACCAGAATGTAACAGTCAGTTTGGGAATGTGGCAACATCTGCACATCTGGATCTGCATATCTGGATCTGGATGTCTTCAAAGAACAAAATATCTGATGTGATGAAGATGAAACAGGTGTTTACTCACACAGAATGTCTTGGAATGGTTGCGTTTGATCAGCTTGTTTACTTGTTGTTTTGGGGCACTTCATTATTTTTCCCAGATTTTTAATGTATTTGAGTATTTTTGGTTTTGTATTATTGGGGTGCTGACTGGGCCAGATTAACTCTCCTATCTTAATGTGAAGTTTGTGTATCTGTCTTCCATGTGAATGGCTGTGAGAAGAGAATAGTTATATTATATTCAGGTAGGAGTCAGTTTTTAAAGTGAGGTTCTGCCCACCAGTTTCATTTCCAGCTCACCCACTCTAAAAGCTTTAACTCTAAAGTATTCCAGTAGACTTTTAGCAGAAGCTCACAGTGTGCATCATTCAATGATTTGCAGAAAGTTTGTGAAAATCTGTTGGGGATTTTCTAGATTACTTTGAATAATTTGAACAAATATCACAGTAACAAATGATTATAACTTAGTGTCTGATTGTTGATCTCCTCTTCAGTGACTGCTTAGATTAGACATTTGTCTCTGCTCCTCTACTTTCTGTAATACACAGTTTTTATTTTAAAGAGGCCCTTCCATTAAAAACTTTTTTTCTGAGGTTTCTGTTGAATATTTTAGCTCCATAGGTGTTCTTACCTTCATACTGGGTGTGAAAACAGGTCAACAACTTCTCTTTCAGTTTTAATCTCTCAAACTACGCAGGTGGCAATAGAGTTCTCCCGAGTCCGAACGGCCAGTATCTGTTTCATCACAACTCCTTTGTTCGTTAGTATTCATCAGCTCCCGCAGTTGAAACCACGCCTAGCATGCTGCTGGCTAAAAGCTGTAGCATAAGACGTAGCAAACAGGAAGACACAACGTCTGGTGTTGCCATGCGTAGCAGAGCAGGAAACAGTATACCTTGCTATCATAGGCTAGTTTGTTAGCCAATCTGAGTCCAGGAAATCCGAATAATGAATATGAACAAGCTGCTGCTCGAGGCCTGACGGAAGGAGCCGCAACCAGCCGAATTTTAACAGATTGAAAGGTCTGTTAATCAGTGTTTCCTGACATTTTTTAGATATAAAATGTTTCATATTACTGGTTAATACTTAAGAAATAAGCACAAAGTCCTGATATTTGTATGAAATGGCCTCTTTAACAATTTCTGTAGAGTGTGTGAGGATAGTTATGCAATGATTAGATTCCATCAGCTCTGCAGAGACCAGTTACACTGAGGAAAAGAAAGACCATCTGAGTTGCTGCCGTTGATCCAGCTGTGGCACAACTGTCAAAATGTATTTATCACACTCTTCTTTTGGTTTGAATCTCTCTGTGACACCTTTGGATTTTCTGATGTCTTGAACTGTTGTTTGAATTGATTGATTTTATATGTTGATAACAGTTTAATTTTTCTTTGTCAATGTTTGTTAACAGTAAATTTATTATTGTTTATTAGCTTATTGTAGACAAAGTACATATTAGATCATGTATTAATAAAATACTATTCTTGACAACCAGAGCCCAAAAAAAAGTGGATTTCCCACATTCAAGGTGCAGTCAGTGAATGCATCTTAAAGTTAGAGTAAAAAGGAGTTAACAGTGAGGAAGTTGAACTCAAAGAATATTTCAGATTTATCAATAAATGCATTTAAAAAGATTTAATAACTTTAAATCCACAAATGTGTTTCAATAAGCAAACAAAAGAAAATACACATTTCAATAAAATGCCCACTTTAATTAAATAAAATGTTTACGTGATTATAACTAAAATTTTGCAAATTGATCATGCGGTGATCTGTAAAAATACAATAAACTATTTTTCAGAGTCTGGGGGGGTTAAACCTTCTCAAGGTCACCAGACATTACAAGGTCGCACAGAGAAACAGCCATTAACACACTCACCTAGAGCCTATTTAACAATGCAGGTAAAGCAAAGATGCAGGTTCCTGGTTTGTGGTAGGAAACCAGAGGCCTCAGTGATACACATGTACAGGGAGAACATGCAAACTTCATACAGAAAGGTTCTAGTTAGTCAAACCCCGGACCTTCTGTCTGCGAGGCATCACCACAAATAAAGAACATTAAAATAACAAACTCCCTGGATCCTGGTGTGATCCAGTCCAGCTGCACTTCCTGATGATACGGCAACACAGAGGGTTATCTAATTTTGCAGCTGCTTCTGACCCGTCCAGGTCACATCAGGGCCCAGCTATTTGTCAGCATCTATCAACATGGAATCAACAGGTGCTGATTGTTTAGCTGGTACTTTGTCAGCCCTGACCCAAATTCCACAGAGCTTGGATGTGGAGGAGCAACGTGATCCCACTGTTGACCCTCTAGGCATTTATTACTGATCCCCCAAGTCTTTTGTACAAGACTAAAAATGGCTGCCAGGCATCCTTGAGATGTGGCAGTTCACGGACTCGGATGGGCTGCAATCCAGCTGCCTCCAGGTCTAAATCAGTCCCTGGTGTTTCTTCCTGACTGAGTTTGAGTTTTACAGCATGACAGACAGCAATGTGCAAGAAGAAAACATTCAGAATATACAAGCAATATTCTATAAAACTGCAAACTGAGAGCAATATGGAGATTTAACTTTATTTTTCATGACAGATGAGTAAAATATGAACTAACATTTGTTGATTTAACTGCTTTCAAATCTTCATTTTACAGTCTGTTAGAAGCTTTAGATGTCCAGAACGTGCACTGGAATGTCACATAGTATGTTTCACTCTTTATAGCAGGTTGTTGGGTTACATGAGGAATCGTGGGAACTTTCCCACCTTTAACGTTCCCATACAGCAGGAGAGAGAGGCCGGAGACGAGCAAACGTTGCCGATGGAACGGGAGAGGAAGCTGCTCGCTGCAACAACAGCCACCCGACAAACACGAGCTGTAATCCTGTCAGTACATTCATTAAAACCTGTGCAGAAAAAAACTGCAATCCTTTGGCTTCCAGAGGTGTAAAAAGCACCAACAGAATAAAGGTGCTGGAACAGATTTACAAGGACACACCGGAGAGAATGGCAGTAGATAATCTACACCTCCAGAAGGAGTGGGAGGAAGGGAAGAGAGGGACCGAAAAAATCAGGAAAACAGGATGGAGAGAGAGCCGCTGGGCTGATGCTAGTGATGGAGTGGAGGAGGAAGATGAAGATATCAGCAGCAAAGAAGAAGAACTGAATGAGGAGGAGGAAAATGAAGCAAAGCTTAAGAGGGATGATGAAGAAACTTCCAAAGAGGGAAGCGGAGATGATGCTGAAAAAAGACTTTCTTGGAACCAGAAAGGTGCTAAGAAGGAAGAAGCAGGAAATGAGGAGAACTTGGAGGTTAATGAGGATGATGACGTCAGTGAGAGCAACAAGAAAGAAGTAAATAAAGCACAAGATTTTAAGAAAGAAGAGGAAGATTGGGGAGGTGAAGCATCTAGTGATCTCAAGAGCTGCAGGATGGATGAGGAGCAGATTCAAGGAGAAAGAAAGGACCATGTCCAGGAGGCTGATACTGATGAAGAAGAACATCAGGAAGAAGATCAGTATGGAAGAGCTCACCTCAGAGAAGGTTTGTGTGGAATTCAGGTAGAAAATATTCAGCAAAGTAAAGAGAATGACAGTTTTTTAGATTCAGGAAATGAAACTTGCTGCCAGTGTGTTAATAAGCAGGATGGAGAATCAGATGAACTCCAGTCATGGACAAACAACGAGGAATATCCAGCCTGCATGGACACAGTCTCAGCAACTCAACAAGACATTCATAGAAATGTACTGTCTTCATATGACGAGGGAGCCCAATGCCTGGTGGACGAAGACGGGGATGACGATGATGCAGAAGAAGTAAAGGTTTACTGTAAAAACGATTATCATACAAGTTTGTTTGTTGCCTTGAAAGAGCTCAGAGACTCCTCTGTTCTCTCTGATCTGACTTTAAACACAGAGGATGGGGGGTGTTTCCATGTGCACCCCCCCGTCCTGGCTGCAGTCAGCTCACTCATCAGGACAAACCTGAAGGAAACCAAAGAAGAAAACAGGAAACCCTTCAGCTGCTCTGTACGTCTCGGTCCAGAGGTGGATCATGTTGGATTGGAGGCGATCGTGGAGTTTGCCTACACTGGACTCATATCTGTGAAGAAATACTCTGTGGAGACGATAAAAGCAGCAGCACGAACGCTGGGTGTTCCTCGGGTGTTGGACCTTTGTTCCTGGGATGTAGATTCCTTCAGAAACCAAACACAACATGACAGAACCTCTGCAACACAACAGTTAATGAGCAGCCGTCAGTCCATCCAACAGCTGTGGATGGACAGAGTCGGCTGTGATGTGACTCTGGAAGCTCTCGGGGGATCACTTCCTGGTTAGTACATTTTATATCCAACAGCTGATTCTGAATCAGTCTTTCTCGTTTTCAAAGCTACAGTCGTTCTGTCTCACTTTAAGAAATGTTTCTGATATGATTCATGTTTCTCACCTCGAAGAAAGAATTCACTATCCACCACTCCAATTGAGAGCATTAGATGATATTTAACTCATTCTTATGTTTTTGTCTAATTTATTTATTTTAGTTTATTGTTACTGTTACTGCCAAAGTTGAAAATTTCTCTAGTTCAGTAAGAAAAATGTGGTTTGATAAAATCTACTTAATGAGTCAATGAATTAACCTCTACGAAATTTCTGAGAATAATTTTTGTTTTAATGCAGCAATCCAGAGTGTTTTCTTAGAGGTGCCATAGAGGTGAAAAAAAATGTGTTGCACCTTTAAGTCCCGCCCCTCTGTGTCCGTGATACGCTAAGCGATGTAAGCAACATCGGCTGTCATCCGTGCACGCGCGTCACTTTTAGTATGATGGATACTTCATGAGTAAGTTAGATTTATACAATTTGTACGTTTATTTATTTATTTTAATTATTTCGGTTTCACGTGTCTTCTCAGTGTTTTAAACAATTTGCAAACACCGGCTAGCTGTAGTTCTTCAGGATACGTTCGCTCGCACGCTTGGTTGATTGAGAGGTGGGCTACACGGATGTAGAATGCTATTGGTTAATGCTGGGTATCGCCCAGTGACAAAGACATGAAACTATATGGGACAGAGGGTATTTGAACAAATAAAAAATAATTTTTTCCTGCATTGTATTAAAGAACCGGGTCAGACTATCACTTTCATGGAATTTCAAAAAATCATACATAATTCTTGAAAAGAGGAAAACTCTGGATTGCAGCTTTAAGGTAGCAGGAACTCATTTTGGACTAGCCGTTAGCTTGACAGTCTGTTCAGAACTATTTTTACTTCTATTATATCAGACTTAGATTGTCACAAACCCCATTTTAAAGAAGTTTTTCTCTATGAGACTCAGAATGTCTAAACGTCCTCTATCTAGTCCACAGAGTCATCCTGGCCGCCAGCAGTGACTACTTCCGTGGGATGTTTACCTCGGGTATGAAGGAGTCCCTTCAGCCTTGTGTGAAACTCCCCTTCCTGTCGGCTTCAGAATTAGAGGTTCTAGTTGGAAGTTCCTACAGCGGCGCTCTTCCCCTCAGCTGGACATGCATCTTTGAGATCACCAGTGCAGCTCTCCAGCTCCAGTACCAGCCGGCCCTCTCCTTGTGCCTTCACTTCCTTCAACAAGAATTAACCCCTCACACCTGCCTGGATGTGGTATCGTTTGCTGAAGCCTATCAAGTTGCACATCTTCACGAAGCAGCAGAAGATTTTGTCTTGCGGCAATTTCAGAAGGTGTCACAAACATCGAAGTTTAAGGATCTACCAGCCAAACAGCTCCTGAAATATCTGAACAGTAACTCGTTGTGTGTTCCATCTGAGCTTGTTGTTTTCAATGCCGTCGTGTCATGGATTCAAGCAAAGCCCCTTAGAAGGCTTAAACTCGCCAGAGAGCTGATGAAAACCATTTATTTCCCCCTGATGACATTCAAAGACTTCAAAGAGGTCCAGTCTCACAACATGTGGCGTGATCGCAGCCTGGAAGGACTGTATGAAGCAATACTTCAAGACTTCTGCTCCGGTGACACTGAGCTACAGAACCACTGCCGCATCTATTTCCCCAAAGAATGTCTAGTCTTGACCGGAGGTGACCAGATCTCTGAAGACCTGGGTGGGCGCAGCATCAGTAGAGAGCTTTGGTTTGGGAACACCTTCAGGCATTTTACGGGGATTAAAAAGACAATCGAGTGGAAAAAGTTGGGAGAGATGCCAGAGTCAGCAAGATTTGGTCACGAGGTCGCTGTGCTGAACAGACAGTTGTATGTATTTGGAGGCAAAACGTATTACGGCACTGGAGACACTTTGAAATCTGTTTATAGGTGAGACACTAATAACTCACCACCTTTCATGTGGGTTTATACTGAGATAAGCTTCTGTTTCAAAATGATGGAGTTGTAGCTGCTTTGGTTAAAAAATATAAAATGACCATAAGATCTGTCAGCCTGTGTTGTGAGTATGTGTTGTGTTTGACTCTCAGCTACTAACACGTTCAACTTTAGCTCTACATCTGTGAAACCTACACAGTTATAGCCATTTATGTGTTTGCTAAGGTCGATTAGGTGTGGCAGCCATCTTGACTGAAACTGACCTTCAAGTTAATCCATTTTTGATGTACATACAGTACAGACCAAAAGTTTGGACACACCTTCTCATTCAAAGAGAATGTGTCCAAACTTTTGGTCTGTACTGTATGTGAGTTTCATCCACATTCATCCAGTAGTTTGAGATATTTTTCTAACGAAAAACACTTAAGACGCTAACAGCTAAAGCTAAAATTTTAAGAAAAACTTGAGGCAACATGTAAAACTGAGAATAATATTAACAATTTGACACCAACACTTGTCTCAGTAACTGTCTTCACATTCACACACACTAAAACATTATTGCATGCCTTTCATCTTTCAATGGTTGATGATAAAAACACTTTTTAAAATTAATTTTTCACTTTCAATGCTCATTTGTCTGTGTACAACATCTGTAGGTATGACCCCCAACAGAACATCTGGGAACGTCTGAGCGAGATGCAGGAGAAAAGAAGTTCTTTCTCTGTGGTCGTTCTGGATGGGAAACTCTACGCCACCGGTGGACATTGTGAACCCGACCACACGGACAGCGTTGAATGCTTCTGTCCCATAACAAACTCTTGGAGGTAAAGAATGTCCTATAGTATTGTATAGTATAGTGCTGATTGAACGTTCCTCCAAATCAGTTTGTTACTAAATGTTTTTGAAATGAGGACAGTAAATGCATACAAACAAATAAATAAATACAGGAGTTTAGACTAAAGTTAATGTTTCATGTAAGTGGGAAGTTAAAATTACATAATTTTTGACTCTTGCACTATCAGATTCTCAGATGTCCCAAATGTCCAGTGATACTCAGTCAGATCCATGTGCTGCAGATCAATTCTGGCTTTAAAAACCTGTGAAAAAGCCAAATAAGAAGAACTCAAGGTTTCACGTTGGCAGTCCACTAACCACTTGACGACTTCGTCTCTGTTTTAAATACAGTCTCAGTTTATGACTCATCTTAATAGAAAACAGTTTAATCCTTCTCAGAAAGTGTGATGTTTTCGCATTTCAGTTGATAATATCTCTTTGCTTTCAGCTTCACCAGCTGCTTGGCTCTTCCTTTAAGTGGACATGTAGCAAAAGTCTGGAAAGAGCAGATTTTTCTCTCAGGAGGTCAAAACAGCAGCTACCCGTGTCTAACATCCACGTTTCGGTATCACCCGGACACGGGAAGCACCTCACTGGCGAACATGAACCAACCCAGAGCTCATCACTGCATGGAGACCCTGCGTGGATGTTTCTACGTGGCGGGTGGAATCACTACAAATGATAACATGACTGTCACCGATCAGCTAGCTTGTGAAGTGTACAGTCCAGCTGCTGACTCCTGGACGGCGTTCGCATCGCTGCCGGTGCCACACGTAGGAGCAGGAAGTGCAGTTTTGGAGGGAAACTTTTATTTGCTGGGTGGATACAGCCAGGAGGACTACAGCGACACGAACATGGTCCATCGTTATGACACAAACATGCAGAAATGGGAGATCATCGGAAAAATGCCTGGACCAAACAATGACCTCCGAGCATGTTTGCTGTATCTGCCACAAAATCTGAGAATGTAACAGTGCTGCTCGTTCTTTTTAATGTATGTTCCTACTATAAACATGAGAAAAACTGAAATAAAGATTTTTGATATTGGTTTAAATTTGTCTTACCAAAAAGGTTTACACCTCACTCACTGTAAAATTAAACTAAATTAAAGGTGGTTTTAATTTACAGTTAAATTAAATACAGATTTATTTTCATTGCAGTTAAAGTATGCTTTATGTAATTACTTACTTAAAAATATATATATAATAGTAGGTTATCTAATGGGACCATGAGTGAATGCCAGGTCTGACTGCTACTAGTGTAGGTCCGCCCCAGGCTACGTAAGTGTTAGCGCCCTCTATATGTTGAGCAATGTCACTGCATGACTTAAATCATGTGGTAAAGTTTCTTTCTGTCAATTGTCGGAGAACTGAAGCCAGAGATCCCTAGAAAGTGGGGGGGATAAACTAGTCTCTTGAAAAAAGTGGTAAAAATGGCGCCTATGCACCTCACTCTAGTGGAACAAATCAGAGCTTGGTGGGGGGAAGGGGGGTGGAGCAAATGACCGGGCCCTTTAAACCCAAACAATAAAGCTCAGATGATGGTGGACAGCTGGTGACGAGTTTTACCCAAAATGCACTGGGAGACGATATTGGTGATTCACTTGTAAATAGCACATTTTATTTAATGTTTTACACCTACAGTACTACATCACGTCAGTCTTGTAACACTTTTATCAACATGACTCAAACCTGACTGGACAACCTATATAAACCTGCATAAATCTCTACATCGCACAGTATTATTAACTGCTCTCAGACTCGTGCTCCTTTGGGTTAAAGTCATTGAAGGACGTGTCTTCATCAGTTTTCCTTGGTTGTGGAAAAGGCCCAACTCTCACATAACACCATCAAGCCAGGCCCCTCTGATGCCTGGGCCGGGGGTGTGCTGCCCTCCCTTCCCCCCGAAGCCCTTCCCCCTAACACCACATGAGTCAGGCGTATCAGACGTGGATGATCCTGATAAAAGATGTAGTTGATCAGCGTGCATCTGTAATTATTCAGCAGAACTAAAAGAGAAACAATAAAGACACTTCTGAGCTGCTCACATGCGATTTAAAGCAGGTCAGCTGGACCACGTACAGTTTTTATTTCTTATGCATCTCTTTTTAGAACCTTCACTCTTGGCGGTGTGATGAAATGTTTTGTAGGAATTAAGAATGTTTAAGAATTGTGTCTAACAGTAAATTAATTTTATTCATGTGACTCAGAAATACTTATTGAACTGTGGATTGTTTTTTTGTTCATGAATAATTTTAATTTACTCTAAAAACTGTGTCATAAAATGGTTTCTGTTGTGTTTTAAAATAAAAATTACATTATTGTAATAACAAACTATGATCACAAGAGAGAGCTGTCTAACTGCAAACCAGCGAGGGCCTGAGCAGCTCAATGCAGAAGGTGAAGGATTTTTATTCTGATGAAGAGTAACATTGTTTTTAATACTTTCTTTTTAGTCAAAAATACAAAACATCCTTCTCATGTCCATTTTTTTTCCTTCTTTGATGTGTGGATCAGCAGAGGAAAACTGATGTGTTTGTATCATCTCATCAGACTTTAATTAATGTGTGTGTGTGTGTGTGTGTGTGTTGCAACACTCTCCTCTTAGTGTTTGTACAACCAGCTGACTTTCTCTGATCAGTTTAATAATCAAACATCAGCTGTCCTTGTTGCTCTGTGACTGTCTCTGCAGATTGTTGCATCATCTACAAAGGGATAGAAGGTTGTAATCAAACACCCTGCAGTATCTGTTCCATCTGCGCTCTACCACCAGCAGCCAGCTGCAGAACAGCTGCAGGGCTGCTGGCGTTGATGCTGTCTGCTGATCAGTTATTACATGGTTAACATTCTCCAACAAGATGGCCCTCATTATGAGTGTAAGTACTGATGATGAAGATGAGGCTTGTATTTACTTGAAAGCTTCTTTGGACTTTAAACCAGTGAATTTTGGTGTTTAGCTATCAGGAATTTGTAAGCTGCTTTTTACAACCTAAAAGGAGCTTCAGTGTTCTTCAGCAAACGTTTACATTTTTGTCAAAAAATTTAGAAATACACAAAAGGAGGATGATCTAAACGCACAATATTAAGAGAAACTTACAGTATTACATGTTTTCTTAAGTCCTGGTACCTGTGAACTGGTATCTGTATAAAGGCTAAAACATATCAACAATATTTTATCTCAACAATAAAAGACCTACTGAATGTTGTTTTATTAGTTCGTTTTATTGTGCATATGCAGTTTAAAACATCTCTGATTTTACAAATACTTGAGACCAGAATGACATCCGTCTTCTAATAGTTTCTCTCATATACAAAACAATTATCTGCAAAGGGTGCAATAAAATTATATAGTTACAGCATCATTAGGCAACTTTTTTTTCTGAATTAAGCTTGTACATATGAAAGGGAAAAACCCATTAAATTTAATGCTAGCATACCACACAACTATGTTTTCTGAAAGCCCCCCTCCCAAGGGTTTGGGGGTTCGTTCCATGATAAAATTATCATCCTATTGTTGCTGCCATAAACTTTATCTCTGTTTATCTTTCCATAGACATGACCCAAGGGCAGCCCCCCCGAGCAGGCACCCGATGGACCCAGGAAGTTCTCCGCCCCCAGCCAGCCACCGGGAGCAGGACAGCACACACCCAAGCACCCAGCCCCAAACTCTAGGAACCCCAGCGCATCAGCTGGTGGGGGCAACTGTAAGCATCAGGGCGATTTGCAAGGGGCACAAGATATCGTTAGACAGAGGGGGAGTCTAAGACCCACGCTGACACATGGACAAACATTCATACACATACACAAGCAACCAAAACTGAAATGGATGCCACACATATACTTGCACAAAATGTAATAACATATTCTAAATATTTCTGATCATAATAATCATACTATCCTATTGAATTTTGTTTATGAGGCACTTAAAATTCAACCAAACACTTAGTCTCTGAAGTGCTGGGGTAAGTGGAGCAGACAGGCCCTAATGTCAGTAACAGGGCCTGGCAGCTTCCCCACGTTCTCCCACCGCTGGGTGCCAGGGTCAAAGCGATGAACCAGTCCAGACTCGCTGTAATCCTCCTGGCAGTATCCTCCAAGTACATAGATCTTCTCCTCCAGGACGACTGAGGCAGCACCAACATGGGGCACAGACAGCGATGCAAAACAAGTCCAGGAGTCGGCGATGGGGTCATACACCTCACAGGCCAGCTGGTCAGTATAAAACTTTCTCAGATTACACACCCCGCCGGCAACATAAAGATGTCCTCGCAGGCCTTCCATGCAGTGTTGGGCTCGGTCATGCATCATGTCTGCTAGGTAGATGGTTCCTCTCTCTGGGTGGTACAGGAACATGGAAACCAGACACACGTACTTACAGTTGAAACCTCCAGAAATAAAAATCCCTCCATTCATTGTGGTGACACCGTAACCACTGAGAGCCTGGTCCAGAGGGCGAACAAAGCTATGAAAAATGAACACGTGTCAAATAGTTATAAAGTGAAATCCTGATATTAAAGTAAGCAGGTATCAGTTCAACTGGCAGGATCAGCAGTTACAGTTAGGAGTCATTGGGGCGGCCATGGCTCAGGCGGTAGAGCGGGTTGTCTGGTAACCGGAACCCGCTCTACCGCCGGAAGGTTACCAGACAACCCGAATGGTTCGAATCCCTGCTCTGCCCAGAGAAAAATATCGCCTGGCCGTTGTGACCTTGGGCAAGACACTTGCCTGTTTGGTGGTGGCCGGACGGTCTGGCGGCGCTAGTGTCTGGCAGCCTCGCCTCTGTCAGTGTGTGTCCCAGGACAGCTGTGGCTACAACATGTGTGTAGTTCATCATCACCAAACGTGTGAGTGTGTGTGTGTGTGAATGGATGAATGACAAAAAACTGTAGTGTGAAGCGCTTTGGGGGTCGTAGGACCTGAGTAAAGTACTATACAAGTACACGCCATTTACCATTCTGTCATGACAATTAAAGTGCAACTCACCCCCAAATCAACTTTATTGCTGATAAACTGTATAAATGAGTGTCTAATAGTGCTGTCTACATTTCTAGTTATTACTTTTGATATTTTAGCACATTTTCATATTACTATTAATTTTCTACCAAAAACTGTTAGTGAGCATTCTGCTGCTGTAGAGTATAAAAGTAGCTCCATCTCGCCAACACCTCTGTAACAAGGTGGAGTTTGAATGGCAAGTGTTTATGGTGTTTATCAGAGTTCATTTTAATGCAATGTTTGTGATTGTGGGAAAAATGGTTTTGCACTTTACTGAATGATTTTCTTCAAGGTGTAATATGGAAGACGAACACCACAACAACACAAGTCCTCCAGCCATCGAGGTGCCAGGCTCATACCAGGCTCGTGACCTCCGCGTGTGCTCCGATGCTATGAAAATTCCTCACCAAACCTACTCTGATCCCCAATCCTCTCCGGTTGCTTCTCCCCCAGAAGGACAACAAAATATCACGCGTTCAGCTCACTAATCATGCTCTCCAGCTCTGCTGATCACACTGACTCTGATAAATGGAGAGAATTCCTACCCAAGTGTCACTCAGTCATTGATTCAGTCCATGAGTTCATGTATCTTCCCCAGCTCTTCTTGACCAAACTGAAACTTCCTGCAACTTCCTCCATCCTCCTCAAGCCATTCTGTACTCCTCTCTTATCCAACCGAAAAAGAAAATCCTCAGAGGTGTACTTCAGCCAAACCCAAGTTCCCACGTTTCCTCCAACTGCCGCGTGTGAGCTACTAATAAAGGCTTTTCCACACTGTTCACTGGTAGTCATGTGTCAAGAAATCCCTATAGCAAGCAAATAAGGTATATAATCACCACATATCCCCGGGGCTTCCAGCTGCTTGACCTGCAGTCTCAACAGTACCAGCCTTGCTGTGCTGGACTATTCACCGTATTAGGCAACCCACAATGGTGTCCGCTGCTCTGCCAGCTATTGGCTGGTAGATGTAAACAAAATGCCAACATTGTGCCCGTCAGAATAAATATTTGATGATATTTTACTTCAAATATAATTACTAAAAAAATGCTGCATTTTCATTCTACTGCAAGATGCATTCTCGCAAGACTTGGAGTTTTTGAAAATCCATCTTGTACTGCTCCAACTAAACTGTCCGACTTGGTCAAATAATGTTCGGACCAATCATGTGTTTGCATTGTGCTTTGGGGTGGGTGTTCAGGTATGATTGGCAGCAAGTCCCCAGGTAAAGCAAAACAAACATGGCCACGCCAGTGGATGTATGCCTAAAAGCGGCTATCGAATGTGTTTTAGGAGAACTAGAGACAAATTCTTGGTTGAAAAAGGACCAAAAGGAATCACTTTGTGCATTTCTTGGTGGTAACGATGTGTTGTGCTTTTCTGCCGACTGGATTTGCAAGAGCTTGATTTACTGTGATTGGCTAAAGACAAATCATGATGGGCAGACACTTGCTGGCACATCCTCCAATGAGCTTAAAATATTTGTCCCTCCCTTTTTCAGGCACCTTTCAGGCACACAGACAAATCCCATATTATGTGTAGCACCTGCAAGACAGGCTTCACAATGATCTGGAAGAGCCAGGTTCTGGTTTTCACATAATACACACTGGGCACCTCTGCACATTATGTTTTCTGTTGCGGACAATAAGGTACAGTGGTTGCATGCAGCTGCACCTGTTGGCAGTCACATGATGTTACTAGAGGTGGAGTCAGTGACTAGAGGCTGTTTATTTCCTGTCATATACGGCTGTATATAGGCTGACTGTATGTGTGTAATGCGCCTGCGCACTTATAACGAAATCCCCGAGTTTGGGGTAGTCCACGCGAGACCTGAAGGGGGCGCGCGGGTTTTATTGTTGGGGTGCTTGGAGACAAGGGAATAAAGGAGCGGAGTGTTTGTAGCAAAAGACGGTGTCGTCGTTCTTCCCAATAGTAACTTTACATGGTGTCAGAAGTAAAACCACGCAGTAATGGCAAAGTTTAACCCGCCGACCAACTTTTCGTTTGACAAGCCAGGCGAATGGCCGGACTGGAAACAACGTTTCATTAGATTCAGGACGGCGACCAAGCTGGATAAGGAAGATGGCGGTGTGCAGGTCAGCAGCCTGATCTACGCAATGGGAAGCGAAGCGGAGAATATCTTCCGTTCATTCGTGTTCGCAGAAGCTGAACACGGGGACGACTTTACAAGAGTGCTTGAACAGTTCGACGATTACTTTGTCCCGCGACGGAACGTTATCCACGAACGTGCTTGTTTTCACCAGCGGATGCAACGGGCGGGTGAGAAAGCGGAAACATTCATCAGGGCTCTGTATGAACTGGCCGAGCATTGTGAATTCGGCACGACCAGAGACGAGAATATCCGCAACCGGATCGTCGTTGGAATCCTCGACAAGGAGGTGTCTCGCAAGCTGCAGCTGACGAAGGACCTGACGCTGGCGCTGACCATAGAGATGGTCAGGCAGGCGGAAGAGATCGCTACTCAGGTCAGCATGCAAGGTGGGGCGGCAGGGACGATACATGAAGTTACCCACAAGCACAACAAAAGCAAAGGGCGCCATTTCCTACCAAAAGGGGGAAATAAAGGACAATGTGGACTGTGTGGGAGGGCATGGCATAACAAAGAAGAAAAATGTCCAGCCAAAAAGTCCAAATGCAACACCTGCAACAAAATGGGGCACTGGAGCAAAGTGTGCAGGAGCAGAAAAGCTGTGAGTGAGGTCAGAGAACAAACAGAGGAGCAGCAGCTGAACCAGGCACGGTCTGATGGATATTTCATGGGGGCTGTGAGTAAACCAGGTGGTTCTCCAGAGCAGTGGGCCATCAAACTGACGATGGGCTCCACACCAGTTCACTTTAAAATTGACACTGGAGCAGATGTGAGCATCATCCGTGAGGAGATCTACCACTCACTTGTTCCCAGCAGCCCGCTGGAGCCTGCGGACATGCCACTGGACAGCCCAGGTGGAGAGCTGCAGTGCTTTGACAAGATCCAGAGCACCGTGACCCACAAGGGTAAGACATACCCATTCACTGTTTATGTCATCCGGGGGTCTACAGTAAACAATCTACTCAGCAGACCGATGTCAGTAAAAATGAACCTCGTTAGAAGAGTGGAGGAAACAGTGGCTGACAAGGGACATGTGGAAGCATATGGGGAGCATGGGACTTTAAAGACTGAACCAGTAAGAATACTGCTGAAAGAGGGCGCTCAGCCATATGCGGTGCATACAGCACGACGCGTACCGCTCCCAATGCTACAGAAGGTCAAAGAGGAACTTCAGAGGATGGAAACGGACGGCATCATCGAGCGGGTGACACAGCCAACCGACTGGTGTGCACCCATGGTGCCCGTCCTGAAAAGAACAGGTAGAGCCCGCGTCTGTGTGGATCTGAAAAAGCTAAATGAAGCTGTTAAAAGAGAACAGTACATCCTCCCCACTACTGATGAGATCACAGCAAAGCTGAGTGGGGCAACTGTCTTCTCTTCACTGGACGCCGCCAGTGGATTCTTCCAGATCCCGCTGCACCCCAATAGCTGTAAGCTAACCACCTTCATCACACCGTTTGGGAGGTTTAACTTTAAGCGGCTACCATTCGGGATCACAAGTGCACCAGAAATCTTCCAGAGGAAGATGATGGAGACCCTCGATGGGTTAGAAGGCGTCGAGATCTTCATGGAAGATATCCTGGTTTATGGGGCCACCGAGAAAGAGCATGACGGCCGCCTGGAGAAGGTGATGCAGCGCATACAGGCAGCTGGCCTGAAGCTAAATCGTGAGAAATGCCTCATCAAGCAGAGCCAGCTACGGTTTCTCGGGCACATCATCGACCAGTCAGGGATAAGACCTGATCCAGAGAAAGTGGATGCTATCCGACAGCTCTCCCCACCAACAGACGTTCAAGAGCTGAGGAGAGTGCTGGGAATGGTGAATTACCTCGGCAGGTATATCCCAGGCCTCTCAACATTAGGAGCCCCGCTGTATGAGCTCCTGAAACACAAGAATGCATGGACGTGGAGCCACGCTCAGCAAACAGCCTTCGAACAGATTAAAGAGCTCCTGTCCACCGCACCAGTACTTGCCTTTTATGATGTGAGCAAGCCCACGGCTGTGTCTGCA
>SSNP01000132.1:883467-946491 GCA_006937955.1 Pachypanchax playfairii
GGAGAATCAGAACCACTCTCCCCACGGTTGACAAAAACCTCAACCCAAAATGGCCCAGCAAAGCTGCTGTGCAGGAAAAGGACAAGGAGGAGAAGGCTAAACAGGCCTATTACTTCAACCGTCGTCATGGGGCCAGGATCCTACCTGCTCTGCGCCCCGGAGATGTGGTGCTCTCTAAGCTGGACCATGAAAAGACATGGACATTACCAGCAGTGGTTACCAGCGACAGCACATCCCCAAGATCCTTCATCATCAAAACACCGCTGGGAGCAGAGCTGCGGCGGAACCGCCGTCACATCCAACCTGGGCCGGCTATCCAGCCGCCTACTCCAGCAGAGACTGATAAACATACAGAGACCAACATGTCAGAGACTGTCCCTGCCAGTCAGAGTGTGGCAACGGCTACACCCACAACTCCTCCGTCGGGCCAGACAGTGACCCGATCTGGACGGCTGACTAAGCCAGTCAAAAGACTTAATCTGTAGATCGGTCATTTAAGTGTTATGGCAAAAGAGCTGTGTATAGTTACCATGTATGTAACAGAAGGAAAAAAAATGTTGCACTGAATGTTGAAATAATATGTTTTCATAACCGGTTGTTCACAGATTGGAATTGGAAAGAAAGCCCTGAAGTGCTATGGTTAACTTAACTGTTGTAACATTTACAGGTCTAGTACTTTGGTTAAAGAAGAGCCTGTAGTGTACATGGCCTCATGTTCAGTTTATTGTGCAGGCTCAGCCTACAGCACTTTGAGTTAAAAGTTCTATGTTATGGGAATAACATCTTAAAAGGGGAGATGTCATATACGGCTGTATATAGGCTGACTGTATGTGTGTAATGCGCCTGCGCACTTATAACGAAATCCCCGAGTTTGGGGTAGTCCACGCGAGACCTGAAGGGGGCGCGCGGGTTTTATTGTTGGGTTGCTTGGAGACAAGGGAATAAAGGAGCGGAGTATTTGTAGCAAAAGACGGTGTCGTCGTTCTTCCCAATAGTAACTTTACATTTCCTTTTTACTATTTTTTAATGTATTATAGATCGAATCGGAACTTGAAAATCAAATGACTCAGACTCGGACTTGCGGTCAAAAAAACTTGATCAGGACATCCCTAATTTACACAAACCATGCAATCATGAGATAAAATGTTTTGTCTATGAAAAATAGTTAAATGTAAACTTATCAATGTATTGAGTGTAGTTTTTGTGGAACAGAGTTAATTGATTGGTGTAGATTATTTATATACAAATGTTGGCACAGATGCAGGCAAAATCAATTTTGTATGGAAAAAAAGCGTTAAAATTTTCAATAATCGTGTTAGGTCTGGGTGTTTCTTTATTTCTTGTAGTGGTTTGTTCCAGTTCATTTGTGATTTTGTGTTTGTAATTTTTCCCCCTGGTTCCTCATTGTTCCTGTTTGGCCTGTGTTGCATCTTACATTCCCTGTCTTGGTGTTCAGCCTTTATTTTTTCACTGTATCCACTTCTTGCTCTGCTTTTAT
Organism: Pachypanchax playfairii; assembly: GCA_006937955.1. Classification (NCBI taxonomy): domain Eukaryota; kingdom Metazoa; phylum Chordata; class Actinopteri; order Cyprinodontiformes; family Aplocheilidae; genus Pachypanchax; species Pachypanchax playfairii. The sequence continues at coordinate 884,966 of SSNP01000132.1, forward strand.
TTTGGTTACGTCTCCACTTCCTATTCTTCTCATGTGCTTCACAGTACCTTGCCCGTCTCAGCTGCATCTTGTTGTGTTGATTTGTTTGCTTTCATTTCAGCCCTATTTAAGTAGCGTTCTCAGTGTTAGCCTTTGTCGACTGGTTTTTGTTTCTTGCTCTTTGGATGTTTTTTAGATTATTTGATGTCTGGACATTTTATGGATTACCTGTGCTTGTTCCTCCACTCCCTCCGATCTTCTACCACTATGTAAGTTCCAAGCTCTTTATTGAAAGTTTTTTCTCATCCTGACTTCTGGTTGTGCTCTCTTGCCATTGAGTCCTTCTCTCTGATTCGCTATGAACTTAACAAATTGATGAATCGTGGCACCAGTAATCAAATCGAACCAAAAATCATTATTATTGAAAATCAAAGCTCCCGTAATTGAAATCGAATCATGAGGTACCCTTGTTGGAACACCCCTAGATAATATTTGCGCTAATCTATCTGTAGCTTTAGCTCTGGCTAACAACACTAAGAAATGTGCCCCATTTAAAGCCGCTAAGCTGCAGCAGGACGACTATTGTCTAGAAACAATATGTATCTGGGCCACTCGACTCGTCCACAGAAGCAACTTCTTCCATTTTCATCTGTTCCTTTCTGTGTTGGTGTGTCGGCCTCCTTTTGAAACATTTTTAAAAATGGAGCGTGGGCTAGTGATGTGTTGGTCCAAAGCAAATGAAGTGACAGAGTGACCACAGGAGCAATGTCAAGAAAATCCAACCCGGTTGGGATCCAGTTAATCTGATGTAGAAAACAATCCAAAATTGCTCCACACACAAATACCAAGAGTTCTTAGGAGGTGGTAAATATTTGATGCAAAATGTGTGTTGCAAACATCTTTGAGAATTGGCTGCTGTTTGTCTGGGCAGAAATTAAATTAGGCTTTTTCTCCATATGCACGGAAAACCTAATTTAAATGTGCACAAGCTACAGTAGCTACGTTTACATGGGCACATTTAATCGGAATAAACGCCCAATCGGAAAAAAAAGACGTCATGTAAACATGTCAACCCGAATGTTTTGATCCGATGCAGCCTGATCAGAATGAAATTTACTTCCGATCGAGAGGGGTGGTTTTGTCCGATCTTCATTCGGATAGACGTGCATGTATACACCCGTTCGGAAAGAAAGGGTGAAAAAAGCCCACTGCACATGCGTACAACTTCAGCATGACGTCTTTTCGCTTTCGCAGACCCAAGTAGAAAACATAGCGGGAGGTAAACAGAAGTGGTCTGCTGGTGCAGTCATCCTGTCATCCTGCTCTCCTCTCCTGTGGCGGAGGAGCAGTAGTAATATGTATTCAGCCGCTAGCTTGGTTAATGCGACCAGTAAAAACCCAAACATAAAGGTAATCACCCGCAGAAGGTCCATATTGGGGATAACGTGAGTCAGCTCGAGCACACGATGGGGCGGGAAAGACGTGCAGAAAGGACGGAGTTTGTTTACTTTTTTTTCTTCCCCCGGAAAGACAACTCGCTGTGCGCATGCTCAACTCATTTAACCTGATTGAGTGCTTGGTGCATGTGTACTCATGGCATGATCAGATCATTTCAGTTAGTGTCCATGTAAACAGGGATTTGGGAATTCCGATCGACCAAGATTTTAATCAGATTGGGGAAATTTGGTGCATGTAAACGTAGCTACTGAGTTGTTGACTGGTTGGCAGCACAGAATGAGGTGCAGATGTCCCTTTTCGAGAGCTTTGTGAATTTGATATTGGTGAAATAATGTAAATTGCATGTGCAATCCTTAAGGAAACTTGGGTGTCAAACTTTTAGAAAAACCATCAATTTTCCCACAGGTCATATAAACAGCATTTGGAGCTGCTTTTGAACACAAGGGAAACCTAGTGGTCTAATAAGAGCTGTGTTGGTACAACATTGAGGTCTGATCCCACAAACTAAAGCTGAGCACAGATTATCGATACTATGACAAATAGTCCAATATGAGGAACATTAATATTACCTCCAGGAGTCAGTGTCTGGTTTATACATCTCAACACTGTCTGTGTTGGTGTTGATCTCTTTGTCTCCACCAATGGCATGAAGGCGGTCTTCGTGTACCACCAGTGAGAAGTTACTTCTTGACTCCTGCATGTCAGCGAGCCTCTTCCAGCTGTTCCTTAATGGGTCATAACTGCAACATGTGGAGTGAAATCAAGATTGGAGAAAGCAGAGCACAGTTGGGTGATGAGAGAAAACTCTTATTTATAGATTTACATATTTCTTTACCTGTAGGCTGACTTCATTATGTCATCTTTAGCATAAAAGTAACATCCTCCTGCTACATACAAGGTCCCTTTCATTACTGCCACTACATGCCTGAATTTAGGCTTATCTGGAATCTCACTCAGTCGCCTCCACTCGATCTCTTTCACCAGCCCTGTGCCATTGCGTAAAGAGTTGGCAAACCAAATTTCCGTGCTTGGTGTACGCTGTCCAGAATCTAGGTTCAGCTGATCTCCCCCAGTCACAACAAGAACATCTCTGGGTCGTCTGACCCGACAATAGTCCTCGGATTTTGGAAGACTGAAACCAAATTCCTTAAGTGCTGAACCATAAAGATCAACTTCTTTGTCTGCAAAGCACTCCATACGCAGGTTGATGGCTCTGACTTCCCTGAACTCTCGAAAAGTCATGAGTGGGAAGCGAACTCCTGACATCAGTAAAGCAGCCTGAGCTAATCTCTCCTCAGGATCAGCCTCAATCCATGAGATTACCGCTCGAAATACAGTCAACTCTGAAGATACGCACAGACCATCACAGCGAATCAACTTGAAAAGCTTCTCGGCTGGTAGGTCCTGAAACTTTTCTGTGACTGAAACTTCCCTGAAGTTTCTCAGGACAAAGTCGTTGGCTTCCTCAAGGAGCTCTGACATTCCATAAGCTTCAGCAAAAGATGCAACATCCAGGCAGGTGCTCGTCTGCATTTCATCTCGCATAAAGTTGAGGCAAAGCAAGAGAGCAGGCTGAAACTGAAGCTGGAGGGAAGTGCAGGCTATCTCAAATACACAGTACCAGCTTAGAAGGAGGTTCCCACTGTAGGAACAACCAATCAGAGCCTCTAAATCTAGAGCTGAAAGGCACGGAAGAGCAATATGTGTCTGATAAGACTCCTTCATTCCAGAGGTAAACATTCCACGGAAATAATCACTGCATGCTGCCAGGATAACTCTGTGGACTGGGGACAAACATAAATTAAAACATGTTCAACATTTCATCAGTACAAACATCAAACTTATATCATACAAACTAACCATGAAAATAAATGCCCTCAACATCCAGTGTTACGTCACATCCAATGCCATCAGCCCACAGTCGCTCAATGGACTGTAGAGTAGACCTCAAATAACCTTCTGCAGCTAATGTTCGTTGCTCCAGTTCGGGACAATCACCAACAGTTTTTGTGGTGGCTTTATTGCAAAAATCCACCAGCTGTGGAACGTCTAATACTTGAGCTGCAGCCCTGATGTGAAAGACAGAGTCTTTGTTTAAAGAGGACACCTCTCCTCTGTAAGCAAACTCTATCACCGCCTGAAGCCCAACACGGTCAACCTCAGTGCCCATGGGCACTGACCACTGGCTGACTTCTTCTTCCTGCGTATTGTTTAACCGTCCGCTATGTTTTTCCTTCAGTCTGCTCAGAACAAAATTGCTGACAGCAGCCAGGATAACAGAGTGCACATGGAAGCTGCACCCATCACCGGTAATCAGAGTCAGATCTGTGAGAAGACGTGAATTCTGGAATTCTCTGAGAGTCATAAAAATGTCTTCAGCAAATGTTTTACAGCAACAAATATGGACATTATGTCCTTCATCCCCACACGCCTCATCACTCATAGGCCCCTTGGTTAATTCCTGACATGCACCACTCATGCTGACCTCTGACCTCTGCTTACTTATTGCCCCGCTGTCAATCACACCAATCCTGGAATCGTTGTAAGCAACAATCCTACTCAGTTCACGGTTATCCTTGTCTACCCCTTCTCCACCTTCTTCAATCACCCTTTTCTTCCTCTCCTTCTCTTTCCTCCATCGCTCTTCCCATTCCAGTGGAAGACAGCGCTGGGTAAACTCCATACTGGTAGTTGGGTTCCTCTCGCAACACAAATGTTGTTCTTTTTTGTGCTATTTACTCAACACATCCACCTAAAGGTCTTGCCGTGGTTTTAATACCCTTTTAAAACTGTCTTCTACTTTAAATGTGTCCCCTGTCTCTCCCTAGACTCAAGCTTGCTAAACAAGCAACTATTTATAGCTACTGGGTCAGAGATTCAATTTCAAGAGACTCTTGGCTTGATAAAAAAACTTAGGCTTCAGGTGGAAATTTAAAACATCTATAATGAGGAGCCACTCAAAACACGAGAACTTTATAGAATTTTGATCATGATATAAAGATGGTTCTAAATCTAGAACAAGGTTGAGAGAATCAAAAGTTACACAGAAAATACCACTGCTGTTTGTTTTTTGGATTTTGGGAGGAGATTGTAAATGTCCTTTATACTCTGAATGCAAAAATAATTCAACAAATAAACAAGATGTATTTAAAGGGAACATCTTAATTCCCACTCAGGCTGAGATAAACTGGAATGTATTAAAGTGAGATTAGAGATATAAACTGACTGAGAGTAAAATTTTAAAGGAAAAGGTCAAAAGAAACATCACTATATTAAAGAGGCCATTTCATACACATTTCAGGACTTTGTGGTTATTTCTTAAGTATTAACCTGTAATATGAAACATTTTATATCTAAAAAACGTCAGGAAACACTGATTAACAGACCTTTCAATCTGTCTGCATTAAAATTCGGGTGGCTCCGGCTCCTTCCGTCAGGCTGCTTCATTAGCAGCTCATTCATATTCATTGTTCGAATTTGCTGGACTCTGATTGGCTAACAAACTAGCCTATGAGAGCAAAGGATACTCTTTCCTGCCCTGCTGCGCATGGCAACGTCAGTCGTTGTGTCTTCCTGTTTGCTACGTTATGCTACAGCTTTTAGCTAGCAGCATGCTAGGCGTGGTTTCAACTGCAGGAGCTGATGAATACTAACGAACAAAGGAGTTGTGACGAAACAGATACAGGCCATTCGGACTTTGGAGAAATCGGGTGTTATCGCCACCTGTGTAGTTAGAGAGATTAAAACTGAAAGAGAAGTTGTCAACCTGTTTTCACACCCACTATGAAGGTAAGAACATCTGTGGAGCTAAAATATTCAACAGAAACCTCAGAAAAACTGTTTTTAATGTTTAATTGTATCTTCTTTTTCTTCTCTTTAATAACTGGTTATATCACTCAACTTGTAAATGATGCCTTGTTTAAGAATCTTTCTTTTTTTGGTCACTTTTATTTAAAGCAAATATGAATGCTTTTATTATGAATCCAGTCAAGCTTCCTGTTCAACGTAATTAAAGGAAGCGCAGATAACAGCTCCATTCAACCTTATTAAAAGAAATATGTGGAGGCTACATGGGATTTGTGTTAATAAAATCCCAGCAGCATATTTTTATTTGGAGACGAATTTAAGAGCGTGTTTTCAGAATGAACATATGCTCTGGTAGTAACTAGTTTAAATGTTTTAGTAATGAAGAGGACAAGACAGAAACAATATCAGAAACATCAAAACTTTATTTTTAGACTAAATGGTCAGACAGGTGCAGCATCAGATTTAAGATTAGCTTTCCCACCCTCGTCTTCTGCATAATGTGCCGGTGTGGTGTGTTTATTAGTCTTGTGTCGCTTAAGAATTCGTCACAGACCTCCGTCATTGATAAGGTAAACGAAACAGCCCATGCCCCCACCCACATGCGCATTGCTCACGCCCAAGGCCGCATTCCAGAGGTGAGTGTGTGAACAAAACTAGACTGACCCGACCCTACCCGACCCGACCCTACCCCGACACCATTCGGCCCATGTGTGAAAGCGGCAAAGGAGTATTTCCCTGAGTAGCCTTGAGCAGATCAAACTCAGAAGTCTGCAAGATCTCATAGTGCCAAAACAGGTCAACAAATTTAAAAGAAAGTCAGGAGTGTGACCAGAAACAAAGAACCAACAGTCCTAAAACCCAAAACTCTAATATATACCAAAGCATTATGACATTTAATTAGCATAAAACTTCAGCTGGTGTGAATGTTATCATTTTCCCCATATTCAAATATTTCTGCTGATGCTTCCTGCATTTGCACAGCATAACATCCTCCTTTCATTGGAAACATGCTGTTTAGCCATTTGAATATTCAAACTCTGTGAAGCGGAACCAAACAGATCTGTCTTTGTTAGAAATCATCAAGTTACTGAAACCAGTTTTCACCTAAACATCAAGAAGAGATATCACATTCAAGGACTGAGGGGAAAACACAGTAACAGGCATGTTTTTGGTACTAATCACTTATTTTATTTATTTTAAATTATTGTTTTTCTCTCTAAAATAAATTTTAAGGAACTTGATTTGGGGAAGAAGTTTTAATCTCCTTTTTGTACTTTATTTCAACATTTCTCCCTCAAAAACTAATTTTAATGTGTTGAAGTCGATTTATTTTTTCATTCATGAAATAATTTATAGTAACTTTTTAAATGGTATAATCTGCATTATTTTGGATGAAAAACCTTAAGTTGAAAAAGAGAAGAACTACATATGAATGTATTCAATACTGCAACCTCTGAAAAGCAGCAATAACCAAACTGGAAAACACCATGTTGATGGTAACTGATCTGAGATCAGCAGCAAGTTGAACTGTTTGTTTTGTGTCTGCTCTGTTTACTGTTTGTATGGATATGATGCATGAGCTTCATTGTTGATACTAAAAACTGTTTTTATTTAGAAAACGCTGATTTTCTCACTTTTAATATTCAAATTCTGACTGTGACGTCGAGTCAACAAGATCCGTGTTTATTAGGAACAGAAACAAGTTACTGAGACCAGTTTCCAACAGAACATCAAGTAGAGACGTCACATTCAAGGACCAGAGGAAAAGATGTAAGTTTCAGCTCGGTGTCACATTTTACTTCTCTTTTTAGTAATGAGATGAATATTATTATTTATTTAAGATCATGAAAATTAGTTGTTTCTATAGAACATGTTTTAATGTAATTAATTATTATAATTATCTATAATTATCAGTCATTTGGATGAAGGGAAGATTTTAAAACAGTAACAGACAATAAGTATAAAGTTTCAATAAATATCTTTAGAAATGGTGGAAATACTCAGACTTAATATCACCTGTTTATTAATATGATTTATTTAAGAGTTTTCAGAGAAATCAGCATCAAGCTGTTTGTTTTGTGTCTGCTCTGTTTACTGTTTGTCTTCAGTCTCTCTGCTCTCCCAGCATTGTTTCTCTGTACAGTGGAGGGAGAGCTACAGGTTTTCAAAGCTGGACATGAAGTCTTTAAATGTGTCCTTCATCCAATAGAGACATAGTGAAAAAAGAGTCAAATAATTCCATGTGACAGAGCAAAGATGCAGTGGAGTGTGATTCTGCTCTTTCTGATGGGTGAGTTGATCTAAAGCACAACTACAGTCACTATTTACAGTTACAGTCCAGATTCATATGGAGTCAGAAGAGATGGGACTCACCTTTATATCACACAGGAAGTAACATGACAGCATTTAGGATCAATATGTCCAGCTGCAACTGTTATCATTCATTATTAATCACTAAAACATTTCCTCTGTTTTTAGGTCAGTGTTGTTTCATCACATGTCGGCTCTATGAGTATCACTACATTCAAGAGGAGAAGACCTGGACTGAAGCTCAGCAGTACTGCAGAGAGAAACACACTGACNGGGTTATGGCCTCGAGGACCGGTCTTGGGTTCCCCGGTCCGCCATACTCGACCCTACCCTCATATCCGACTTTGAAAGATCCTCTGCCTCCACTTCATCCACAATTGCCACCACCTCCACCTCCTCCATCCTTTCCAGGCCCTCCTCGCCCCCGTCCTCCGCCCCGGCTCAGTATAGCGCCCCTACTAACCGCTTCTGTTTTTCAGGTGTGGGAGCTCTGGGTCGGCCGCCAGGAGGCGACCATTAAGGGGGGGGGTACTGTCAGGATCTCTGCTGCTGGTGGGTGTGGTGGTTGGTTGTCTGCACTAATTGTTTTGCAGGGCGTGGCAGCAGCTCATCAGAGGATTCAGGTGTGGATCATTACCCAGCTCAGGAGAGCTGGGTACTTAAGCAGAGGAGGAACCAGAGACAGACGCCAGTTTGTTCCACTAACTTCCGTGGTAACAGAGTGGCCAGAGATTATAAGTGAAAGATTGAATTGTTAGTTGTAACTAACCTGCCTTCTCCTCCCTTACTCTCAGCCCCGTGTCCTGGAGCGTTCCTCCAGTTACCGGCGCCTCAACGTGGACAGCTCACTACCGTTCTACCGGACTGACTCTCCACGGTTCTCACGCTCGAGTTGCGGTGTACGCAACTGGATCTTTCCCTGGCCTCCTGTCTGTCTCTGGTCCCCTCTGGATCCACACCTCACCGGTCACCGCGTTGCTGTCACCCCTGACACAGTATCGACTGTGCAGACAGCCCCTGGAGCCGGACGCACTAAACCGACGTTCAGACAGCCTGGATCATCACCCCCTGCGGCAGCACCTACGGATCCCTCCTCACGACAGCACGGCTTCCCGTCACCGTGAGTTTATTGAGCACGATCCCCGCACACCGCAGCTGGTATCTCCACCTGTCACTAACGTCTCTCTCTCTCTCACAACAAGGACCGTTCCTGTCCCGCAACAGTTCCCGTCCTGGCACATTCTCATATGTACAGTCGTTGTTGTTTTCACGCTTGGAGCACTGTATATAAATAAACACTGTAAACCGATCCCAGTCTTGTGTATGTTTGGAGTTGGGTCGACTTTGGAGCTCAAAACAAACCCCGCCTGGTAGTATACCATGACAACATCAAGAAGAGATATCACATTCAAGGACTGAGGGGAAAACACAGTAACAGGCATGTTTTTGGTACTAATCACTTATTTTATTTATTTTAAATTATTGTTTTTCTCTCTAAAATAAATTTTAAGGAACTTGATTTGGGGAAGAAGTTTTAATCTCCTTTTTGTACTTTATTTCAACATTTCTCCTTCAAAAACTAATTTTAATGTGTTGAAGTCGATTTATTTTTTCATTCATGAAATAATTTATAGTAACTTTTTAAATGGTATAATCTGCATTATTTTGGATGAAAAACCTTAAGTTGAAAAAGAGAAGAACTACATATGAATGTATTCAATACTGCAACCTCTGAAAAGCAGCAATAACCAAACTGGAAAACACCATGTTGATGGTAACTGATCTGATATCAGCAGCAAGTTGAACTGTTTGTTTTGTGTCTGCTCTGTTTACTGTTTGTCTACAGTCTTTCTGCTCTCCCAGCATTGTTTCTCTGTACAGTGGAGGGAGAGCTACAGGTTTTCAAAGCTGGACATGAAGTCTTTAAATGTGTCCTTCATCCAATAGAGACATAGTGAAAAAAGAGTCAAATAATTCCATGTGACAGAGCAAAGATGCAGTGGAGTATGATTCTGCTCTTTCTGATGGGTGAGTTGATCTAAAGCACAACTACAGTCACTATTTACAGTTACAGTCCAGATTCATATGGAGTCAGAAGAGATGGGACTCACCTTTATATCACACAGGAAGTAACATGACAGCATTTAGGATCAATATGTCCAGCTGCAACTGTTATCATTCATTATTAATCACTAAAACATTTCCTCTGTTTTTAGGTCAGTGTTGTTTTATCACATGTCGGCTCTATGAGTATCACTACATTCAAGAGGAGAAGACCTGGACTGAAGCTCAGCAGTACTGCAGAGAGAAACACACTGACCTGGTCACAGTGTCCAACATGAGAGACATGAAGAGACTCAATGAATCAATACAGAACATGAAGGCAGTGGCGCCTCCAGAAAATTTTCATAGGGGTGGCCAGATGGGGCCAATTAAAATCTTGGGGTGGCAAACCAAAACTATAAACCATAATTTCAGAATTTTATCCTACTGTTGTAGTAAACTACCCAGAAGAAGACAGAAAAGCCCTGCTGATATACTTTGGTTTATTGTGTTATGTTACGAATTATATAATGTGCATAGACTAATAAGAGTACAGTTAACATGTTCAGTTGCACAACAATTCTTTATTATTTTGCAATAATATTTACATAAGGTGTGCATTTATTGCAAACAAAACCGTTACTGAGGAAAGGCAAATTGGGCCTAATGAACTTCACCTGTTGGTCCATTAGCAGGCCAAACACCTGCCTCTGTGAACAATGGTGGTGCTGACTCTCCCTGGTCTTCTGCTGTCTGTTCTGTCACTATTGCTTACTGTGTATCCTTCTGATGCTGCTCTGTCTCTTCTTGTCCCCCATCCTTCTCCTCCTTCTCGTCTTCCTCCTCAATAAGTCTCCGTCCCTCTCCTGCCATCTCTTTCACTCCTCCTTTACTTTTCTTCTTAAAATAAGAAGAGATGTCTCTGGACTTTCTTTTCATTGTCTGAAAATCGACATAACATATATATTCACAAGCTAACGGTTAGCTAGGTAACTTGTCAAAACGTGAAGAAGAAGAAGAGGTGTTTCTGTAATCATTTGAAACTCAAAACGCTTGTCACAAACGTCAGGAAACATAATTCCCCATCCTCTTATACAAAAAAGTATTTTTGACTTACTTACCAGTAGTCTCCCTCGTCTTCCTACACTCAGAAATATAAATAGAAAGAAATAGTTGACCGATGGGCACGCGCTGATCTGTTGCTGTCTGAGCGCGCAACAGCGGCAGGGTGGAGGGACGGGGAAGAGAGATGGACAGAGCGGGAGGAGGTGGAGGAGGAGGGAGGGCTGCATGCGATTGAAGGCCTAGAACGGCTTGCCTGCCTGGCTGTGCATTAGGGATGGAAGGATGAAATGGGGTGGCCAGCGGGGTGGCTGAGAGTCAGACAGGGGTGGCCGCATCTTAACAGTTAGAGACTTCATTTTTTTCTACAGCGTTAGAACATGTGAATTGCTGGAATTTGAACCAATTTCAAGCATATATTTTAAAGAAGGCCTGAGTATGACCTGAGAGAGTAAAAATTGAAACATCTTCGTTCTGTGTGGGCGGGGCTAAAGTTATGACAGAATATGCACATAGTTTTGTTTAGGAAGTCTCTGTGATCCTCCATATGCATTTTGGTAGTAATCTGAAATTATCAGGGAGTTATAACAACTGTTTTTTGCTTGGCCCAAAGGCAAACTTTCAACTGAAGCCACGCCCACATTTCTTAAGCTAGAATAAATATATACATCAGCAGCTTTCAACAAATCTCTTTCCAGGCTCCGTTCCACCTCCGCTGGCTCCCCCCAGGGCTGTGTGCTCTCCCCTCTGCTCTTTATCCTCTACACAGATGAGTGCAGATCCACACAGCCCAACTGTCACCTGGTGAAGTACGCTGATGACACAGTTCTCCTCTCATTGCTGTCAGGATCCACACAACATCCTGGACCTGCTCTTCAGGGGTTTGTAGAGAGGTGTGACAGCTCCAGACTTGAGCTCAATGTCAGCAAAACCAAAGAGATGGTGGTGACCTTCTCTAGCAGGCAGAGAGATCTGGCTGCTTCAGTCACCACCACCATCCATGGGAAGACAGTGGAGGTTGATAACCTCCTGAAATACTCCACCAATAAAGAAGGGCTTCAGAGTTCTGCACAAAGTGGCAATCCCTCTCTTTTCTAGTTACAAATTATTACTCTATTCAAAAAGATTTATCATGAAACTTTATTTCAGATGGCAAGTACAGTACATTTAAATGTAAAATCTTAAATAAATTCTGATTTAATTTTCACACGAGATACAAACTGTTTGTGTAGGTTCTCAGTCATCCTGAAAATGTCAATCCAAAAAGCCCCCAATCAAATAAGAGCGACCGGAAGTCTTTTTCTGTTTTTTAAAACCTATCACCTCTCATCCAAAAGGTATCTTTGGTTCTAATCCTGGTTTGGGAGTTCTGGGCTTAACGAATTAATTAGTTCTATTAATACCTTGATCATAACAATGTAAAAGCCTGAAACTCCAAAACCAGGATCAGAACTGAAGATACCTTTTGGATGAAAGGATAAATGTTTTCAAGAGATGGAGAATCAAGTCCAGTTGCCTCTTTTTGGAATTTGTTTTTTTGGTTAGGATACAAACATTATAGAAGAATTAAACAAAGCTGCTAATTTGTAAACTTGCTTTTTCTGTTATTTCAACAGATAAAATGATCCTGATAAAAGAAAATAAAACCTGGGAGGAGGCCTTATGCTACTGCAGAGTTTGCCACCATGACATGGTCACCATCACCAACCTTGATGAACAGAGATGGATCCAGGAGAAAGTCAAGAAGGCCTCGACTCCTTTTGTCTGGATAGGACTGTATTACACTTGCACTCTGAATTCGTGGCTATGGGCAGCCATAGTCAATGAAGAGATGTTTGGCTATAGAAACTGGGCCTTTGAGGTAGAAATGGATGATGAGGATAAACGTGGAGCCATGGAGACAGGAGGACAACATAAGTGGTTCAAGAAAAATTACACTGAGGAATTTAATTTTATCTGTTCCAGAAAAATGTAATTATTTTTTAAGAGACTGAAATGTATTTTTGTATGTACATTAAATTTAAGTGACTTTTTCATAGAAATTAAAAAAAATAAACATCTTTAAAAACTCGTTAACCCCCCCCCACACACACACACACACACACACCCACCCCAAACATGCTCTCCAGCCCCGCTGATCACACACTGACTCTGATAAAAGCAGCTCCTACCTGTTTGAAGCCAAGTCATCGATTCAGTCTGTGGCAAAGAGCTCATAATTGTCCCGCGGTTCCAAAATGTCCTGCAGTCCCTCTTAAGATCCTCTGTCCTCCTCACACACCATCCTGCATGTCCCACTTATCCAATAAAATAAAAAAAGCAATAAAATACTACGTGGTGTGTCTTCCAGTCCAAAAAGTGGCCCGAAGCTCCACTCCTGCAGCAGCTATGTGTTAGCTAGCTGCTAATAGCTGCTAATAAAACTTTCCACACGGAACTTGCTCTTCACATGCGAAACCCCTATGGCAAGCAAATAAGGTATATAATCACCACATATCCCCAGTGCTTCCAGCTACTTGACCTGCAGACTCCACAGTACCAGCCTCACTGTGCTGGAGTATTTACGATATTTAGGCAACCCAAAATGGTGCCCGCTGCTCAGCCAGCTATTGGCTGGTAGATGTAAACAAAATGCCAACGTCGTACCCGTCAAAATTAATATTTTATAATATTTTACTTCAAATATAATTTTTAATGGAAATGCTTTATTTTCGTTCTACAACCCTGGAGGCATTATTTTGTAAAAAATTTTGCTTTTAATGAAAATATTCCATATCCCACCTTTAAGTCAGATAACTCCCAAAGCACTTCATACTTTTTCATTCACACACTCACACGTTTTTAGGTGATAAACTACACACATGTTGTAGCCACAGCAGCACTGACAGAGGCGAGGCTGCGCGACCACCACCAAACAGGCAGGATGGGTAAAGTGTCTTGCCCAATGACACAACAACCAGGCAATCTTTTCCAGGTGGAGCAGGAATTTCAACCAGTGACCCTCCAGTTACCAGACAACTGCTCTACAACCTGAGCTATGGCCACTAAGGGAAAAATAATCAAACTAGACCAAATGCAGATTAAGTTTTGGGTTTAGGCAGCAGTTTTCTGTATAGCTTCTTATGAAACATGTACTGTATGTTTTCTTACACAAGTAAAATCGTTACAACATGTATAATCAGGCCTCTTAAACCTAGTTAGATCTTTATCTGGTGACGGCTACATTGTATACAATCATATATGTTTTTGTGGTGCACCCAAATATGTACAACCACATTCTATGCCCATTATTATTGTGTTGATTTAGAGGCCAAATTACATCCTAAAGCGCTAATTGTGTGCAAATATATTTTAATTAATTCAAAGTTTATTTTATATTTACAAGAGGTAATCCTGGTGAAATATTGGTGAGTAAAACGAGGAAAATAGTAGATGGAACCTTTGAAACTGCGGTCGTTCATCCCGGTTGTCTAATGCGGAGAGACTTCCTGTTTCCTCCTTAGACGTAATCTGGAGAAAGACCTGAGTGTTTCTTGGTTTTCTTGCTCTGAGACTCAACCTTTATTTTACAGGTCAGTACTTGGCTAAAATGCCATACATGAGAGCCTTAAGTTTCATAGTCCTTCTATAAGGGACAGATGACCATTTCGTGATGATTTGTGTAATTTTGGATCAGTTTTGTTGAGGTTTTTCGAGCCGCTGTAAGTAAGAGCGGGTAAAGCGGAGCTGCGATGCGCCAGTAGTCTCGCGAGATCTCACGTTACTCTCGCGAGAGTTTGTCAGTATGTGTAAAATGTATCACTTCTGATAGTAAACCTAGAACCTGTTCTCTTAAATTCTGTATGTTGCTCCAAAGGACTTAAGAAGGCTGTTGAAGTGACTTAATGTGTTAATGAATCCAGAAGAGTAACTGTTAAATGTAGAAGCAGCAATGAATATTACAATGTTGCATTAATGTTGGTTTATTACATGGGAAATTATAGTTTTGGTCATGTCAAGATGATTTGTATACATTACAAAGTGCATTGTCTATGTATGAAAAGGTATATTGAACCTGGGACTAATTCTTGAATTTTGCATTATGTGCATCTGAGTAGAAGTGATCTTTAACAAGTGTTAAGTAGAGTTTGTGGATCAACTGAAACTGTAATAGCAATAACAGTAGTTACAGGTGCAGACTGCTGTAAACTGACTTAATTTAGATGTAATTAATGCATCAACAGGACAAGAAAAAGGCACTGTTGTAAATTGTATGTGTTAAATCAATTCAAGAGTAATCTGGAGAAAGACCTGAGTGTTTCCTGGTTTTCTTGCTCTGAGACTCAACCTTTATTTTACAGATTCTTTTTGTTATCGTGGTCATCACACCAGAGACTGGTAACAAACTGTGGGGGCTCGTCCGGGATCTCTCTTCAACCATCGAGGAAAGATCCAGTGATAGCAGTACCAAGACAGTGACCAGGCCGCTACCTAAGCCAAGCCAGTTAGTGAGTGTCCAAAGACTGGGATCAAAGTGTAACAGGACCATTGTCTTAAAGTGGAACTGCACTATTGGAAGGAAAGGAAACCAAACCGTGAACCAGTCACTACAGAGCTATTACACAACATTTACAAAACAAAGCGAAGAAAGAAAAATAAATGTACACAAGCAAAATGTCAACCACACGAAAGGAACTAGTATGGAGCATTAGAGGACGCTTATTTACCCTCTCCAGCCAAGACCTCTTCGAGTTAGCAAAAAGCCTGGCTACAGAAAACAGGGACACAGAACAGGTTAATGAGGGAGATAAGGAAGGCTGCATGGAGTATGTTACCTCTTACCTGCAATCCCCAACTCTGCTGCAACTTGAGGATGAGGGCATGAGTCAATTGCTAGCGCTTGAAGATCTGATTGACAGAGTCGTCCAAACAAGTAACCCCATGGTACAGTCAGCTGATGGAGCTGTAACACCAAGCGTGCCTAGTACACGCCCATCTGATAAGCTGCCAGATCTCCCAACAACTGACAACCAGCCAGACATTCAGACTGAAGCAGACACAGAAACTGAATCAGTTGAAGAGCTGAAGAGACTGTATGAGAGACTGGGAGAGAAAATAAGACTTGCAGAAAAGACAACCCGATTACCAGTGACACTCAACCATCAAAGTCACCCACCATCATATCCAGAGAGACCAGTCACCCTCAAAGATCTTGCTTACCTGTCCCGCAAAGAATTCAAAGTACTCGGAGGGCAAATTGGAGACAGTAATTCTGAGCTCAGCTATAACAGCCTAACAAAGCAGATCAATGAAGGAATAAAGGAAGGATTTGCACCAGCAGAGATTGTGAGAGGTGTGCTAAGGATTGTTAAACCCGGTACCTTCAGGGACATGCTTATGCTTAAAGATGAACTGACTCTTACTGAACTTCAGGGCTTCCTCAGGTCCCACCTTGGAGAAAAGGCCACAACTGAAATGTTCCAGGAGTTAATGTGCGCAAGACAGTCTGAGCATGAGTCACCTCAGCAGTTTTTATATCGCATGATTGGACTCAAACAGAAACTTATCTTTCAGTCAAAGCATGCCAACACAGGCATTTCTTGCGACCCCAGAACTATTCAGGAAGTTTTCCTGCACACAATTTATCAAGGCCTGGGAGTCAAGTATGCAGATCTGCGATGAAGGCTGAGACCTCTCACCTCAGATAGTAATGTGACAGATGAAGAGATTGTTAGAGAGGTCACAAAAATTATCAGCGACGAGAACGAGCATCAGCGGCGATTAGGCCAAGTTACCCGGCAAAAGCCAATGCAAGCTCAAAGCGCTGCGATTGAAACAAAAGACAAGATAGCTACAGAACAGCAAACCTCACAGACAATTAAACAACTTGCTGCACAAGTAGAGACTCTAACCAATATGGTAGCCACCCTAATGGAACGTAAAACCACAAGCTCCTATAACCCCCCTTCTCAACGCATCCAGCCATCAGCTAACCAATTCCCTACACCCCAAAAGAAATCTCCTCTCTGCCAGAAATGCAATGAGCAAAACTTACAGGACTGTAGTCATTGCTTTGTGTGTGGTGAGTCAGGGCATAGAGCAGTCGGTTGCCTAAAGCGACCCAAGATCCAGGGAAACTGGAATCGGCCTCTGTCAAGGGACAGCCAGAGGCCGGTGCAGAACCCCAGTCCCAGCCAATGAAGTATACCTCTGCACAAGTGCTATAACTCAGCACGCCAGGCACTGCAGTGAGCAGTTGAAGAACCCCCCGAAAGGTGACAAAAGAAAACAATGTGCGTCACCCCAGCAGAGTCCCACAAGATGCCAAGCCCCACTGGTTGGTAGGAAAAGTTTACTTAAATTCTTGATTAATGGGTATCCTGTAACAGTATTATTTGATTCGGGGTCACAAGTGAGCATAGTCGACAGGCAGTGGGTCAAAAGATACATCCCCAGCTACCAAGTGAGACCACTCCAAGAGCTGCTAAATGATGACCTTGAAGTTTATGCAGTAAATGGTCAAGTAGTTCCTTATGATGAGTGGGTTGAGCTGACCGTCACCCTGGCTGGTCATGAAAATCCTAACCTTACTGTACAAGCTCCATTCCTAGTCAGCAAACTGTCACTACCACAACCACTGGTGGGAGCTAACGTGCTAGGAGCAATTATCCATAGGCAAGAGTCAGATGAAGAAGCTACTACTGTACTTCATAATCTACTGCGCAGAGCATTTGAAATGGATGAAAACCAAGTAGAAGCAATCGTCAACTTTATTCAAGTACCAGAAAGAGCAGGCTGTGGCCCGGCCACACTGAGAACTGGCAAAAACATCGTGACCATCCCAGCTGGCAAAGCTGTCCAAGTGTGGTGCAAGGTGCCCCAAAACTTTGACACCTCTGACCCCCTTGTACTCTATGAATCTGCAGAAGAGAATATTGCTTTAAGACACCTAAGTGTAGGAGATGGACTTTTAGAGATACAAAATTCCCAAAGACCATTTGTGAAAATCCCTATTTCCAACCATTCAAAACATGAGGTAATCCTACCAAAAAGGACAGCCCTAGGTACCATCCAACATGTTGCCAAAGTTGTAGAAACTGACATGCCAGAGCCACTAGCAACTAAGGCCCAGCTCATACAGACAGCAGTGACCACAGTTGAGGAAAACAAAACAACTTCTCCTTGCAAACCCCCCGCTGAGCCCTGGCTGCCCTCAGTTGACCTCAGCCACCTGAGCCCAGACCAGCGACATTCAGTTGAGAAAGTGCTAATAGAAGAGTGTGAGGCATTCTCCCGTGACAGTACAGATATAGGCTGTATCCCTTCACTCCAAATGGAAATTAGACTCAAAGATGAAACGCCAGCTCAGAAGGCCTACACTTCCATCCCCAAACCACTTTACCGGGAGGTAAAAGAGTATATCCAAGAACTGATTGTCAAAGGATGGATAGTGAAATCCCAGTCCCCCTATGCAGCTCCAGTCATCTGTGTAAGAAAGAAAGATGGATCGTTGCGCCTGTGCATAGATTATCGCCTTTTAAACAGCAAAACAGTCCCCGACAGGCATCCACTTCCCCGGATTCAGGACCTCACCGACTCTCTCGGAGGTTACAGCTGGTTCTCAATCCTGGACCAGGGTAAAGCTTATCATCAAGGCTTTATCGCAGAAGGCTCAAGATACCTGACCGCATTCACCACTCCGTGGGGTCTCTACGAATGGGTGAGAATACCCTTTGGTTTGTCAAACGCCCCAGCAGCCTTTCAACGGAGCATGGAAGAAATGCTCGACCTACTCCGTGATGAGTGCTGCATTCCCTATTTGGATGATCTGCTTTGTTTCTCCAAGTCATTCGAGGAACATGTTCAAGTGCTGCAGAAAGTCCTCAGGGCTTTACAATGTCATGGAGCAAAATTGAAGCCTGAAAAATGTGAGTTGTTCCGCAAAGAAGTCCGATATGTCGGCCGTCTAGTTTCGGAAGAGGGTGTGAAGGTGGACCCTAAAGACATTGAGGCGGTGCAGGCGCTCAAACACAAGAAACCCCAAACAGTTGGAGATGTCAGGCAACTTTTGGGATTCTTAAGTTATTATAGGACATATGTACAAGACTTTTCACGTATTGCCAAACCTTTGTACGACTTACTCCAAGTTAAGTCCGAACAATCACCACCGAAACTCACCAGAGGCAGAACAAAGGGGCCTCAGCAATCGTCTCGAGCTCCAGTCCAATGGAACGAAGAACACCAAGAGATCCTTGAGCGCCTGATCGACATGTTGACCCAGCCACCAGTGTTGGCGTACCCTGACTTCACCCGACCTTTCATACTCCACACAGACGCATCCCAGAAAGGCGTCGGTGCAGTCCTTTACCAACACCAGCACAACAAAATGCGAGTGATTGGGTACGGGTCACGCACGTTGACACCTGCGGAACAAAACTACCACTTGCACAGTGGAAAGCTTGAGTTCCTAGCTCTCAAGTGAGCAGTCTGCGACAAGTTTAGGGACTACCTATTCTACGCCCCACACTTCACCATTTTTACAGACAACAACCCCTTGACATATGTCCTCAGCACCGCAAAGCTCAACGCGGCTGGACATCGCTGGGTGGGTCAACTGGCAGATTTCCGCTTTGAGATAAAATACCGTCCAGGAAAAGTCAACATAGACGTGGATGTGCTGTCCCGTTGTCCCCTTGACATTGGAGCCTTCATGGAAGAGTGCTCAGAGGAACTTTCAGAAGAGGCGGTAGGTGCAGTGTGGGAAGGGAGCAGGAGGGCTAAGCAAGGTGATGTAGCGTGGATTGCAGCTCTCAACCTTGCCTCACCAGGCCCGCCCATCAAAGAACCCCTGACATCAATCAGTCATGACCAATTAGTCCAAGAACAAAAAGCAGACCCAACAATTGGAAAAGTAATGGAAATGAAAGCTAAAAATATAACATTGACAGAAGATGAAAAGGCCAAGGTTGACACAAACACGAAGAGACTGCTTAGAGAGTGGAGTCGGTTACACATAGAGAATGGCCTTCTCTACAGAAAGACCACAGAACGCAAGCAACTGGTTCTGCCTGCTCTTTACAAACAGACTGTCCTCACAAACCTCCACAACAACATGGGCCATGTTGGTGTAGAGAAAGTCCTGAGCCTAGCCCGAGAGCGGTTCTATTGGCCTTTCATGAAGAGAGAGATTGAGGAATACATTGTAAGGAAGTGCCCTTGCATAAAACAAAAGAAGCCAGCAACACATGAGAGAGCACCAATGGGCAGCATAGTCACCAGCTCCCCACTTGAGCTCATTTGCATCGATTTCCTGCATCTTGAGTCCTGTAAAGGTGGATCTGAATACATACTACTGGTAGTGGACCATTTCACCAGGTTCGCGCAAGCCTACGCGACCAGGAATAAGGCTGCAAAGACAGCAGCAGATTGTCTCTTCAATGACTTCATACCCAGATTTGGATACCCATCCAAGCTCCATCATGACCAGAGTCGTGAATTCGAAAATGAATAGTTCAAATCCCTCAGAGAGCTTGCAGGTGTTGGTCATTCAAGGACTTCTCCCTATCATCCCCAGGGCAACCCTGCTGAGAGACTGAATCGCACTTTGTTACAGATGCTCCGTACATTGGGAGAGAAAGAGAAACAAAACTGGAAAGAACATCTGCCTCAGGTGATCCTTGCCTACAACTGTACTAAACATGAGGCCACCGGCTTCTCTCCTTACTACCTGTTGTATGGCAGACATCCTCGTCTCCCTGTAGACCTCCTCTTTGGTCTCATGACAGAAGAAGATATAAAACCATCACCAGGATATGCACAGAAATGGAAAGGAAGAATGACAGAGGCATATAGGATTGCAAGTGCAAACAGTCAAAAGTCAAGCTCCAAAGGCAAGGCGAACTATGACAAAAGATGCAGAGGAGTAACACTACAGATCGGGGACAGAGTACTTGTACGTAATCTAAATGAAAGAGGTGGCCCTGGCAAGTTACGGCCCTACTGGGAACAAACAGTCTACATTGTGAGAGAGCAGCTCGGAGAAAATCCTGTCTACAGGGTGAGCCCAGAGACAAAAGATCGTCCTCTTCGCACTCTACACAGGAACCTGCTGCTACAAGTGAATGACTTGCCAGTGGATGTTATCCAAAGTCCGGTTGCCAAGCCACAAAAGGAAAATAAGAAAACCACAAAAAGACCAAAGGTAACAGAAAAGTCTCAAAGTCCTGAAAACAGTGACTCAGAGGAAGATGAACCCCCCTACTGGTTTCGTGTACCCAGATGCCTGCCGGAGAGCCAACAACCAGGTGCACAAAGCATACTTCAACCAAGCCAGGCAGGACAAGTAAGCCAAGAAAGATTTCACGTCAGACTTGATGAAGAAAAAGACAACGACTCAGAAGAGGAACAAATCAGCCAGACACAAAATGAACAAAATACAGACCCACACCAGTCAAACGACGACTTGGAAGTGCCACAGCTCCATCAAGAGGAATGCATTAGAGAGGCCAGATCTGGACCAGGAACTGATGTTGTGACAGCACCCAATCCGGAGCCAGACCAGGACCATGACCCTGAGTCGCTACCCCGTCTGAGGCAGTCCACCAGGCAAAGACGGCCTAACCCTGTCTTTACTTACCCATCCCTGGGCCAGCCGACTTACCAGTATCATCCCTCGGTGAACGCTGTCAGTGTTCCTGCACCATATCCCTTTCTGCATTATCCTTCTTCCTATCCCCAACCCTATTACCCTTCCCTCTTTGCCCCTAATCCTTACCTACCAGTCCCATATGCTGTTTGTTGCTATTGAATTAGCCAGAAACTGGAAAACCTGGGACACTTGAAGACAACATGTCAGAGACTTTTAAAAAGAGACTTTATTAGTTAAAGGAGGATTCTGAGTTATTTAAGTCTAGTGTCAGGAGCCACTTTTGTTGAAGGGGAACGTGTGGTGCACCCAAATACAGTGGGGCAAAAAAGTATTTAGTCAGCCACCAATTGTGTAAGTTCTCCCACTTAAAAAGATCAGAGAGGCCTGTAATTTTCATCATAGGTATACCTCAACTATGAGAGACAAAATGAGGAAAAAAAATCCAGAAAATCACATTGTCTGATTTTTAAAGAATTTATTTGCAAATTATGGTGGAAAATAAGTATTTGGTCANGGTAGGTGCAGTGTGGGAAGGGAGCAGGAGGGCTAAGCAAGGTGATGTAGCGTGGATTGCAGCTCTCAACCTTGCCTCACCAGGCCCGCCCATCAAAGAACCCCTGACATCAATCAGTCATGACCAATTAGTCCAAGAACAAAAAGCAGACCCAACAATTGGAAAAGTAATGGAAATGAAAGCTAAAAATATAACATTGACAGAAGATGAAAAGGCCAAGGTTGACACAAACACGAAGAGACTGCTTAGAGAGTGGAGTCGGTTACACATAGAGAATGGCCTTCTCTACAGAAAGACCATAGAACGCAAGCAACTGGTTCTGCCTGCTCTTTACAAACAGACTGTCCTCACAAACCTCCACAACAACATGGGCCATGTTGGTGTAGAGAAAGTCCTGAGCCTAGCCCGAGAGCGGTTCTATTGGCCTTTCATGAAGAGAGAGATTGAGGAATACATCGTAAGGAAGTGCCCTTGCATAAAACAAAAGAAGCCAGCAACACATGAGAGAGCAGCAATGGGCAGCATAGTCACCAGCTCCCCACTTGAGCTCGTTTGCATCGATTTCCTGCATCTTGAGTCCTGTAAAGGTGGATTTGAATACATACTACTGGTAGTGGACCATTTCACCAGGTTCGCGCAAGCCTACGCGACCAGGAATAAGGCTGCAAAGACAGCAGCAGATCGTCTCTTCAATGACTTCATACCCAGATTTGGATACCCATCCAAGCTCCATCATGATCCCTCAGAGAGCTTGCAGGTGTTGGTCATTCAAGGACTTCTCCCTATCCTCCCCAGGGCAACCCTGCTGAGAGACTGAATCGCACTTTGTTACAGATGCTCCGTACATTGGGAGAGAAAGAGAAACAAAACTGGAAAGAACATCTGCCTCAGGTGATCCTTGCCTACAACTGTACTAAACATGAGGCCACCGGCTTCTCTCCTTACTACCTGTTGTATGGCAGACATCCTCGTCTCCCTGTAGACCTCCTCTTTGGTCTCATGACAGAAGAAGATATAAAACCATCACCAGGATATGCACAGAAATGGAAAGGAAGAATGACAGAGGCATATAGGATTGCAAGTGCAAACAGTCAAAAGTCAAGCTCCAAAGGCAAGGCGAACTATGACAAAAGATGCAGAGGAGTAACACTACAGATCGGGGACAGAGTACTTGTACGTAATCTAAATGAAAGAGGTGGCCCTGGCAAGTTACGGCCCTACTGGGAACAAACAGTCTACATTGTGAGAGAGCAGCTCGGAGAAAATCCTGTCTACAGGGTGAGCCCAGAGACAAAAGATCGTCCTCTTCGCACTCTACACAGGAACCTGCTGCTACAAGTGAATGACTTGCCAGTGGATGTTATCCAAAGTCCGGTTGCCAAGCCACAAAAGGAAAATAAGAAAACCACAAAAAGACCAAAGGTAACAGAAAAGTCTCAAAGTCCTGAAAACAGTGACTCAGAGGAAGATGAACCCCCCTACTCGTTTCGTGTACCCAGATGCCTGCCGGAGAGCCAACAACCAGGTGCACAAAGCATACTTCAACCAAGCCAGGCAGGACAAGTAAGCCAAGAAAGATTTCACGTCAGACTTGATGAAGAAAAAGACAACGACTCAGAAGAGGAACAAATCAGCCAGACACAAAATGAACAAAATACAGACCCACACCAGTCAAACGACGACTTGGAAGTGCCACAGCTCCATCAAGAGGAATGCATTAGAGAGGCCAGATCTGGACCAGGAACTGATGTTGTGACAGCACCCAATCCGGAGCCAGACCAGGACCATGACCCTGAGTTGCTACCCCGTCTGAGGCAGTCCACCAGGCAAAGACGGCCTAACCCTGTCTTTACTTACCCATCCCTGGCCAGCCGACTTACCAGTATCATCCCTCGGTGAACGCTGTCAGTGTTCCTGCACCATATCCCTTTCTGCATTATCCTTCTTCCTATCCCCAACCCTATTACCCTTCCCTCTTTGCCCCTAATCCTTACCTACCAGTCCCATATGCTGTTTGTTGCTATTGAATTAGCCAGAAACTGGAAAACCTGGGACACTTGAAGACAACATGTCAGAGACTTTTAAAAAGAGACTTTATTAGTTAAAGGAGGATTCTGAGTTATTTAAGTCTAGTGTCAGGAGCCACTTTTGTTGAAGGGGAACGTGTGGTGCACCCAAATATGTACAACCACATTTGGGATTATTATTGTGTTGATTTAGAGGCCAAATTACATCCTAAAGCGCTAATTGTGTGCAAATATATTTTAATTAATTCAAAGTTTATTTTACATTTACAAGAGGTAATCCTGGTGAAATAGTGGTGAGTAAAACGAGGAAAATAGTAGATGGAACCTTTGAAACTGCGGTCGTTCATCCCGGTTGTCTAATGCGGAGAGACTTCCTGTTTCCTCCTTAGACGTAATCTGGAGAAAGACCTGAGTGTTTCCTGGTTTTCTTGCTCTGAGACTCAACCTTTATTTTACAGATTCTTTTTGTTATCGTGGTCATCACACCAGAGACTGGTAACATGTACAAACAATTGTATGACCGGTCCCACTTCATGCATGTACGTATTATAATGAACCTCCTTTTTCTTATGAACTCACTTCAACTCTTTGGTAAATAGTTCTCCACAACAAATGTAGAAAAGGAAATTAGATGGTGCAATGAGTAAAGTAAGTGTTTAGTAAAGGAATGTTTACAGAGAAAAAAGTTAGCTAAGAAGAAGTGGGACACTGAGGGAACAGAAGGTAGACAGGAGTACAGAAAAATGCAGTGTAATCAAATCCATTTATTTATAAAGGATATTACATGCTACAACAATCCAATGTGCTCCAATCCAATTGTTAATTAAAAAACAACAATAGAAACAGTGCATTATAATGATACAAGAAGGAATAAAAGAAAAGCATAACAGAACAGGAACAGGAAACTGAGACAAAAGACAAGACGAGGAAGAGGAGCTGATGCTGGGAGACAGAGAGGAACACATAACCCCAAAACAAACCCATAACACAACCCAGGAGAAAAACAAAACCAATAAGGAAAAACACTCTAAACGAAACAAAAAACTCAGTCACAACAGTGCCCCCCCTTAATGGACAGCACCCAACGTCCAAAGCAACAAAAAAAAACGTGTGGGAGGTGTAGGAAAGGGGGAAATACCAAAACTAGAACTAAGGAGTGACCATCACAAGAAGAACAGAAAAAATCCAGGCTAAAATCGTAAGTCCAAGGCCTGGGGCCCCAAGTATGGGGAGGCTGGCAGCCGCAGGGATGGCCATAGGAGAGGTCTCTGGCAGACGGCCTGGAGGCTGCTGTCACGTTCTTGTGAGGTTGCAAGATTGGACCCAGATGCAGTGAGGAGGACAACAAAACTGAAGAATGATTAAAAGTTTAACAAGAACTAAAAATGCTGATGGGGCAGCAAAAACAAACTTACATAAGGGGTGAGTAGTCCAAAGACGAAAAAACACAAAAGTAATCCATGGGGAAAAATAAATCCAGATATTGAGACACGATAAGGGAACCCGTGAACAAAGTCCTCATACGGCGCGGCGGACGGCCAGCGCAGAGGCACCAAGGAACCTGGAGGAACGCACCAGGAGACGGGACAAGACAGATTGACGTTGGGGACTACAAGGTTTAGCGACAACAACCCGACACTGATTAACAGGCACAAGAGGTTTAAATACAAACACCAAACTGATTACAAACACAGAACACCTGGGAACACTGGGAGTGAATGAAACAGAGGAGCTAATCAATAACAAGACACACCTGGGGAGCAAAGAGGATGAACACAGGAAATGACGAAACATAATCAAGGAACCTCAGACATCCCACGGGCAGACAGGAAATACAAATCAAAATACAAATCAAAATAAAGCCAAAACCGGAATGTATGACTAGGAAACTAAAACATAACAAAACTAAGACACAGGAGAACTGAACAACAGCTATACTTAAACCTAAAACCCAGATGACAGAGGGAGAGAAAACAAAGCACCAGAAAACTAGAAAACCCAATGCTACAGAATAAAGTAAACAAACAACAAAAACCCCAAGACCTGACAGCTGCAAGGTCAAGCATCTGGAGAGGTGCCAAGGCTCTGGCAGGCGGCCTGGGGGCCGCGAAGAGAGGCACATTGGTTCTGGCGGGCGACTTGGGGGTCGCGAGGAGAGGCACCATGGCTCTGGCGGGCAGCCTGGGGGCTGCGAAGGGAGGAGCCGAGGATAGCCAGGGAGACAGCCGTGGCGAAGGCCAGGAGAGCGCCCGCTGCTGATGACTGGACCCTCAGACAAACTGGAGACTGGACCCTCGGGCGGATTGGAGACTGAACCCCCGGGCGAAAAGGAGACTGGACCCCTGGGAGGAAAGGAGCCTGGCACAGGGCCCTCTGGCAGACTGGAACTGGGGCCCCCTGGCAGACTGAAACCGGAACTGGGGCCCCCTGGCGGACTAAAACCAGAACTGGGGCCCCCTGGCGGACTGGAACTGGAGCCCTCTGGCGGACTGGAACAGTGAGCGGGACCCTCAGGCGCTGAAGGCAGGACCCTCAGGAGGAAGTGGAGGAGCGCTACGGGCCGTGAAATCCTCCGACCCTGGAACCGGCGTTGGAGGGGTGTCACAGGCCGTGACGTCCCCGGACCCTGGCACCGGACCTCTGGCACAGAAGGACAGAAGTCCTCCCAGGGAAAGGAAGGAGAGAAGAGATGAGAGAGAGGCAGGTCAAAGATGGTGGGTGCTCAGTGACAGGGTCAGGCTCGGGAGCGGCAAGCACTGCTGGAGTGGAGGCGGGCGGAGCTGCTGAGGAGCAGGCGGACGTAGCCACTGAGGACAAGGGAAGGCTGGAGCAGGGTTTAAGGAGCCTGCTCCAGCAACCAGCAGCTCTCCGCGAGCAGACTGGCCAAGGAGCAGCAAGCAAGGAAGTACCCCTGGCACTCTGAAAAGCTGCTCCTTCACCACTTCCACAGCATAGAGGAGGAGGCCCGGGTTCCCAAGCCAGCCAACCTCCTCCAAGTCTGAAAACATATGATCCGAAAATAAATGGCTCTCTTTAATTTAAGCTTAAACATACTAAAAATCCCTTGCTGGGTCCATTGTTGGTCCGGTGCTTCTGTCACGTTTTGTGTTAGATTTGTTTGGACCCAACAGGGTTAGGCTTTATTTAATAATGAAAATAAAAAGGTTGACGAGGCAGCAAAATAAAGGAAACAAGCTTACTGGTAAACTGAGGTGGGAACTGGGAGGAAAAGAGGTGAGGTAAATAATCCAAGATTGAGATGAGGAAAGGAGGCAAAGACACACAAAGGTAATAATGGACACCAGACAAAGAATCAAACTAAACATACAGCTTTTATACTAAATGAACACAAAAGAAGCTTAATGATTTGACAAGACACAGCTGATCAGGAAGCAGGAGGGGAACAAACAGAAAGACACAAGGATAATAGCAAGCACAGACGATATCAAACTAAAAGCAGAAAAAGAAGTACAAATGCTGTCAAAATAAAAGCAGAACAGGAAACTGAGATGAAAAACAAGACGAGGAAGAGGAGCTGATGCTGGGAGACAGAGGGGAACACATAACAAACCCTTAACACAACCCAGGAGAAAAACAAAACCATAGATGTAATAAATAAGGAAAAACATTCTAAATGAAACAAAAAACCCAGGGTCACAACATCCACCAAACTTTTACCTATGAATAAAGCTGCACCAGCTTCTCTCTGTTCAAACTTCATGCTCATTGTGCACGCACACATCCCACCTCACCCCAAATGATTAAATCATCAGTTTATCACAAACCTTTTATAACTATTGATTGATAATTGATCTATTGTCACAGGTGATACATTTACCTAAAAACATCAACATCAAGCTATATTCTTTGTACATTTTTGTTAGCTTAAATGGCTGTAGGTTTTTTTATTACTTAAATGTGTGTACGTCTGATTGTATAAATGTATCTGCAAGTTTTTGCTGGCTTTAAAGAGGCCATCATGAATCGCAAGGTTGAGGATCTCAAAAGCAGAGGAACAGAGAGTGGCAGGCTCAAATAAAAAGAGTTTATTAAAGACAAAAACACGGGATGGGAAAAAACAAATAAAAATAAAGAGGCTCACTGTGGAAGACGGGGGTTAATTCAAAGTCCAAACAAAGTAACAAAGAAAAATTCAAAGGCAGGCAGGAGTCCAAGAACAAACATGGGGGGAAAACAAAACTCAAAAATCCACAATCCCATTAGATGAACACTAACTATGGCTATAATACTACACTCCAAAAACTCTATGACTGTGACACTGACAGAAGACAACGGTCCAGCACTAAGCAGACAACAGAAAACACCTTAAGTAGTGCCGGACCCAGACAAGACACAGGTGCAGACATTAAGCTACGTTTACATGGGCACATTTAATCGGAATAAACGCCCAATCGGATAAAAAATACGTCATGTAAACATGTCAATCAGAATGTTTTGATCCGATGCAGCCTGATCCGAAAGAAATTTACTTCCGATTGAGAGGGGTGGTTTTGTCCGATCTTCATTCGGATAGACGTGCATGTATACACCCATTCGGAAAGAAAGGGTGAAAAAAGCCCACTGCGCATGCGTACAACTTCAGCGTGACGTCTTTCTGCTTTCGCAGACCCAAGCAGAAAACATAGCGGGAAGTAGACAGAAGTGGTCTGCTGGTGCAGTCATCCTGTCATCCTGCTCTCCTCTCCTGTGGTGGAGGAGCAGTAGCAATATGTATTCAGCCTCTAACTTGGTTAATGCGACCAGTAAAAACCAAAACATAAAGGTAATCACCCGCAGAGGGTCCATATTGGGGATAACGTGAGTCAGATCGCGCACATGATGGGGCGGGAAAGACGTGCAGAAAGGACGGAGTTTGTTTACTTTTTTTCTTCCCCCGGAAAGACAACTCGCTGTGCGCATGCTCAACTCATTTAACCTGATTGAGTGCTTGGTGCATGTGTACTCATGGCATGATCAGATCATTTCAGTTAGTGTCCATGTAAACAGGGATTTGGGAATTCAGATCAACCAAGATTTTAATCAGATTGAGGAAATTTGGCGCATGTAAACGTAGCTGCTAATTGACAGGAGTGAAAGAACAGGAAGTGACATGACCATATATGGAACACAGACTGTTAAAACCAGAGATGAGACAACAGATCCTAAACATGAAAATACAGCACGAGACCAAGACAACAATGATTCAAAGGTAAAACTATAAACACACCATGACAACATGAAACAACATAATACTATCAACAAACCTAAATCTAAATTAAACTCAAAAGCCAGAACTAACACACACAATGACACAAACCCCAGATTCAACCCAAACTCAAAAACCCATAGTGAAACAAAAACGGGAGACTGTGGCACCCACGGCTCCTGACAGCCATTCCATTAAAAACATTTTTTTCTGAGGTTTCTGTTCAATATTTTAGCTCCACAGGTGTTCTTACCTTCATAGTGGGTGTGAAAACAGGTCAACAACTTCTCTTTCAGTTTTTATCTCTCAAACTACGCAGGTGGTGATAAAACCCGATTTCTCCCGAGTTCGAAAAGTCTGTATTTGTTATGTCACAACTCCTTTGTTTGTTAGTATTCATCAGCTCCAGCAGTTGAAACCACGCCTAGCATGCTGCTGGCTAAAAGCTGTAGCATAAGACGTAAGACTTGGTGTGCTGTTGCCATGTGCAGCGGGGAAGAAAACAGGGAGCCGTGCTCTCATAGGCTAGTTTGTTGGTCAATCAGAGTCCAGCAAATTCAAATAATGAATATTAATGAGTTGCAGCTGAAGCTGGATGAATCTTTACGCAGACAGATTGAAAGGTCTGTTAATCAGTGTTTCCTATTGTTTTTTAGATATAAAAAGTTTCATATTACTGGTTAATACTTCAGAAATAACCATAAAGTCATGAAATTTGTGTGAAATGGCCTCATTAAGTTATCAGTTATATTACTATATCTAATGAACATGTAGAACTGAATCAGAGATTTACTGACAGCCTGGCCTGAGGAAAACAGTGATGCCTTTTGACAAACCAAAACTTTATATTCTTCTGAACATATTTTTTACATTGAATCTGTGAGGATTGTTTAGGACTGGGACCTATAACTGATTAGAATGTTTCTTTTAAATTGGTAGGTAAACTTTTATTTTGAAAAGTTTGTAAATGTCGATCAGGATCTGAAGTTCTGGAGGCAGACCAATCTAAAAAAGATCTGCAATCCAAAATCCAAAGGAGTGAGCAGGACTCAGAAACAGACAGAAAGGGAGGTAAAAAAAAAAAACAAGCATGAGAAAACTGTGTCATTGGACTGAAGAACTAAGAGCTTATAATTACGCGTAATGGTGAGTTTATATGAGGCAGGAAGCAGGTGAGTGGTGTGAGGCTGATGAACATCCATCCATTTTATAAACCTGCTTCTTCCTTTTTCATGGTCACAGGGGGATAGTGCTGATCTCCAGTGGTCTTTGGGCAAGGGGTGGGGTACACCCTGGACAGGTCACCAGTCCATCACAGGGCCACACATAGATAAACAACCATTCACACACACACCTAGGGACAATGTAGAGTTGCCAATTAACATCTTGCATGTTTTTGGGCTGTGGGAGGAAGCCAGGGTCCCTGGAGAGGGCCCATGCATGCACAGGGAGATCATGCAAGCTCCACACAGGGGTCCCCAGCTGGATTTGAACCCAAGACCTTCTTGCTGCAAGGCAACGCTCTACCAACTGTACCACCGTGCAGCCCAGTGAATACTAAATGAGAGGATTTGATCAGAATAACAGACGTGGCCACCAGATGGAGACAAGGACACAAGACAAACAGAGAGTGAAGAACAGACATTAAGAACATGAAACAGAAACCCAAGGATAATATCAACACATCAAAACTACAGGGGAGAATAAAAAATACAAACACTCTATGAGAAAATCAAAGCTTGCAAAGGAAGGACCGAGAAACAGTAACCTGAAAACAAACTAGAAACAGAACGCAAGCAGACAAGACCTGGTTCTGCACTCAGCGGAACATGAATGGATCTTCCTGTATGGATATTTGTCTCAGAATGTTTTTATCATACAGCTGTGGTGCATTTTGGCAGGTTTGTTGCATTAATATTTGTTTTATTTGTTGTTTCTTTGTTTAATGGCATCTTCAAACCAATTTTTATCACTGCAAGTACCTTTCAGAATGAAATCACATCCAGGACTTCAAAATTCATTGAAACTAATTGGAAACATAATGTTCAAGTTACCCCTTTTATTCACACTCTTTCACACAATTCAGCTGTTCCCTAACAAGCTGTCATGTGACAATTATATTAAGAAACAAAGAATTAACTGAAACTAAATTATACAAATGACTATAAGCACAGAATTTACTTAAACAAAACCCAAATGAGAACATATGAGGAAATCCTGAACAAGGCAAAGAATCAGAAAAAAGGGGGAACTCAAATAAAAATAAATAGAATGAATATTACAGAGTGGAGAGCAAAACTAAAAAGCTTTAAAGACAAATGAAACAAAAACAGCAAGACAGAAATGAAATATTAAAATAAACAAAGGAACAAGAATACATATGAGAAGGTGAACGAGAATAAATCTGACCAAAAAGAAAAAATGTGAAACATAAAGCCCAACATAAAAACCCACAAGAAAAACAGGAAAATGCAAAGTTGATAAAGCAATAACCAAAAACCTGACTATGAATAAATAAAGAATACAGTATGACATAAGTTCAGATATGCAGGACGTTCCACAGGAAACACTGCAAAAGAACTCAATGAAAAATAAAACTCAGAACCATGACAGCCATACATCCCCACTAAAGACCTGGAAAAACTGATTCACAGCTTGTTTTTCAGCAAGTTACAAAAAGAATTGATCACATCACTTCAATCCTGACTTCTCCCTACTGGATTCCCATTCATTTTAAAACTGATTTCAAGCCTCAGCTGCTGACTATTCAAGTTTTAACTCATTCAGTGCCACTTTCAGATTTCATATCCCCCTCAGTACCAGAGATATTTTGCATCTTTACTGATTTTTGAAGGCCCACAGAATATTTTCTCCTATGACTTTGTGAATTCTGAAACCATCAGCACAAAGATTAGTCTTTCATCTTTCAGCAGCAAAAAAAAGATTGTTTCTACCTCTTTCTGTTATCTAGCAATCTGCAGTACAGAGGAGCAACTTTTGTGAAAATTTACCTTTTTTTCAGGACAGAAAGTTAAGATAAAGAGCTTTTTGTGTAAAGATGTTTTTCAAGCAGATCAGTGATGTTGATGTAAATATTTCATGTTTCAATGATGCAACATCTGAACTATGTTTTACTTCTATGAAAGTAAAAAATAAATCCCCCCTCTCTGCTTTTGATGCCCCCCCCCCTCTGGTCCTTTATTTTTTATCCCTGTGGGGGATACGTTATTTTTGTTCCTCTTTCTTTTCCAACCATACTTGCCAACCCTCCAGATTTAACCTGGAGAATCCCGAATTTTAATGCCCTCCTGGGACCATCATTCTCCTGAATTTCAGTTTGACGTCTATAGACGTCTATGGCACTGAATGAGATAATTGGTCTGGCCCCAAAATGTCTGCGTTGTCAGAGGACTCTGGTCATCCAACCAGTTTACATGTCACAAGATTCAAATTAAAATATAAATGAATCAGGCTTTTGCTGTTGCTGCTCCAAAACAATTCACTTCCTTATGTTCAGATGGGTGAAAGTGTCAAGTCTTTGAAATATCTCTTTGGCTTTTTTTTTAACTAGAGCTGAGTGTGAGACCCAAGTACTGTTTTGTTTTCTGCTGTTATTTCGGTAGATCATTTATTTCTGTCTTGTTTTTGTTGTTCTTAATGTTTCATTGTTTTAATGCTGTTTTTGTTATGTTTGACCAAACTGTCAACTTGGTCTCATGTTGTTGAAGAGAACCAGTTTGGGGTGTACAGCCATATACGTATGTTTTATCCAAAATTGTTCTACAGGCTTGAGGTTCTGCTGATCAAATACAGTCAGTCTCAGTGTCATCGTGGATGCAAATGAACATTCCTGATAAACAGCCATATCGGAGCAGAAGAAGGTGAAAAAGAGAAAGAAGAGAGACTAAAGTCAGATCCTTGCATGTTTGTGCTCAGCAACGTTTTATCTGCACTGTTTTTCTGTCTTTTTTTTCTGTGCAGTATTCCAGTTCAGGTCGCATTGCTCATAAAAAGGATTTTTGATGTTTAACTTGTGGCTCTGCAACATTAACATTTGTTTGACTCGAGCATGACTGCACAGATGAATTTTTTCCATGGATCAAAATCTAACCCGCTGAGTCAGAACATTTGCACTTGGTCTCTGTGAAATCTTACAAATGCTTTTCAATGTCCATGAATAAGCCTTCAAAATTTAGACTTGCCCGAAGCTTTCATACTAAAACTTTCATACTTAAATTATGGTGCAAACTAATTTACAACCATGTTTTGTGAAATGTATGATTCTGTTTTATTGGGACCTAAGCATATCAGAGACACTTTAACCTCTTAAGCCCCACGATTCGGATTTTGACATTTGAACATTAATTTGCTTGGTGTTTGAGTTGTGTATGGATTATGTGAAAATAACTCACATGTGCTTGTAGCAGAGTTTCTCCTGTTTAATTTGATGTGCAGTATGACTATATTGCTACATAATTAGTGCCGCATTGTATATCTTTTGCCGCGGTGAGGCCCTAAGTCCCCCGATTGGGGGACGTTGGGGCTTAAGAGGTTAAGGCTTAGCTACATAAAGAGGCTGTAGGAGATGGTCCAAAAATGACTCGTAGCATGTCTGCATCCATTCTTAGGTCATTGTAACCAGGGCTTTATTCAAACATTTGGCCCAAACCAGCATTTAAACAATGAGATGAAAATCTTACTACCAAATTGAATTTTTTGTACCATTTGGACAAGATAGACATGGAGCTTAACACCATTTAGGTTTTTGTTCATGGCCTAGATAAAGGTCACATTGCTTTTAAGTAGTTCTGTCAGAGGTTTGGCTGAGTCATAGAATTGTCTAAAGTAGTTTCAGACTCCTAAGCAGCTGCAAAGCTCTTAAATGTTAATTTGAGCTTTGATGTTGGCAAAAATGGTGAGATTATTTGATATTTGTTGTTTCTGGTGCTAGGAGGTGTACGCAGAGGAGAAAAGCCAACCAGGGAGGGAAGGAGCAGGGGACACAGTTAGAGAACCAGGTGAGTCCTACGGAGCTGGAGGAGCACTAGAGCAGGAAGCAGGATAAATAGAACCAGAGCAGTGTGGAGGCAAATGTTGTTGAGGTGGCTGTTGTCTTCCTGACGTTCAGGACTGTAGATCTGTCTCATAACTCAAGTTAGTGAAGATTCTTTCAAAGGTTAATCCAACACTGTTTGCAGAGCAGGCAGAGACACACAAAACAATCTACAACGGAGGTCCCAGGTTCTGGGTCACACACTGGACTTATGCTAAGAAACTGGACACAGTCACAAAAAACTACACTAAAATTTATCTAAGTAAAATTTCAGAATTGCATCAAGACTATACCTGAAGATGACAAACACTCTGTCACAGGAGCATGGATTTAAGTAGTCCTGCAGATGAGCCAATTACTCCTGGTGTGACCCATTTGATGCTTCCACAGACTCCTCCAGAGGATGTAGATGTGATTGAGTGACTGTAAGTTTAGCAGAAACTGATAAGATACGTGTCTGTGTGAGTGTTTAAACTGAGCATGTTCAAGCTGAGCATAACAGACAATATTGTGGCTATATGATAACAATTAAAGCAGAACTAAGTAAGTTTTGCTCTCGCTCTCCCCCTACTGGTCCCCTGTGAAAGCTCACTGTCATAACGTTCCCCCGCCGCCGCCGCAGACCCCCCTCCACCCCGCCGCCGCCCCCCCAACAACAACGCGCAGAGAACGCTTTTGCAAGAAGAAAGAAAAACAAAACCAAGAAAATGTCTCGACAGGTGAGTATTATTGTCATCTTTGCCCTCCTAAGGGTGTCGTTGCTAACAACGGCAAGGGCTTCATGCTTGTATTTATGTACGTGAGTGTGAGTGCCGTAAAGCAGGTTTGTTCTCGCGAGATTAGTCGGGTCCGATCCACTGAAAGTTGCAAGTGCTGCTTTCAGGACACAGACCCCGGAGGGAGGGGAGGGACCCACGAATCACCCCGCCAAGTCCTTGTTTACCCCCACAGGGACTCTAGAAAACATTTATTGAGGTGAAAAAACTTACTTAGTTCTGCTTTAAGACAACAAGAACAAAAAACAATAAAAAGGGTTTGATAGGTGTTTGATTAATTAGTGTACCATAACTTATAATTTATGGCGTTATTAATATTATAATAGTAGATATTTAAATATGCATGGTCATACAGTGAACCATGTTCACTACACCTAAACAGACTACCATTCACAGACTCACACCCAGGAACAATTTAGAGTTGCCAATCAACTTATCATGCATATTTTTGGTCTGTGGGAAGAAAGCCAGAGTCCTCAGAGAAAACCCACCTATGCACAGGAAGGCCCAAACAATGTATAAAAAATGTGTATGCATGTATGTGTGTGTATTGTATTTATATATGTATATATTTGCTTATCTATTTTCAATGTTAAATTATATTTTAAATGTCATTACCACAATTGTTGTCATTAATATAGTGTTTATTAAGTATGAACGTTTAAAGAGATTAAAATTTAAAGTCGTGCGGAGATAATCGCAAACAACGTGACGTCACTATCTACCATCTTGCCACGTTCCAGGGGAAAGGTGGAGGCGGGTTAAAGATAGAACTATCCACACGGTTGAATAAGCCCAGCGTATCTCAAATATCATTGGACATATTTTTCAAAAGCCCCGCCTATTTTTGTGTAACGACTTTTTGATTGGCCCAGAGAACTGTCATGCATACAGCGGACGTGGCTTCTTTGAGTTTGCGACTGGAAGCAGCAGGAGAACAATTTTTGATTTCTTTTCACTGCTAGCGACACAGCTTTGAGTTGCTTCAGTTCTTCAGCACAGACACTCATTTGACTTGCCATGGCTGCAAAGAAAGGCTCTAAAGGAAACACTAAATCAAAAGGTGCGTTGTTGCTGCTTGTCTTTATTCCACCATAGGTTGCAGTGGCTCGCAGTGGTGATGCGATCCAGCCTTCATCTTTCTGTCAGGCCTGGGAAAGTTTATCAGATGTTGTGCTGCAATTTGATTTGGGGCTATACTTCTTTCTTGTTGTTTAAATGTATGTTAATGTGATGTTTGCTCGATGCCAGTGAGGGTTTTTGTCGAACTGAACATGGTCCACGTAGAACGTGAACACTTTGATAACACGTTAACACATGACTGCGTCAAAACGAACTGGCACTATTTACTGGAATGTTTCGGTCTCACAAAATGCCCATGCTTACAATAATGTAATATTTCACAATATCCGGTTCTGTTACTCTATTATTGTAGGCTTTTATGCAGTATTAGAGTCGGTTGACCACGGTGAACCCAGGATTACTTTGGAATATTGTTTTGCACGCGATACGTTACCCTTCCCTCGCGCGGCATTATAACCCTTTCTATTGTCCCGTCGGTAGGTCCATGACTCATCCTGGGGGCCTTTTTAAGTGAATTATTTAAAATATATCCTGAAGTTTCCCAAGATATTAAAATTTCCTTTGTTAATATATAAACAACCACACATTCTTGTTTGCTCACGTGTCATTATCCGTTCCTGTGGAGGTCCTAGGTCATTCAGCAGTTCACCAAGTAGAACAATTTCAGACTCTGTTGTGATGAAACTTTAAAATCAGCACCAAGTGCCTTATTCACCGGTTTTATTTGTAATGTTTGAAGTATTATGACTCCCAAGGGCCTTGATGCCTCCAATACCTTCATGACCTCACAAACTTGAGTGTGATGCCCTAAAATGTGGAGGTCGGACTGCATGACAATAAATCTAGCAAAGTACTCGAAAAATGTACATTGACAGTCCATACTGCAATATTATTATTATGGTCATTACTGTTATTCAATCCAGTGGATATGAAGGTTTATTAAACACGGAAATGAAAAGTTGCAATCAAATACTGAAGTGACAGTAATACTTGCCCATACCAGTACCCCACCTCCACCTTGCTGGTGTCTGAGCAGAGCTCTGTGTCCATTACTGATCCAACCACGGGCCCGTCCATCTGGTCCGTCAAGAGTCACTCTCATCTCATCAGTCCACAAAATCTTTGAAAAATCTGTCTTCAGATATTTCTTTGCCAATCCTTGATGTTTCAACTTATGTGTCTTGTTAAGACGTGGTTGGGTTTCAGCCTTTCTTACCTTGGCCATGTCTCTGAGAACTGAACACCTCATACTTCTTCACACTCCAGGTAGGTTGCAGTTGTGAAATATGGCAGCACTGGAGGATAATGGGTTCCTGGTAGCCTCATGTTTGATTCTCCTCAAATCTTTGGCGGTTAGTTTGCGTCTTTTTTTCTCGACATGTTTTTTGTGACCCCGTTTGTTATAAAACGTTTAATGGTTCTGTGATCACGCCCCAACATCTTAGATATTTCAGGAGTGCTGCATCCCTGTGAAAGACTTTTTACAATTTTTAACTTTTAAAAGTCAGTTAAATCTCTTTTTTGGCCATTTTTTCCTGAGAAGAATCTGCCTAAAAATTATGCACACTTTGATTTTGGGTATTATTCTCCTTAGGCCACACCCTCCCTCGTTACACAATACACATCATTTGATATGCATTAAATCCAATAAGAATTCAAGTTTATGCAGCTTGGAGTTGCAAATTATGGAAAAAAAATTATCATATGGTCAAAATACTCTCTTGCCTAATAATTGTGCACACAGTGTAGTGACTCAAAAAGAGAATTTAAAATATCTAAACATTCTTTAAAGTGATTTTTCTATGTAGAAAATAATAGTAATAAAAAATGACATGAGCAGTTTGACAGGTAAGTTACTTAGTATCTGTTTAGAATATTACCACATTTTCTTTGACTTGCACTCTGGTCAGTTTCTGATAACAGCTATCAGAGTATGTGACTACCTGTATGAAAGTCCAGCTGTTTGTGTCAGTGTTTATTGTGTTTTCTGCATCAAAAGAACATTAAAGTCTCTGAAAATATGTTTAGATTTTCAATGCTATTCAGCTGATTTAATGTGTGGTCACATTTTGTTTTAACACCATGTGATACAGATATTTTTTCCAGGTTTTTATTCAGTCCATTGCATAAAATATTAGTGATACTAAGAACAATTCTAAACATTGTGCTTTGCTATGCATTTATCATGTTAAAGTCCTGACCCAATTCCACCAAACTGTTAGTATGCTACACTGCACACTTCAGTAATTTATCATTCATTTGTTGCTGATATATTCTAAATAAATTGTAATTCCATAGAAATTAACAGCGACCATGATCTTTAATACATCTGCTCAGGGATTCTGTGTCAGGATGTTTGTAGCTGCTCATGGCAAGTGTGAGAGCATGTACTCAGGTTGGAGGCCTGGCTCACCTTCTTTGTTTATATACCCAAATTTCCCAATCTGTGGCTGCCGTAAACACGGGAAACCTCACCTGGCCTGACAGAAAGGATTGACAGGCTGATTACTCTTTCACAATTCAGTGGTTGTTCTTAGTTGATGGAGCGAGTTGTCTTGTTAATTCTGATAATAAACTTTAATAATTAAAAACGTTCTTAGCAAAGGGTTTCCACTTTCGTCCGTCTTGCACCCTGGGCCAAGCGACACAATATGAATGCTTCCAGCCGTTCCTCTTACTCATGGCCCCAATTCAGAAGAAAACCCACAGAAAAGAACCATCCTATTCCATTATTTATAGCTTTGGTCTTTAAACAAAGAAACTGGATCATGTTGTTATTGGTTTAACTGCTTTAAAATGAAAATGTATAATATTTGGTAAACATCTTGGTGAAAGACAAGTGGTACATTATTATTTATAGCTGCTGTGGGTAATTAAAATAAGTCACATTTTTTGACGGTCAAAACTTGGCACAAAAATGTGAATCTGCATTTTCTGCCCTTTTTAATAAGAGATGTGTCACGTCCCCCTCCAAAATATAAGTAAATGCCTTGCCTCGCCAAAAGAAATGTTATTTTTGATGAAGTTTAGGCAGCCAGGTTATCTGTGCAATTTGATTTCATGTTTGTATAGTGAAATAATTTGATTAAATACATTTGTTACAATTTTAAGTTTCCACTAAAGCCTTGTATAAGCCAACATCATTTAATATATAGTATACAATCAGGCCTTGAAAAAAGTTTGAATTATTAGTATAGTTAATTTTCTCACAATACAAATAGATATTTTAATAGGTCTAATTATACATCTTAATAATAGACACATTTATTAAAAATTTTCAGGCCCCATCTGTTACAGCTCAGCCTGTTCCTGCCCCATTTCAGTCTGGTCAGATTCCTAAGCTCGAGCAGCAACAGGAAGGGGACATAAAGTTTGTCTGTGTCCCATTAGGTTCCAAAAATTGCCATTGCTTTGATTTAGCAAGAGGACAATGTCTAATAACCAACATATTCCTTCAAAGTCCTTTTTATAAGCCTCATCTAAAATATGACATTTTACAAAATGTGTGGAAAATCCGTATAGTCTTTGATAATTTAAATCTTGTTTTTTCTGTTATATCGCACAAGCTATTTCAGTATTGCATGAGATCATGCATGTTTTTTTTTGCCATCATATAGTTCTATTTCAGATACATGAAAGAGTAAGCAGGTGTATTAATGTGGGCTGTATATGGTCATTGTTTTGTAATAAATACTTACAAGCAGAACCTTGAAAGCATCCCTCAATAACACACTGTGCCTTCCCTACTTTCAAGTCCAAGTTCTTTACATGACATTGGTCCACGCCGGGTGCCACTCCTTTCAGCTAAGAACAGGAAACTGAGGCTACAATTTGCACAAGCTCATCGAAATTGGACAATAGAAGATTGGAAAAACGTTGCCTGGTCTGATGAGTCTCGATTTCTGCTGCGACATTCGGATGGTAGGGTCAGAATTTGGCGTCAACAACATGAAAGCATGGATCCATCCTGCCTTGTATCAACGGTTCAGGCTGGTGGTGGTGGTGTAATGGTGTGGGGAATATTTTCTTGGCACTCTTTGGGCCCCTTGGTACCAATTGAGCATCGTTACAACGCCACAGCCTAGCTGAGTATTGTTGCTGACCATGTCCATCCCTTTATGACCACAATGTACCCAACTTCTGATGGCTACTTTCAGCAGGATAATGCGCCATGTCATAAAGCTGGAATCATCTCGGACTGGTTTCTTGAACATGACAATGAGTTCACTGTACTCAAATGGCCTCCACAGTCACCAGATCTCAATCCAATAGAGCATCTTTGGGATGTGGTGGAACGGGAGATTCGCATCATGGATGTGCAGCCGACAAATCTGCGCCAACTGTGTGATGCCATCATGTCAATATGGACCAAACTCTCTGAGGAATGCTTCCAGCACCTTGTTGAATCTATGCCACGAAGAATTGAGGCAGTTCTGAAGGCAAAAGGGGGTCCAACCCGTTACTAGCATGGTGTACCTAATAAAGTGGCCGGTGAGTGTATGTTCCTCACTCAGAAAAAGACACCTGCTTCGAGATTTACTGAAGAAAAAGACACCTGAGCGTCGCGTGGATGAGGACACCGCGGCATATTAATATTTTTATATTTTAAAACAAAGGTTTGAACTTTGAGAGTATTTAAACTAGAGAGAAGTGTGAGTAAATTTGAATGGGCCACACAAACAACCATTCACATCTAGGGACAATTTAGCGTTGCCAGTTGACCTCTTGCATATTTTTGGACTGTGGGAGGAAGCCAGAGTCCCCGGAGAAAACCCATGCATGCACGGGGAGAACATGCAAACTCCAAGCAGAAAGTCCCCAGCCCGGATTCAAACCCAGGACCTTCTCACTGCAAGGCAACAGCTCTACCAACTGCGCCACTGTGCAGACCAACCATTGCATTTTTCCATATGTATTTTTCTGTGACAACAAATTCTCACTGTCAGATTGATTATGGACTAAAACCTGTTACCAGGGGTGGAGTAACAATCTACACATTCAGGAGAAGTCAGAATAGCATCCAATTGGCCTGCATGGTTTAACTAGAATACTGTATCTCATTAAACAACTCCCACAACCACAGGGGGGCACTAGTACAATAAAGTAAAACAAAAATAATGAATCAGTTCCTGAAAAAAAATGTCAACAAAGTATATAGAGAAAGGTTGATGGGAAAGTTTAAAAGAAAGTCTTGCATCAAAATGTAAAATTCTCCCCCGGGAGTTCTCAATTTCTGAATCACGTGTCAGAAATTGGCTTCAATAAAGCTTTATATTTGACTAAAAGTTTGGCAAAGGAAAATCTTAGTTTTCTTTTTGAGTGTTTA
This sequence comes from Pachypanchax playfairii, assembly GCA_006937955.1. Taxonomy (NCBI): domain Eukaryota; kingdom Metazoa; phylum Chordata; class Actinopteri; order Cyprinodontiformes; family Aplocheilidae; genus Pachypanchax; species Pachypanchax playfairii. The sequence continues at coordinate 926,237 of SSNP01000132.1, forward strand.
TTTCTATGTTTGTGTGATGAGTTATTGTTGACAAGCTAAATGTACAAGCCTGGCTGTTGAAACAACAATCACAGAAAAGTTATACCATAGCTACATTTATTTGGTGACCTTTTGTTTCTTTAAACTAAACTTAGTTGTTACATTATAATTACAAAATTTTAAACAAGTTAAATAAAGCAATTTTTAAAGAAATAAGGAATAGATAACCTGGAACAGTGCAGGCAAATGTCACAATGAGGACTCCATGTTGCATCATGTTAAACTGAAAATTTCAACTTCATATTGTCAGTTTTTTTCTTATTCCATCCATGGTCCCCATACCTGGGGAAAATACTCATATATATATATACAGTGGGGCAAAGAAGTATTTAGTCAGCCACTAATTGTGTAAGTTCTCCCACTTAAAAAGATCAGAGAGGCCTGTAATTTTCATCATAGGTATACCTCAACTATGAGAGACAAAATGAGGAAAAAGAATCCAGAAAATCACATTGTCTGATTTTTAAAGAATTTATTTGCAAATTATGGTGGAAAATAAGTATTTGGTCACCTACAAACAAGTAAGATTTCTGGCTTTCACAGACCTGTAACTTCTTTAAGAGGCTCCTCGGTCCTCCACTCGTTACCTGTATTAATGGCACCTGTGTAAACTCGTTATCAGTATAAAAGACACCTGTCCACAACCTCAAACAGTCACGCTCCAAACTCCACTATGGCCAAGACCAAAGAGCTGTCAAAGGACACCAGAAACAAAATTGTAGACCTTCACCAGGCTGGGAAGACTGAATCTGCAATAGGTAAGCAGCTTGGTGTGAAGAAATCAACTGTGGGAGCAATTATTAGAAAATGGAAGACATACAAGACCACTGATAATCTCCCTCGATCTGGGGCTCCACGCAAGATCTCACCCCGTGGGGTCAAAATGATCACAAGAACGGTGAGCAAAAATCCCAGAACCACACGGAGGGACCTAGTGAATGACCTGCAGAGAGCTGGGACCAAAGTAACAAAGGCTACCATCAGTAACACACTACGCCGCCAGGGACTCAAATCCTGCAGTGCCAGACGTGTCCCCCTGCTGAAGCCAGGACACGTCCAGGCCCGTCTGCGGTTTGCTAGAGAGCATTTGGATGATCCAGAAGAGGATTGGGAGAACATCATATGGTCAGATGAAACCAAAATAGAACTTTTTGGTAGAAACTCAACTTGTCGTGTTTGGAGGGGAAAGAATGCTGAGTTGGATCCAAAGAACACCATACCTACTGTAAAGCATGGGGGTGGAAACATCATGCTTTGGGGCTGTTTTTCTGCAAGGGGACCAGGACGACTGATCCGTGTAAAGGAAAGAATGAATGGGGCCATGTATCGTAAGATTTTGAGTGAAAACCTCCTTCCATCAGCAAGGGCATTGAAAATGAGACGTGGCTGGGTCTTTCAGCATGACAATGATCCCAAACACACCGCCCGGGCAACGAAGGAGTGGCTTCGTAAGAAGCAGTTCAAGGTCCTGGAGTGGCCTAGCCAGTCTCCAGATCTCTACCCCATAGAAAATCTCTGGAGGGAGTTGAAAGTCCGTGTTGCCCAGCGTCAGCCCCAAAACATCACGGATCTAGAGGAGATCTGCATGGAGGAATGGGCCAAAATACCAGCAACAGTGTGTGAAAACCTTGTGAAGACTTACAGAAAACGTTTGACCTCTGTCATTGCCAACAAAGGCTATATAACAAAGTATTGAGATTAACTTTTGTTATTGACCAAATACTTATTTTCCACCATAATTTGCAAATAAATTCTTTAAAAATCAGACAATGTGATTTTCTGGATTTTTTTTCCTCATTTTGTCTCTCATAGTTGAGGTATACCTATGATGAAAATTACAGGCCTCTCTGATCTTTTTAAGTGGGAGAACTTACACAATTGGTGGCTGACTAAATACTTTTTTGCCCCACTGTATATATATACAAGGAGAACAAGCAAAACTCCACTAACAAACACCACAGCCAAATTTAGAACCAAGTACTAACCTTTCAATCAGACAGTGAGTATATGAGATATCAGGACAGCCCTGTTAATGATTAGTGTACACATACTGGTGCTGGGACTATGTGAGAGAAAAGTATTTATCTTTTTTTTTTTCCCACAGTCCACCCCTGCCTGTTAATCTAGTTAAACTAGTTAATGTAATCATGTTCAGTTATTGAGGACAGGGAATTTCTTGCTAGTTTTTCTTCGGGAAATATTACCTTTTAAAATACTTTTTATTCTGATTTGGGTGCTGTGCTGATTGAGGGATTAGTGCTTGATTTGTCACTTTTTTGCCACTTGTTATGATGCATAACATGGCAACGAGAGACTTGTTTATAGGAAGGAGCAGCTAATGGACATTTCTAAGGCTCAAATGATCCTTTAATTGAGACCCCAAATCCCTGGTGAGCTAAAAAAATAAGTCTTACAAAGAAGTTTAAACCTTCGCTTCTATCAGTCATATTGATGAACGTGATCTGTTGCTAAAGAGGCCATTCCATTAAAACTGTTTTTCTGAGGTTTCTGTTGAATATTTTAGCTCTACAGGTGTTCTTACCTTCATATTGGTTGTGAAAATGGCCCAGTAACTTCTCTTTCAGTTTCTATCTCTCAAACTACGCAGGTGGCGATAACACCCAAGTTCGAAAAGCCTGTTCTTGTTACATCACAACTCCTTTGCTCATTAGTATTCAGCAGCTCCTGCAATTGAGACCATGCCTAGCATGCTGCTGGCTAAAAGCTGTAGCGTAAACACGTATCAAACCAGAAATGACTCGGTGCGCTGTTGCCATGCGCAGCGGGGAAAGAAACAGGAATCCGTGCTCTCATAGGCTAGCTTGTAAACCCATCTGAATCCAGCAAATTTGCATAATGAATATTAATGAGTTGCAGCCTGAAGCCAGCCAAATTTTCGCGCAGACAGATTGAATGGTCTGTTAATCAGTGTTTCCTATTGTTTTTTAGATATAAAAAGTTTCATATTACAGGTTGATACTTCAACCACAAAGTCATGAAATATGTGTGAAATGGCCTTTTTAACAAAACTGATGAACTTGAAACTCTCTTGAAGACCCAGCTGGAGTATCAAGAATGCCGTATCATGTGTTTTACTGAGATGTGGCTAAAGGTGCCAACCCTAGACTCCAGTGTGTCCCTGCCCGACTTTCAAACAATATGGGCAGAAAGAGATCTGAAGAGGTGACGAAGCCTGACAAAGCAGCCTGACGGAAGGAGCCGGAACCACCCAAATTTTAACGCAGACAGATTGAAAGGTCTGTTAATCAGTGTTTCCTGACGTTTTTTAGACATAAAATGTTTCATATTACTGGTTAATACTTAAGAAATAACCACAAAGTCCTGAAATTTTAATGAAATGGCCCCTTTAAGTATTAACCAGTAATATGAAACATTATATATTTAAACAAACGTTAGGTTTTCTACGTCTTATGTCGGGAACATTTTTTTTTTACCATTACTTAAAGAGAAAATGTCTCATGAGCATTTATCTGTTATGATCTCCTGAGCAGAGCATCTGAAATCTGAATGATTAGTGCTGATATCAGACATCAGGACATGTTTCACACATAACTGCATTGCAAGTTTTAACCCAAGATGATTTTCCTAGAAGTGTTTATCAAAAAAAGATGAATTTGAATAATTATTTGCGAGTTTAAGCTGTGGCACACTGCGCAGTCGGACTGAGATACAATGTTCTGTAGCGTCGCCACACTCTGTGTAAGAAGAGCCGCTGTTCTGCTCAACAGGTGTCTTTTATTAGCAAACAAAAATGGTTCCTGTAGGCTGAAGCCGAGCGATAACTACAGAGTAGTTCAAGTGGTGGTATTTTTTCCTTCTGTCTCACACACACACCAACACCAATCAAGCATTCTGCTCCCTTTACCCGCACACCCTCTCTTACCCTCACACCATCAGCTCTGAGCATAAAAGAAATGTGCAACAATGAACAGAACATCAAAACAGGGTTGCTACAGTACTGTACAATGTACCGTGAACACGGAGGGATTTTAAAAAACATTTTGTTGTGTTTAGGTAACTTAGTGTTAACTTATTTTATCTTAATCTGAGCCAGGCTACGCACAAAAAACCCCTTGTTGCATCCCTCACTGTCTCCATCCTAAACGCATTCGGTCTGGTCTGCTCTGCTTGACCAAATTGCCTCATTAGGTCACTCGTGGAGATCTGAGGTTTTTTGAATGTGGATGGTGGTGCCTGGAACTCTCAACCCATTATCAGCACTTAATAAGCCTTTCAAATGAAAAGTGAAACATTTTCAAGAAGCAGAAAAAGAAGTCTAGTTGGCTTTATTTTTGTGAAAAACCTATTTTTAAATAAAGATTAGAATTAAGAAGTTACATCAGACTAATTAAATGCAGTGACAGCAGCATCTCAGCGGCAGCTGGCAGTAACTGGGGTGGTGGCTGTCGGAGTTGTAAGACAACCAAGACAGATTTCCATGATGCTGATGCTAAATACCATCAAAAATGAATATCTGATCAAATATAGAATTTTAGTATTGATATCTTCCTTATTTTTGTCTGTAGTTGATCAGATCACTCTTTTAGTGTCCTCGAAAGGCCCTAGTGCCCCTTCCTATTTGTCTTGCCTGTACCGTTTGGTTGTTTGCTTTTACAGATCCAGGGTTTTTTTTTGTCTCTCTACCGGCTTCTGATATATTTCTGATATATATCTGTCTTCTTCTTCTTCGTCTGGTCCCTTCAACGGTCGCTGCAGCAAGTCATCAGTCTCCTTCTACTCCATCCTTTTCTCTCACACACAGTGGTTTTATTTATAGTACATTGATATCCTATCTGTTGTATTATAATGACTTGTTTATTTATACTTGTATTTACTTTTATGCATTAATATATTATATAAAAAATACTGGGCAGGACACTGAAAAAGATTCTTATAGGTGTAGCTAACAACATCTTGAAGTAATATTTTTCACATTTTTAGGATCTTCATACAGTCTGGACTGGAATTTGTTTCCTGCTGCTTTTGTTTTAGCAAGGTCCTGAACACTGTCAATCGGCTGCAGGTTTTAGTACGACTGAAGCAAACTGACTTTGTTCACTGTAAAGGAATGCTGTCATAAAGAAGCGGATGATGCTGTTTTAGCAGTTAAAGTTTGATTCTTAAAAATATGTAAGATTCATACATGTTGCTGTCTATTTATTCTAATTGGACTTTTAAAGCCCATTAGTTTAGAGAAACTTTACCCAAATGGAAAAACTCAGTCTTTATTTCTCAAAAAAGGATATTTGGTAAAAATGTGGACAGAAAGTCATTACTTTGTAAGCATTGTCAGGTTATGGAGGCTAAAGATTGGAATGTCCTCCAAAGTTTTTAAACATTCATGTGTGAAATAGACATGAGAGAATGCACATTTTGTTAAAAGCCTGAAGGCAGTGAGTTGGAATTAGAAAGCAGCAACACAGCAGCACTTGCACAAGACTCAAGAATAGTTTAGGGAGTTGAACATTGTGTACCAAGTGTCTTAAACAAGAGACTTGACACCTAGATTTTCATTTGTGCGGAGAAGACTGTATGTGTGAGTGTGCATGTCTATGGATTAAGTGTTGTAATAACCGAGGAACATGGAGGAAAGTCAAAGCGGTATGTTACTGAGTGGTTTCTGTGTTTCAGTGCTGCTGTTTAGTTTGATTTTTTTACTACATTTGAGTGAATCAAGATTTTGGACAGCTGTTTGTGAAGAGCATATATCAGTGCAAAAGGTTTTGTGTTTTCAGGTCTGTGAGTGTATTTCGAGCCGCGAAGTGGTTTGTAGCAGCTGATATTATCAAAGCATTTAAGCTCATTATGTTGTTGGTAACTAGCAGTAATAAAACAGTTGGACACGGTAATATGACTTATCTTTGTTTTCTGTTCGACTTCAGTTTGTGTTTTTAATAAGATCAATAGAGTGCTTGGTGCTCACCCTTTTTATGCACTCTCACTGGTGCAAATGTGGGTGATTCTAAAAATTCAGTGATCGTACTAACTAGAATTTCTTGTTCTGCCAAAACTGCTGTCATGGGTACAAATTCTGTTCGGACAGCAGGATTTATCTGTTGTTTTACTTTGTTTTTACTCGGCTGGTTTTAACTGTCTGGCTGTGTATTCAGTCTCTTATGCATCTAAAACATATGAGCATAAAATGCTATCCACATTATATCAGACAGTTTCTGGGTATTACCCATAGAGCACAGGAAGGCAACACTCTGAGGAAAGAAAACTAAGAAGTTAACAACAGCCAAACAACAAGACCATTCTGAGTGAGCCGGGAGCTCCGGGGCCAGCAGAATACTGAAGAGCTAGCTGAGGTAGAGCTGAGTCCCTTTCATGGCTACAGGATTTATGGTTGTTACGATGGGACTTTACTAGAATCATTACAGAAGCTCCTCTAAATGAGTATTCATTGATTGATCAGTTTAGCACAATTGTAAAAACTCAAATGTAACTTGTTTCTTTGTTTGAAATATGTTTAAAATTTTTCCTCACTTCAATCAGTATGGAATCTACCTCTATTTTTCTTTGTTTTTCGGGACCAACTGGTTTAACAGCACCATAAATACCAGTTAAGGAATTCTGTAGTTATGCCAGGCTTCAAGAAGAAAGTGTCAGAACTAGAAAATTGACTGTAGAACTGAGAGAAACAAGTAAAGAGAAAGAGGAATAAGACCAGAAATGAAAACAAAGTAAAAGCAAGAGATGGCAACACAAAACAGACCTGCCACCTCAGGCCATTTTATGACACGTTGAGCCCAAATGTGAAAACTGGGTGTGCACCATTATATCTGAGCAAAGGTCATGCTATGGCAGTCCATGAGCATGCGCCTTCACAAAGTTTAAATATTTTTAAATGCATTTATATTGCAGGCAACCTCGCAGACATTTCATATGAATGCTGGTATAAATTTAAGATGAGCAGAGACGTAATAACTAAGGTGCAAAAAAAGGAAAAAATGACAGAACAATGAAGATGATTTGCCCTCTGGTTAACTATGTATTTTTTGATCAAGCTTAATTCTAAAAGCAATGAACAGACAAAAGAGGATCCAGTCCTCTTCAGCTACAATTTAACTGGCCCCATTACACCAGCATCCATTCTTACATGGTCAGCAACAGTGTCAGTCCAGCTCCAAGTCACTGCCTGAGATCTGCTCCAATCCATGGCTTAGTGCTACATCACGTCCCTGCTGCTCCTCCATATTCACCTGCACCGATTCACAGCTCCAGTTGCATTCAGTTGCAGCTCTGTCCTGAATCCAACTGCACCACTTCACTGACCTATCCCAGTCTCAGCTACTGCTCCAGCCTCAGCCAAGCAGCATATCTCTGCCCCCCCCCCCCCCTGCTCTTTTTGGTCCCTGATTATTTCATCTAAATTGGTTTACAGCAATCTAACTTCGAAGTATTTTTCTCTCACAGTTTTAGTCATGGTCTTGTTTGAGTGTGTTTAGTTGTAAATGTGAGTTTTGTTGTTGTCGTCAGCTTTCAGAGTCCGTGCAGTTACAAAAGTGGACTGCCCGTGATCATGAACAGAACAACGTAGCAGATCGTCATGGACTGAAACAGTGCTTTAATTGGAAAAATATAAGTGCCAGTACACTCACTGAGCCTCTTTTATTAACATCAAGCCTCAATGCATTGAAAAACAAACAAAAAATCAACTTTCAAAACAAAAGCCCTTTAAAAACATAAAAGAAACAAGTCTTTTTTAACAATTATGATTTTAAAAAGTTTATCACTGTATTCGTTTTATTTAGTAAAATATATTCTTAAATAGTAAATGTATGTAATGGCTGTATATTTATAGCACTTTTCTAGTTTTACTGAACACTCAAAGCCCTTTTATATTACAAGTTTTACATTCACCCAGTCCCACAACAAATAAGGGTGCTACAGGGAGTCCAGCATCTTGCCCAAGGACACATTGACATGTGGCGGCGGAAACCGGGATTGGATCTGCCAACCTTCTGATTGGAAGATGGCCGCTCTATCTACTGAGTCACAGCTGCCCAATATTATCTAACCTTTCTAACCTTTAATCTCAAACTATATCTATATCTAACCAGGTTAACCTCAGAACCGTGATCTTTTCCTCTGGTTAGTTTGGAAGATTTTTTTTATCAGAGAAATAAATTGGCATAGATTGGAGGAAAATGTGACTTGGAATTAGGACTAACTGGTTAATTTTTTTGGACACAAAGTAATGTATTTATGTAGATATAATGAATGTATTTTTAAAGTAGAAGTGTATAATTCCCATTTGGACCTGATGTTTTTTGTCTTTGCAGATGGTGTTAAAAACCCTTCAGGGAATAAGAATGGGAAGAGGACAGACTCTGGGTCCTGCAGCAGCAGTTTCTTCACGTTGTTCATCGTGCTTGCCCTGCTCGGTGTCTGGACATCTGTAGCTGTGGTCTACTTTGACTTGGTGGACTATCAGGGAGTTATTGGTGGGTAAATGTTACAATACATACTTATACATTTCAATAAATTAGAGATGATTATTCTGCTTAGTACATGCTTTGAGCAGCAAATTTTGAAGCACATTTTGTTAAATGGCATCCAAATTAACCATGAATTAACTGTAGATAACTGAGTCAAATAAAGTACATGCAAAAATGTCCCAAACCCATGATTACTATTGAGCATGGAATTTGTCAGGTCTGCTTAACAATTGTAATTTGAGCAGTTTCAGTGGATGCCAGTTAGTGGAGAGTCTCCAATCTAAGGAAACTGGTCAACTTCATTGAATCTTGGTTTCCCATCTTTAGAAAGAATGAACTGAAGACAGTGGAAAAGAATTAGTCCTTTTTAACATGAAGAAACCTCTAACAGAACAGAACCAAGATAAGTGGTTTTCAGTCTTGATCCACTAGGATTGGAAAGAACAGGAAAGAGCCATAGAATGGAATATCACTACACAATTTGAGGAAGACACATTTAATGCAAGTGATGAAACATAGGAACAGGAGATGTAAACAAAGCAATTACCATGGCAGAACTCCTTTTGTTGAATGTGACTTTCAGAAAAGAGGATTTCCGTACTGTTCTTCATGCATACCACTGCTTTTTTCTGCACAGTATTTGATTGCAGGTCGTGTAGTTCGTAGAAATGATATTTGATGTTTAACTCGTAGCTCTTCTGCATGAAAGTGGGTTTGACTTGAGCATAGCTGCACAGATAAGTTCTTTCCAGGGATCAAAATCCAACCCACTGAGTCAGAACATCTATGTTTAGTCCTCATGAAGTCTTTTATTTCCACAAGTGATTTCATCTTTCTCTGGGTCTGATTTAGGGAAATGTGTTATTGAGGCAGCGTTGCTAGCCACAAATGCTTTTCAATGTCCATATAAGATGTAAACAAAGAGCTTCATTCTCATTATGTCACTTCTGGTTTCATTAGCTTTAAAATTAAGACTTACCCGAAGCTCATAAAAGCAGTTATATTTGCCTTACAGTTGTCAAACAACACAAATCTACACCATGATTTGTTAAAGTTATGATGCTTATAAATGTTTTAATGAGACCTGAGCATGTCACAGACACTTGAAACAATTTTAGTGCAGTTCCCTGAATTCCAATATCATGGTGTTCAAATCTCTGCATTAGGATATTGTGATTTATTGTATCAGTGTATCAAACACAGCACTGAGATCTAACAGCACAATCACAGACACTGGTCCACTGTCTGAGTATTGTTTCAATGCTATAATGAGCTCTAAATCCTGACTAAAACTCCTCAAACAGATTAATACTGTTCAAATGATCACACAGTTGTTTTGCAACAGTCTTGTCTAGAATTTTATAAGTGAAGGGTATATTGGATATCGGTCAATAAGTAGCTGGAGATCCTGAAAGAAGTTCAGTTTTTAAAGAAAGGATTTAATCACAGCAACCCTTAAAAAACTGAGGTACATATCATTCATTAAAGATATGTTGATCAAGGGAAGAATCTCTTTAAACATTCTGGTTGGAGTGGGATCTAGTACACATGTTTGGTTTTAGAATAAGCTATTATTCTTGTTACCTGAGGGAGCTCAGCAGGAGATGAGCTGTCTAAACACAAACCAGAGTCTTATGTTACCTCTAAAAATAGTTCACTAGATAAACCATGAACTAGAGACAATAGTGGGAAGGACAGTATGGATTGTTCCCTCTAATTGAAATACTTGTATTTTTGAAGAAATAATCCAATAAAACTTTTTTTATGACACTTTAAAGAAACCAGAACTGAATCAACATGCTGTACAGTAAATAAGTTAACAGGTAAGATTAAAAACAACATTCATGCACAAAAACATTGTAGAAAAAATGAACTACATAATATTCTAATAACGTACGTAAAAACAGCGCTATAGTAACGGCAATAAAAGATAGTACAAAACGAATATAAAATACATTTCTCAGAACTTGTCAAATGATAGGGTGAAGAGATGTGTTTTCCAAAATAATTTAAAAACAGTAAGAGAAGACGTCTGTCTAATCTCATTCCACATTTTGGGAGCTGACCCCTAAATAAAGTGCATTACAGTAATCCAGCCAAGTAGTCACAAGGTCATGGATTACTGTCTCAAAATGTTGCTGGGAAAAGGATTGGCTTTAATTTAGCCAGCTGCCTCAACTGGAAGAAACTTTGTATTTTTAATTTTGCCTTAATCTGACTGTCAAGTTTGAGATCTGCATTCACTTTGACCTCCAGGTTTGTGATAACTGGCTTGTGATTACAGGTCAAAGGAGCTTCAATTCACACTGGGGGTCTCAGTGGCGCTTTCCAAAACCATTACCTCGGTCTTTTTGTCATAGACTTTTACAAAGTTTAGAGCCATCCAGACTTTGCCATCATCAAGACTCTGATGTGCAGAAATTGAATGCCTTACTCTGTAAAAGGAATATAGATCTTGTAGTCATCAGCTAAAAAGTGGAATGCAGTGTCATGTTTTCTAAGACCAAGAGAGAACACATGCAAAGATATAAGGAGTGGGCTTAGAACTGAGCCCTGCAGGACACTATACAAGAGCAGAAACTGACACTAAAGGTTTTCTCTGCCAAGTAGAATCTAACCAATCTTTCATATTTGAGCTGCCAGCCCCATTTCTGAGGGCCAAGGTCATTGCCCATACACTGCTGCACTTGATGCTAGACTCTCAGACTGTAAAACTTAGCTGAAGTTGATGTTTGTGGCAAGTTTTTTGGATGCTCAGCTGAAAAACATGAGCATCCTATTTAAATGTTGTCTGTCATCAACAGCTTCAGTGCTGCAGGCACATCTTAGAACTGCACAGGCAAAGAGAAGGTTCTTTCACATATCTGGGCTAAGGCTAGACTTGAGATGAAAAATGTTTCAGAACTTTGTGGTTTGGGCCTAAAGACCATGTTTTTGTAATAAATGTGAAAACCCTCCCTTTGGGGGATTATGCTTACACAGAGGTTCATTAGTACAATAGCTCACAAACCATAGGAATAGACATGACTTTGGTATCAAAATGTCTGCAATACCCAAATTAATATTCAACTTCAATACATGTATAGGGCTACATCAATAGTAGCCTACTTTCTGTCAACCACTTGCATTTTAGGGATGTTCCACTACTTCATTCTTTAGCAGATGCCTGCTTGATTTAATTTAAACTGTAGGCCAGCAGATACTAGATACTGTCTCTGTGTCTTTCAGTTTCTGACATCAGAGAAGCTGTAGATGTGTAGGAATACAACTTTCTGGTTTATCCCATAGATTGCAAAAGCAAAACAAAAACTTTTTTGTCTTGTTTTAAAGAGGCTCTTCCATTAAAAACAGTTTTTCTGAGGTTTCTGTTGAATATTTTAGCTCCATAGGTGTTCTTACCTTCATAGTGGGTGTGAAAACAGGTCAACAACTTCTCTTTTAGTTTTTATCTCTCAAACTACGCAGGTGGCGATAAAACTCAAGTTCCCCTGAGTTCAAACTGTCTGTATCTGTTTAATCAGAACTCCTTTGTTCGTTAGTATTCGGCAGCTCCTGCAGTTGAAACCACGTCTAATATGCTGCTGGCTAAAAGCTGTAGCATAAAGACGTAACAAACAGGAAAACACAACGTCTGATGTTGCCATGTGCAGCGGGGCAGGAAACTGTATACCTTGCTCTCATATGCTAGTTTGTTAGCCAGTCAGAGCAAATTCGAATAATAAATATGAACGAGCTGCTGACGAAGCCTGATGGAACGAGCCGGAACCACCCGAATTTTAATGCAGACAGATTGAAAGGTCTGTTAATCAGTGTTTCTTGAAGTTTTTGAGATATAAAATGTTTCATATTACAAGTTAATACTTAACAAATAACCACAAAGTCCTGAAATTTGTATGAAATGGCCTTTTTAAACATTTCAAAAGAAGGTCACTAGATAATGGGCCAATAATTTTTAGATAGAAAACAAATATAGTTATATGACAGTCCCAGAAGTTGAGGGAAAAAAATGATTAAAGCAGTACTAAATAATTTTTCAAACGTGTCTCAGAAGGCCATTGCTCGAACCAGTGTTTTGTGGAAACATGCTAAATGTCAAGATTTAATATTGATTCTATCCGTGCATGTGCGGTTCCACAGTCTTGACTTCAATAAACAGATTTATTGTTTATTTCTTGTTTCTATGTTTTTCCATAAATAGATTTTACCTATCAAATAAATTTTCCCAGGACAGCAACACTAAATATGTTATTTTTACTTTCTTTGCATTGTCAAAGCGAAAGACAAATGTTTGGACACACCCAAAGGAGAAGGACCCAACAATGGCTGATAAGGACCCAGAGGGCTTCTATATAGAAAATATCAGGGAAGGATCATAAAAATATGCTTAAAAAATTAAGGGGGGACACTCACCATTAACAAGTAATCTGTGTAAACTTTATACAGTATAAAATTTAGATTATATTATACACTCACCGGCCACTTTATTAGGTACACCTGTCCAACTGCTCGTTAACACTTAATTTCTAATCAGCCAATCACATGGCGGCAACTCAGTGCATTTAGGCATGTACACATGGTCAAGACAATCTCCTGCAGTTCAAACCGAGCATCAGTATGGGGAAGAAAGGTGATTTGAGTGACTTTGAACGTGGCATGGTTGTTGGTGCCAGAATGGCTGGTCTGAGTATTTCAGAAACTGCTGATCTACTGGGATTTTCACGCACAACCATCTCTAGGGTTTACAGAGAATGGTCCGAAAAAGAAAAAATATCCAGTGAGCGGCAGTTCTGTGGGCGGAAATGCCTTGTTGATGCCAGAGGTCAGAGGAGAATGGCCAGACTGGTTCGAGCTGATAGAAAGGCAACAGTGACTCAAATAACCACTCGTTACAACCAAGGTAGGCAGAAGAGCATCTCTGAACGCACAGTACGTCGAACTTTGAGGCAGATGGGCTACAGCAGCAGAAGACCACACCGGGTGCCACTCCTTTCAGCTAAGAACAGGAAACTGAGGCTACAATTTGCACAAGCTCATCGAAATTGGACAATAGAAGATTGGAAAAACGTTGCCTGGTCTGATGTGTCTCGATTTCTGCTGCGACATTCGGATGGTAGGGTCAGAATTTGGCGTCAACAACATGAAAGCATGGATCCATCCTGCCTTGTATCAACGGTTCAGGCTGGTGGTGGTGGTGTAATGGTGTGGGGCATATTTTCTTGGCACTCTTTGGGCCCCTTGGTACCAATTGAGCATCGTTACAACGCCACAGCCTACCTGAGTATTGTGTCCATCGTGACCATGTCCATCCCTTTATGACCACAATGTACCCAACGTCTGATGGCTACTTTCAGCAGGATAATGCGCCATGTCATAAAGCTGGAATCATCTCGGACTGGTTTCTTGAACATGACAATGAGTTCACTGTACTCAAATGGCCTCCACAGTCACCAGATCTCAATCCAATAGAGCATCTTTGGGATGTGGTGGTACGGGAGATTCGCATCATGGATGTGCAGCCGACAAATCTGCGCCAACTGTGTGATGCCATCATGTCAATATGGACCAAACTCTCTGAGGAATGCTTCCAGCACCTTGTTGAATCTATGCCACGAAGAATTGAGGCAATTCTGAAGGCAAAAGGGGGTCCAACCCGTTACTAGCATGGTGTACCTAATAAAGTGGCCGGTGAGTGTAAATTACATCTAATGATAAAATAAGTTGTCAATTCACACTGTGGTAGCATTTTTTGACAAAACAGCATAAATCATGAGAACGCCGTCTATTGTAGGGCCATCGGAGAGTCCAGAGTGATGTCTGTGAATCTGAACATATTTTTAGGTTAGTATCCACTTAGACAAGTTTCAACACAGTAGCTTAAAGTTTTAAATGTTATTTATTACTGCTTTAATATTTAGATATTTTCAAAAAATATCTTAACTAGTGAATGTGCCTATTAGAGTGAAATTTAAAACAGAAGGCTTGCAGACCTTTACTTTGACCATAAAACAGTCATGAGCTCAATTCAGTTTGACATTTTTGATGATGGTGAATGAACAAATGGCGTTATGACTAAACCTGCAAAACTGGTTTGTAACTGCTAAACAAGACTGAACATGATTGGAGAAAATTACTTCTTGTATTATTAAATTTCATGCTCTAAATAATTAAAGGTGGGCGAGTCTGTGCAACAAATTTCTGACATATTCTTAGCTCGCCCTTCTTTCACAAAGGCGGTTGCAATTCGAGTTTTACACAGTTGAATCTGACTTGTTTCTGTATAGTGCCTTGACAATACTTGTGAACTGACACTAAATAAAATAAAACTGAATTGAATGTGGGCTATGGTTAAGCAAAAAATTTACTTGAAACAGTTACTACAGCGGACGACAATTATCTGCACGACCTCGGTTCCCAGCAGTTTTGTTCCTATAAGCGTTGTGTGCATTTATCCGTCAGTGGTCATTTGGACTGTAAACACAGGGACCAGTGTTCAGTATTGATAACAGATAATCAGAAATGATGTAATAATGCAATTAAAATATATTAGGAGAATAAAACTCTCAAACAGTTATATACTCATAGAGCGGATCCAATATGAGACTATAAGTAACAGATGCGCAGATACGCGTGCATGGACGCAGCGCAACGGCACAGATTAAGTTAGTTATTAACAGAACAGAACGGTTTTTTATATTCAATAGTAAGAACTCATGATCGGGCAATAAAAACTAGAACAAATGTTAAATTTGACATTATTTCACACTGAAGAAGTTTGTGATTATTTTTTTGGCAACCCTCTGACAGCGTCAGTCAGACGCGCCAGACACGCACGCATGAAAACCAGAGCATCCTGGTTCCAGGCACATGACAGCAAGTGTGTGGGAGAACACCAGAGGAGGTCCACGTGTTAAGCAACTAGTGAGAAATAGAGATATTCAGTGAGATGTATGTATGTATGATACCTCCAAATGTTTTGTGCATATATCCGTCGGCGCTGTGCGTATAAGCATATGGATTCTCTATGACGCAGGACTGGGCTCAGCAGTTTTGTGCATATAAGCATCGACCACTGTATTATTTTTAATTCTGTTTTAATTAGTTGATTGTTTTACAATAGCGCTACACAGTAGCAGCTTGTTGGAGTAGTGCTGTGATGTTACTAGCAACTTTTATCTTTTTCTAAATGTTCCTTCTTTGTTTTCTGTCACTTTTTTGCAACTTGTAACCAGAGCAAAGAGAGACGTGTTTACAAGAAAGAACAGCTAATGGACTTCTTTTTTTCTCTCCTTGTCCTGTCTGGCAATGATGGAATCATAATTTTTGTCCGGTGTTGTAGACCTCAGCCTTTGTTGCTCTTGTGCCGCCATGATTAGTACCTCTGTGATATTCTTCAGTCCAGCCCTTCCTAGCCACTGATTGGATTTTATTACTAAGATAGTGTCTTTATTACTAATTGGTCAATTTTTCTGTAAAGTGCCTTGAAATTACTTTGTTATGAACTGGCGCTTTATAAAGAATTAAACTTGAAACTTGCACTTGATTTATTGATAGCCACTTTCTCGATCTACCTGTGATGGATAACCTGCCAGACACTATGGTTGTTGACACACTACAGAAGAAGGCAGTACTGAACAATGTAACGATTGACAGTAACATCAAGAAGAAGGAACATGAGAAGCTGGTCAAATACGAAGGGCTGAAAAATGAAATAAAGAAATTGTATAAAGTTGAGGTCTCAGTGGAAACAGTGAAACAGACCCTTAAATCAGGAGTGGCTCCACCGGATCCCGCCAACAGCGACATAGTTCTCTACTCAAACGAGCACAGTTCTAGGAACAGTTAAGGAACTGTCTAGAACCTTCAAACTCCTCTTGTAGTGGATCCGAGTACAATAGTCCCTCATTTATCATGGTGTTATGTTCCTGGACCACCTCCAATAGGTATAAATTCTGTGAAGTAGAAGCACCATATTTATTATTTTACCTGTATTTTTACCTTTATAAACCCTCATTGCACTGTTAACAGCTCCGTACTTTATTAATAACAGCCTGCAAGTGTAAATCTATATGAGCCGGACAGGTAAGTCTACTGAAAAACAAAAAACACAAGCACAATGTGTTAAGGGGTACAAAGTGAAAGACACACATGTACTCGCTGAATGAGTCAGACGAGAAGATGCTGTAAGAATCAAGTTTCATTCAAAAGCCAATCAGAGCGGGTGATATTGGAGTGGGTTTGGGCGACAAGAGCATCAACGTTTAATCGTTCCTGTACATGCTCGACCCACTTCCACCACTCCACTAAACCCCACTAGTACTAGATCCCACCTGTTGCAACCATATAAAATACATGTGCTCACCGTAAAGACCTGCGCTAAACTGAATCCGTGGGAGGTGAACCGTGATATAGCGAGGGATTACTGTATATATACATATTTATGTGTATGCACAGAGAAAAGCTTTTAAAATGCATGGCTGTGTCAACTAATTAGGCTATTCTGCACCCTAAAAATGAATGATACATTTTTGGCTGTATAAAATGTATCTGCTATGTGAAATGAATGTGTTCCGTTTTGTTTTTAATCTTTCTTTTTTCTTGAATGTGTATGTTTTGTGTTTTGCATGCAGACAAGGCTAAGGGCATACAGATTAACCTGTCTGAGACCTTGAAAGGTAAAAGTCATTAGACATGTTTATGTTGTCTGTATCTCCCTCTTCTTGGTATCATATCTTTACAACCGCATGTAAACAAAATTGTCATTCTGTGTATAGTGTATATGGATGTTGAGTCTATCAATAAAGACCATAATGAAAGAATGTAAATAAAATTAATATGCAATGACTGAAAAATGTTTTAAACCAAAACAGTTATTTGAAATGGTCCCTTGACAGCACAAATGTTATTTTGAAAATGAGAACTTTCAAACATTTTTAGAGATTAAGATTATGTCCCTCAGTTTAGCAGATATTTTTATCATGCAATGCCTTCAGAGATTAAGAAGATCAAGATTTTGCATCAAGACTTTCTGTTTAATTTCTCATTTGATAGAGAAACAAACTTTAAACTGGAAACACGTCTTGATAATGTAATCTCAAAGCATTGCTTTAGAAACAATTATAGCTGAAGGTCATTTACATGTAGAAGGACACAGCATATAACCTGTAAAATATTCTAAATGGCCTTTCATCATTTAGATTCATATCTGTTAGCATGACAAGTTTAACTGTCCAGCTTCTCTATTGTGCTCTGAAATTTGGGGGCTCAGCACTTGAAATACCAGCAAGCTGCCCAAAATATTGTCTCTGAATTAAAGTTAAAAATGACAATCAGTTATAGAGCAGGATATACTGCTAGTCTGATTTTTATAAATTCTGCTAATTAAATTCTCATTGAGCTCATACATTTAAATTTGTTTTAAAGTCTTTGGTTGGGTTAGACTGTTCATATGCTTTACTGAGGTAGGCATGTTTATCTTCAGCAGGAACTTCTGATTATTTCTAGTAAATTCTATCAAAAAAAATGTAAGTGTTAGTATTTTAGTATTAAAGTAAGTAAAGCTTTACATTTCTAAAGTTTGACTTGGGAACATTATGAATGTGTTTCTGTTGATTGATGTGGTAAATGTGTGATTTTAGTGCAAATAAAATTCTAAAGTTTGCTTGTTTGTCCCTTCTGTAGATAAACTGGTGGCATATGATACAGACGGTGATGGAGATTTTGATATTGAAGATGCAAAGATGCTGCTAGGTAAGTGGATGTTCTTTTCCTATTAAATATAAATAAAGTAATTTATAGGACAACTTGATATTGGTACAGTTTTTGCATGCTTCATAATGAAAGTATGGTCAGGTTTTTACATGCACACGAGCATGAGTCACATTAACTTTGGGTTTTCAGTCAGTTGAACTTTTCTTTTTTCAGGGTAGAATGATTGTACATCATATACTTTATTTAAAAAACAAAACAAAGATTTGGGTTCATGGGCATGGCTTTATTGTGGATTTTTTTCTTTTTCACTTGAGTTCAAAATTATACACGTATTCACCTGAATCTTTCAAGTACCTCTATACTTGACAAAGTTATTGCCTATTAACTCCTTATTGATCACATTTTAATTATAGCTGATAGTTTTTATTTTCTGGCATAAAAAATAGATCCATAGACATTCAATGATGGTGATGTGCTGGTAAACACATTTCCACCTGCTCTGATACTTTCCTGCTTACAGGAAGATTCGGGTAACATTTAGCAAACTTTCACTGAAGGTTAGTTTTAAGAATGTTTAAGGAAGGTTTGCTGAACATTAATTTTTAAACGTTTTTCAAATAACATTTCCTAAAAGTTGGAGCTAACTTTCCAGTAACTTTAGTCAAACGTTGCGACAGTCTGCAGATGTTCTGGAAAGAGTTTCCAAAGCATTTACCTACCTTCCGCTTCATAATCCCAGGTTCTCTTTCGTACTCTGCGCTGCCCTCATTCATTTTCTCTTTGAATAATCTCTTCAAATTACAGACACATACAGTTCAGCAGTTTTCTGCTGCTTTGGTGACATCTCACCAGTCTGAGCTAAGCAGTTGGGCTGACTCTCATCATCTCTACTATTGGAACATGCATTCTTTTCTCTTGAGTTTGTTTTCTTAAGCACCAAATGATCAAGTGCAAATCCTTAAATCTAAATTATGATTCTACATACAAAGAAAATATAGAACTACACTGGAATAGATTAAGCAGAACATTAAAATTATATACAAAGTTTAATTTAGGCTTTCCTATATAACATGTAAATGTAAAAGTTCATGTATTAATTCATTATTAGCATTTAAGCCATAATTAAGATCATTGACTTCCAGTTTTGACATCAGCAGTCAAGTTAATGTGAAAAAACCCAGAGTTGTGTTTGTATTCTATAATACATAATAATGGATTTTGTTTCACAGCTGGAACTTTGTGACTACAAGTGATCTGAAATTAGAACATTATTTGTTAAACAGTGAAACAAGGGCTGGTTGTTAGTCAAAATCTCATGCTGCAATCAAGTTTCAAGTTTCAAGTTTATTTATTTATAAAGCGCCAGTTCATGACAAAGTCATTTCAAGGCACTTCACAGAAAAATCAATCAATTAATAATAAAACATTTTCTATCTAAGGAACCAGCTGATTGGGCTGAATTGTTATTTCAGCACAATCCCCCATCCTGAGCAAGCACAACTGGCGACAGTGGAAAGGAACGACTCCCTTTTAACAGGAAGAAACCTCTAGCAGAACCCGGCTCAGGATGGGCGGCCTTCTGCCTTAGCCGACTGGGGTCTGAGCTGACAGGAAAGAGACACAGACAAACACAGATGTATTTAGGCCAGTCGTCATGTCTATGGAAAGATAAACAGAGAAACAGTTAATGGCAGCAGTAACAATCAAAGCAATAACAATTTGATGGTTCTAGTGGGAATATTTCATCCCTTGTTTATGTGAGATACACCCTCCTCAGAGGCAGCCAGAGTAAAGAAAGACAGCAGAGTGGAAAAAAAATGTGGTCAGTATGTCCTCCGGCAGTCTAAACCTATAGCAGCATAACTAAAGGGAAAGCTCAGGAGAACCCAAGCTAACCCTGACTATAGGATTGTGTAAAAAGGAAAGTTTTAAGTCTATTCTTAAAACTACACAAGGTGTCTGCCTCACGGATAAAAAGTGGAAGCTGGTTCCACAGGAGAGGAGCCTGATAATTAAAAGCTCTTCCTCCCATTCTACTTTTAGAAA